>JANRFK010001234.1:90118687-90137174 GCA_030068395.1 Apalone spinifera | reverse complement strand
TCGGGTGTATAATACACACACACCACTCACTGCCCTGACCATCGGCTGACAGTTTCTTACAATGCTAAGTCATTATTAGGCAAATCTTTTTTTCCAGCGCCCACACAGAGTAAATGGGTGGGACACGAGGTTTTCAGAGCGAAGGGAAAGGAATCACTGGCACTGACCTTTGGGCTTTTGCTGATGGGTGCTTTCCATCATGCACATGCTCCTGACACCTCTTTTCTGGCTTTTCTCATACACTGAAAGGAATAAGGGTTAAACTTACAGCACGTCTACATTCAGAAGCTATTTCAAAATAACAAAATTTGACTTAATAATTCCCAGTTTTACAAAGTCAAAATAGCATGTCCCCATTATGAGGAGGCCTCGAAATTAGTCCAAGGCAGGCTCTGTTAATGAGGATGCGGTACCTTGACTTAGAGCCACAGGAAGCACTGGGGAGTAATTAGTTCAAATTACTCTGTGGAGCAGTTATTTCAAAATAGCGGTACCAGAGTGTCCACACTAACACTATTTTGAAATAACTATTTCAAAATTAGAGTTATTCCCCGAGAAAAGCAGGAATACATATTTCAAAATAAGCAGTCAATTGGCAGTGTGGATGCTCTGCTTATAAATTTGACCTAAGATGGTGTTACTTTGAAATAAAGCCCCAGTGTAGACCAAGGTTAAGGGCCCTATCAAATTCACAGCCATGAAAAATGTGTCATTGACTGTGAAATGTGTTCTTCCCCCATGAACCCTGATCTTTTTTGAACTTTTACCCTATGCTCTACAGATTTCACAGGGGATATCAATGTTTCTCAGTTTGGGGGTTCTGACTAAAAGGGAGCTGAAATGAGGGCTGCGAGTTTATTTTAAAGTGGTTGCAGTATTGCCACCCTTACTTTTTTACTGTCTTCAGAGTTGAGTGGCCAGAGAGTGGTGATTGCTGGTTAGGCACCCAGCTCTGAAGGAGGTACCTTGGCAGCAGCAGAACAGAAATGATGGTAGCATGGTACAGTATTGTCACCCTTACTTTTGCACTGCTGCCTCCAGAGCTGGGTAACCGAGAGTTGCAGCTGCTGACTGGGGCCCCAGCTTTACAGATAGCAGCACAGAATTAAGCATGACAACACTACACTATGCCAACCTTACATCTATACTGCTGCTGATGGTGGAGCAGTGTACACACAGGCCCCTTCCTCCTTCTCCCTTGCTGCAGGGACACACATGCCAGCACCCATGGGGAGCTTGCTGGTGATGGACCCCCCAGGGCTCTTAAAATCACCCAGGGGCAGCAGGCAGGGCCACCAGACATGTAGGGAAGAGAACATGGGGCAGAAGGAGGCTGGAGATAGTGCTTGGGAGCAGTAGAACCCGGCGATCCCTCACATCCTAATTCCTCCCACATCCACTCCCTCCAGAGCTTGCAACCTCTTCCCTACTTACCTTCCTATCCCCAAACTGTCTCCCAGACCCCTCCTATAACCTCCATCCCCTGCCTCAGGCCAGAGATAGTACCCAGGCTCCCTCCCAGAGCCCTCACCCCAGGCCACCCCCAACCCCTTCCAGAACTTCATTCTTTACCCCTCCTGCACCAAACTACCTCCCAGAACCTGCTCTCCCTCCAGCCCACAGCCCCCTCCATCCCTTGCTCAAATCCATAACCTGCCCCCAGCCCTCCAACTCCTTCCCAGAGCCTGCACCTCTTCCACCCAAATTCCCTTTCAGGGTCTTAGGCAGGAAGTGGTGAGGGGGAGTTTTAGTGGAGGCGGTCTCTGGACATTTTGGAAACAACCATATTTTTTGCAAACCAGCCGTCCTTGCCCGCACCAGTGTGTCACTGCTTCTCCTCCACAACCTTTCATAGATGTTGACTCCATCTCCATAAGCAAGAGAAACGTTGAACTCATCTTGCCCTATCCCCTGAGTCTGTGTGTGTGCTGGTCCACCGGAAACAAGGTGATGAATTAGGCTACACAGAAATCAGGATTGGGCTTTGTCTGAGCAGCCTTCTAAAATCATGCTCTCACCTTGAACAATTAAATGAACCATAATCTACGGCCATAGGTCTGTCCACACCCATAAAGAATGGGCAAGTTTCGCTCTCAAATGCTTGAAATAACCACCCTAAGGATCTTGCTATTTACCTTCCCTCCATTGGAAAATGCCCACTATAGCATTTATACAAAGGGGGCTGAAAGAGTGAGATTCAGAGATGACATAATTGACTTTCTGTGCTGGGAAAATACTCAGATGCCAACTTGCAGCTCCTTTAAGTCTACTTTTCATCCCCAAATCACTTAGGGATAGCTGTTAACCACATAAACCATCACAGCTTAAAATCACAGGAGCAACATTGATTAACATCCACTCAGGGTCTTTCCACAAAAAAGCTAAAGAGATTGTATAATTAAGTGAACCCTAAGAGATGAAAGAAGGATAAATTTTAAAATATAAACAAATCTTTTGTGAAACCATAACTTAATTAACCTGAAACTCATTTAAATAAGCTTAGGTGAGTCACATATTTCAGTGGGAGTTTCCTAATTCCTTGGATTACCCAGAGATTCAGTGTAATTCATCTGTTATAACTGGACGTTCCTGCTTGTTAGCTGTAGTTTTTGCTCAGCAAATTTATTTAAAAGAGCAATGTATTTACTGACTTCATATATATAGACACATTCTTGGTTGAAGATGCTGAACAGAAAACAAATAACAGAAAACAAAACAAATAAATAAACCAAAACAGAAACAAAACCCCTTTAGTGAGCAAGAAATAGCACTGACAGCATGCTTTATCATACTTGTAGTTTTACAAATAATGAAGATCCTATGACTACTAAACTGAAAGAAGGATTTTAATAGGTTTGCAAGCTAAAGCTCCTATAGCTATTTCTTTATCTTTTTCTGCTTTCACAGATAACTGCATTGAAAAATTGGTTCAAACACCCAAGTTGTGTGTTCAGACCTAATTATTAAAGTTGTGTTGTTAGTAAAAACTCATCTATCTTCACCCTAGAAATGAAAAGTTCCCACTCACTATGGGCATTAGGCAAGCTCTGTAGCAGTGTGAAACCCTTCAATATAATGTTCACATTTGACATGAAGTAGCATTTATATAAAAAAAAATCATGTCAAAATGTGAAATTTTGTCACCAAAAGACCTATCTTTTATTATTAGAATTACTGCATTATAAATGCTGCTCCAATACTGACTCACATTCTATAATTGTACAATTCACTTAACTTATGGACTAACTTATCTGAGGCAGTGGGACTCCAAAAAGTTTGCCCTTCACTTCATTTTGGCCCAAATCCTCTGCCCATTATCCAGTGTGTACTCAGCTTCTTGGTACTGAGTAACTCACAGTGAGAAGGAGAGAAGTAATTACTTTCGAGCAGCTAAGTGGCATTGAGAGAGAAAAACTTTATTCCTTCTCCACTTTAAGGACTGAACCAGTTTCTCTGCCCTTCCTTCCCCAAACCATATCAGGGAATATAATACAGGACTCCTGTGTCCCCCTCCTGTGTCCCAACTGTAGCTTTATACCAGGAATACTCATGGAGTAGAGCACCATGGCATATGGGATATGCACATTCTTTTTTCAAGCTCAAGGAACCCTGTTTTTGTTGCACTGCACTGTCTCACTGGAAGAAAGAAAGAATTCTGCTATCAGAGCTGCATAACTTGATCTCAGTTCAAATACTATCTTCTTTCTACATACACAGATATCTGGTTGATATTACATGGAATACTATCCATAATGCTTAATTCAAACTACACTAGCCTTATTACATGATAAAGGCTGCAGGATATTATTAAGATCAACACCAGCTCCTTTAACCTTTAAAATTGTCAAACATTTATACACCAAACTCTTTTTAGAGGGTACCAGAAAATAGTATATTATGTATTCTAGAAACTTTATACTGCCATTGTCATAAATTATTCTATATTTGCATCCACAATTATTCTATTTTCTTTAATGTAAAGTTGATATTTTTTGTCCTTAAAGACTATAGATTTTCAAAATCAATGTATACTACTAACTGGCAAATTCATATCAACAAATTGGTTTTCTTTTAATGCATTTTCTCACTCAGAATGATATGCAGATTTAGGAATAATAAACACATATGAAACCTATTGTTAAGTGCTCTGTCACTCTCCTCCCTGCCTCCCTTTTGTAAACTCTGCTTGCTGGAGAGGTGATGAAATGGCGGGGGTGGGGGGGTTTGCAGGGTAGAAAAAGAGAGGTTAATGAACTATGTGCCTAAAAGCTAATTCAGACACTTCAGTAGACCATACCACGATTGACTGCAATTAGTACACTGACTAAAGGCTTCTGAGAGATTATGCAGCTTTCTAAACAGCTGTGACAGCACACCACTTTATTTTAGCGTATACATAGGGCTAAATTCAGACATGGTTTAGATTGTGTAACTCTGTTGAAGCCAATGGAATTGCATCCACTTACACTAAGCATAAATTACCACCAAAATGGATAAAGTTATCAACACAAGGTTGTATAGAGACCTCCACCTGAGAGTGAATTTAGAGGAGAATTTTCCATAAGCCTGTTGGCAGTTGAGGAATGGCTAAGGGAATGCTATGCTGATTAGAGTTCTTGAACTTCTCACCTTTACTTAGCATGTTGGGTTTTTTGCTGCAGATCAACTATAAGGCTGAAATGAAATCTGCAGTGGTGGTAGAGGGAAGTTATCATGGCTGGCATATCGATCCCATCAACAAAATTTGAGCACTCGGAGCCCACAGTGAACAACAGCAGTCACCAGATGAAGCTTATTCATGCCTTTGTGTATATACATGCAGATGGCTATTCCCTTCAGCTTTTTTAAACTCTTGCGCATTGCTATTATGTACTTTGTTGTTGAAAATTGCTTGCTTTTGTAATTATAATTACACCATTGATGTGATTTCACACTGCTTTATGTTAACCATAATGGTCTTGTGAAAACAGACAAAATGTCAGGCATCATTGGACTACCCTGGCATGAATGTTGCATAATGGAACTTTAAGATTTATTTCTTTAATTAACATATAAAAAGAACACAGTCTTATGAGCTACCAAATCATTAAAAGCTTCTTTATATGAACTGATGCTCATTGGTTTTAGAGGTTTACTTGTACTAATGCATGTACAACTAAGATTAACTATGGTATGTGTCTAATGAAAAATTAGATGAATTACTGGAATTGTCATGATTAAAGCTTTTCTCCCCACAACAAGGTTATCCTTGTATACTATTCAATGTGACTTAACTTAATAGAAGACGATGGGTCATATATTCAGCTGTTGTAAATCAACGTAGCTCCACTAACTTTAATGGACCTATGTCAACTTTTATTAGACAAGGATCCAATCCATTAGTGCTCTTGCATCTGATGACATTGATGTATCCTAAAAGATATGGATTATTATATGAAATAGTGGACCCAGAAAGCATGCTGCAAATATAGGACTTGCCATGCTCAGTTTACATGAATAATAGCTAGAATAGTAATCCATTTCCAAAGTAGAAAAAGGCTGAGCTAGTATAGCTACAAGGGCTCTGTGCAGCAAGGGCTTTTGCAGCAAGTTCAAATATGAAAGTTAAGTGAGAGCAAGAGAGCAGGGATAATACACCAGCAGAGATTCCAAGCACAGCATTTTGTTACTCATGGACCACTTAACTGGAGGTAAAGTGAGGAGACTATGGAGTAGTGGGCTTGTAGGAACATTGTGCCATTGTTCCTCAGGAGCAAGCTACCTTGCCTTCAGAGAATCTTCAGAGATTGGCTGGCCACCAAAGCCTATCCTTCTCAGGGCTTATAAGTGTGCTCAAATGGAACAATAAAAGCAAATTAAAATAGCAAATATCACACCCATCAGACCCATCCCTACATCCATGAAAGTGAAGAACAAAAATCTCATTTGTGGCAGTAGGTGTAATGTCAAGGCCATTTTGTTCTGTCATTGGTTGTAATGATTTTTTAAGCTCTTTATATCTACCCTTATCCTCTCTGTTTACTGGTTCTCAGTTCATTATAAGAGTAGAGGTTTATTCATGCTGTTGAATACTATAAATATTTCTCAGCACTACCATCAAGTATGTTTGCTTAGCTGCTGAGCCAGTGAGGACAACTCTGGTTCTCTTCACATCATCCAGCAGCCAGCAGGATCAAGGACTAAATGCTTTTACTTAGCTTATAGCAGGAGGTTGACACTCTTGCATTGTTATACCATAAAAATGGCCTCAGTTGTGCCATAAATGGCATCCTTTCCATTGTTGATATTTTATTCTGATGTAGTCCCTTCTTCTCCTGCTTCATGTTCAAATAATTCAGTTTATGCTTCATGAGGTTCATAGCTAGTCTTTTAGTTGAACAGGGTGTTTATCAGGGGATGAAGAAAAATGCTTAGATGTTGCTATGGGATTCAGATCACAAAAATGAAAGCTAAAAATGCTGAGCTAGTTATTTTGTTGTTAAGTTTATAACTGAGCACTGAAGCTGAACACTCCTGGATTTCTATGCAGGTACAAATGAGTGAAAATAACTTCAATTGCAAGAAAAGCACTGAGAAAAAATAACCTCAAAGAAGAAAAATACATAACAGAAACAGGAGAGCCAAACGTCTGCTTAAATAAAACTTCAACAACATGGGTTTTTAATATAAAATTGCTGACAATTCATCATAACATATTCTTCTTACATTCTCATCTTTTCCTGTTTATTAGATTTTTTAAATATTTTTGTTAGTTTTATTTATTCAGCATTATTGTAACCTATTTTCAGCCCTTCAGATTGAGTTGAATAATTCCTGAACATTATTCCAATCTCATAATTTTGCCTCAGAGTTAATCTGTCATGATCAATTTTCCTATGATTTGTCTCATCTAGTAAAAAGTTAAACTGTGGTTTAAACTGTGTTTAGGCTTAGAAGAACTCAATTTTAATTTTATCATAACTTTGATGGATCATATCAATGTTTATTTTAAGTAGGGCTGTCAAGCGATTAAAAAAATTAATTGCACAATTAATCGCGTGCACTGTCCCTTTGAAACGCTGAGGCAGCATTTCAAAGGGACAGCACTGTGGAAGCCCAGGATCAGCTGAAGTCCTCAGCTGACCCCAGGTTCAATGCAGCTGCCCCTTTGAAACACAGCGGCGGCATTTCAAAGGGGCAGCACCACACTCTGTGCCCATGAAAGCTCATGATACCATCTACATGTTTTGTTAGTCTATAAAGTGCTACCAGACCATTTGTTGTTTTTTAAGTTTTTCATTTCAGTGTTAGGCATTTAGACAAAAACAAAGCTTTATTGTATTCACAAGATAAAGGTGGGGATGTGTATTTGAGTGGGAGATAAGAGAGCCAGGTTTAATTTCCTTCTTTCTCATGTGGCAAAGAGATTGCAAATTGGGACTCCAAAGCTGCAGAAAGTGTCCTAGCCATGAGCTGTGGGATATCATCAGATAAGTCTTTATGCCTCCTGTTGAAGCAGATCCATTTTTTATAAATAGCTAAATCGTCAATCATACAGATTCTTTAAAACTTGAATCTATCACATCTAATTATGTGGTATTCTTAGTATTTCCCTGTGACCATAAACTGTCACTTGTAGTGAATTACATTTAGGCAGATTCCTGTAGAAATCAAGAGCTCTTTGAATAAAAGGGGACTTTAATGCATTTACTTACAACCCTATGTGACCTCACTGTCATTCATTAGGATTATAAATCAGACAGATTTTGACCCAATATGCTTAACACTTTTTGAAAAAATTGTAGAAGTCACACTTCTTTTTAAACTAGAATATAAATTATGATTAAAGTTATGAAGCAAAGTAACTGACTTTAGGAAAATCTATCAAGCTTATATTTCCCAAAAGGGATAAACCTGTTGGGTGAATGTACTTGCTGTGCACTATAGATATATTTCAGAAATTATTCACCATAACAGTAAATATCATTTCTATGTTTTAGGGATTGTACATGGCTATGAATTCCTTATTTCAGTATTATTATCCTTATGCTACTATTGATTTTTCTGCCTTTTATATAGTGCAAACACATAATGTTCTTTTCATCTGAGTCTGTGTTGTCCATTCCTTCTGTTTGTGGAATAAATAGTAATTTAGTAATCAAATTATCTCATCGAATTTAAGTATCTAAAATACACTTCTTTTGGGAAGCCTAATAAACAGAGTGCATTGAGCAAAAGGTTTGGAGTTGCTCAGAAAGAGAATGACTAAATATTTTCAAGCCATTGTGTTTGGAAGCCGCAATAAATTCTATTCACAGAAGGTATGTCTACACAGTAACATTACTTCAAAATAACTTAGTCCGCATCTACACAGCAGGCAGTTATTTCAAAATAATGTTGAAATGCTGTCAAGCTGGAGGACTTCTTACTCTGACTCCTGCAACCCTCATTGTACGAGGAGTAAGAGAAGTGAGTGCAAGAGCGCTCTATTTCAAACTAAGTGCTGTGAAGAATCTCCTAATTTCGAATAAGCTATTTAAAAATAAGCGACACAACTGGCACAATTGAATTAAGTCCTGATGTGTAGACACATCCAGAGTAAGAAATTTAAAGTACAAAAGATTAGGTCTAAAGATCAACAAGGATGGAGTAAGGAGTAGGTTCCCCACCATTTATGGATGATTGTTGTGTTGTAATTAAATATACCATCATTGGTACTTGATACAAATGTATTTGCTTAGTACAGTGATATAACATTTATTATGTCCATCATTATTAATTGTTTTAAATTTTTGATTGTATAAATCATGACAGGGTTTTTATTATTGTTACTGTTATTATTATATTATTGTTACTTAGCAACCTTAATTGATTTTGAAACTTAGTTTAAGTTTTAACTTTCCCCCATTTGGTCAAATATATGAAGACATCACTTTTTGAAATGTTAAATAAACCAGATGGGACAGCTATCAGATTATTACAGTAAGGATGTGGTGCCAACCCAGGTAATATAAGATCTTGATGCATTCATTGCATGCCTGACAAGAGAAGAATATTTTTTAGCTAGCTAAGGACCCAACACACGCGCACGCACACACACACACACACACACACACACACACACAAATGACTTTACTCATATGGGTAGTTCAATTAAAGTCAATGGAATGATTACTCTTCACAAAGGTTTGCAGGACTGGAGATCTAAATTAGATATAAATGCATGTGGTTAGCAAAGTCCCAATAGTATTGGTCCATTACTAGCTGGAAATGATAGAATTATTAATGCATAGGATGTAAAGTCCTTAATAAATATTTCTATCTTCTATTTGATAAAAAAAACCAACAACCCAGATGTTGTGTTCATTAGATTCATCTGGGAAACCAGAAAGTCTTTCCTACCCATTAAAAATTGTAAGTCACAAATTGGAATGAGAGGTAAAAAAAATCAGGTGTTTTTTTTTTCTTTGCAGGCAAGAGAGACTGAAACATTCTAAAAAGTTGCAAAAGTCGAAATAGATGTATCAGTTTGGTCCCCAAATAGTTGACTCCCTAGTTGGATGCTTCACTGAGCAGTCCTTGGATCCTGCCAGATAGAGAATTTGAGATTCCCAAGGACCTGATCACCTGACTACCTTGGTAACCTGAAAGACCGGTAGCAGCTCATTAGACAGGCTATTGAGAGGTTGGGGACCTTGATGAAAAGTACAAACTGGGAGGAACCCAATATAATCATAATTTGCTCCAATATCCCTTGAAAAACCTATTGAATTAGTTGTAATTAGCTTTGGAGCCCATCATATTAAAAATCCACCTTATATATTATTGTGGAAATGAATGCAATTTCTGTAAGGGGGCATTTGTGACCACCATAAACCCTATTTGAAACAATGTGAAAGACAAGAAGGAAGTTTTGGAACAAAGCTGAATGACTTAATAGAAAATACTGAGGAGGAGGTGAAAGCAAATTTGAATGTATGCCCTGAAGAGAAAAACACTGTATGCTGATTAACAGTAGATTCATGTGCGTTCTTTTTTAGAGAAAAAGCTGTTATGAACTTCTAACCACAGAAAACACCCTTGGTTGGTTTTGAAGGACTATACCCAACCACAGGCCTTTTTAGAGCCTCAGTTAAGATTATTAGTATGTATGTAGGTTCTTATATTATTTTAATTTGTTTTATATGTAATGTTTTTACCTTAAAGTAAATGTGCTTGATAAAAAAGGGCTGCTTAGCAACTGTAAGCAATCATAGCTAGGAGAAAGTAAGAACCAGGCCTACTTAGGTTGTATTACTTGATAGGGAACTTATACAATTGAGGAAGGGAACTGTGCAGCCAGGAAAAATCCCAGTCAAGTGGGACAAAGATCAGAATAATCACCCAAGAAAGGTGATGGCTGAGGAATGGGTAGCCTTTGCTGGATCAGAAGGAGGAAATATACCGTAAAGTTGAGAGTATAGTGCACACTTTTTTCCCGTTTTTTTAATGTCAAAGTCGGGGTGCGCATTATCCATAGCAGTTTTTTTTTCAAAGTTTTCATTTGGCGGTTCCGCGGCACTTAATTAATCGCTGGACACCAGAGGTTAAGTTGATTTTTATTAGCATCGACAAACAATTATATACACAGTTTCAAAAAGGTAAGTTAAACAAATAAAATCAACACTACAGAGCAAACAAGCAAATACCATATGTTAATTGATCTTCTAGTCATCTTCGAAGCCCTCAAATTCACGTTTGTTAGAATCTTCCTCGAACAGACAAGCAATATCTTCCGGGGTATAGCCCTCGACATCTTCATCCAGGTAATACAAATCATTGTCATCTTCGCATACCGGTAATTCGCCCTCAGATGATTCATCGTCGCTCAGATCCATCCACAGGGCATCATCTTCGCTGCCATCCATAGCATTAGAGATGCTGCATTTCAGAAACCCCTTCCTTATGATAGCGGGATCAAGTTCAACCCAGACATCCGCTATCCACTGGGTAACATCTTGCAGTGTTGGTGTTTGCATACGTCTACCTGCAGTAAATGTATGTTCACCTTCCAACAACCAGGTGTTCCATTTCCTGCGTAGTGCATCTTTCATTGGCTTGTTAACTGTCACGTCAAGTGGCTGCAACATTTTGGTCATTCCACCAGGAATAATTGCCAAGACTGTTTTGTCCTGCTGAAGCCTTTTCTTGACAGATGGCATACGATGACACCAAAATGCATCCAAAACGATTAGAGACCGCTTTCTCATAAGTCCACTTTCTCATTGGGCCACTTCACCCAAACTGTCTGTAGCCAATCAAGCATTAAAGCTTCATCAATCCAGCCTTTAGGGCACGTGAATGGTGTTCCGGAATATAACATTCTTTGGCATTGTCTTGCGCTTGAACACAATATAAGGAGGCAGCTTCATTAGGTCGGCCCTGCAAGCAAGCATTATGGTAAACCTAGACTTTTCATGGCCTGTGGTAGCAATGGAGACAGTCTTGGCACCTTTCACTTCAAGCATTCTGTTGTAGGGATTATCGAAATTTAATGGTGTCTGATCTGCGTTACCAATTAATGAAAGGTCGTAGCAGTGCTGCTTGTGTAGTTTTATGATAAACTTTTGGAACTGTAGTAGCTTGGTGTCTGAGTCCATTGGTAGCTTCTGTGCAATAGTTGTTTGGCATTGGACCGATACGCTATGGAGATTCATGAGCCAATTGTCCCAGCCATGCGAAGCTTTAAACCTGTCTGTGTTAGCGTACATTTTGGCAATGGTCAAAGCCTTCATGCTAACCTCCACAATGCTAACACCACCATCTTGCTGTCTATTCTCAGCAATCCATTCAACCAGCTTGGCCTCCAACTCAGGATATGCAGCGCTTTTACCTCGCTCAGCCATCTTCATCTGAGGCAGCGCTTGCAGGCGCTCTTTCTGCCGTCTCCAAAGCCGAATGTTAGAGTATGTTATGCCACCAAATTCACGGCTGGCAGCTCTGATGCCATGAGCCACAGCATAGCTAACAACTTTAAGTTTTTCAGCAGTCGTGTAAGATTGCCTACAAGTCATGGCATCCCAAAGAGAGCATGGAAATGCTGCACACTGTTTACTCATGCGCTCACGCATGATTACCCGGCAATACAAAAAGACAAGACAAGACAAGACAAGACAAAACAAAATACAGCAAGACAAAATATGGCAAAGTCGGGATGCGCATTATAGATAGGAGCTCAGTTTATGCTGGAATTCTCATGTTTAAAAGGTAGGTGCGCATTATGCATGGGTGCGTATTATAGTAAAGATTTTACGGTAGATGCAGTTGTCCTGGAGTGCAACAATGTTTATTAAAAGGGAGAATATATTGAGGGCATTAGGAAAAATTGTCAATATCCCATTGAAAATTTAATTATGCATATTATAACATATGAATGTGAGTCTATTTTATTTGCTAGTATTCTTACAGGCCAACTTTTGTGTAAAGATTCTCACTATGAACACTGTGTTGTTTTAAAATTACCAGGTATTAGCAGCCCATTGCCACAAAAAGGCTACTCACAACTCAACTCAACTCTCACTATGAAAATTTGTCAATTAAATAAACAACAGTGCCCACAACTTCTCTGACTTTGCCCCTTGTCCTGCACAAATGATGTATATTGCACTAGTTACCATTAGTAACTTTCACAGTCAGTATCTGGTTTGCACATTTTGAGCCAGCTACTCAGCTAGCGTAGCTTGGATTTCTGTATAGTTGCACCAATTTACACCAGTGGAAGTTCTGGCCATTTGTTTGTGGAACTGAAATAAAATAGGTAATTTTTTAGGGCCTTTCCTCATGGTGAAAAAAAACCATTATCATCACCATGACCTAAAATACAAAACAAAAATAAACTAAATAAACAAACAAAAAAAACTCCAACAACAACCCACAACTGTCTACTTAAATTAATAGATGGTTCAGGTCTTTGATATGCTGGATGAATACACTTTGCAAAAATAAATATAATCTGATTTATATTCAGGTTAAGTGTAATTGATCAAAAAAGAGTAGGTTGAAAGTGAGAAATGAAGCAATGTCATTTTGACATTAATGATAAGCTGATACTTCCTAAAATAATATTATACAGCCACTTGGTTGCCTCTCAGATGACTTTGCACTGATAATTAAAATCTTGTGTTTCCAGAAGCATCATCAATTTGTAAACAGCAGTGACAATTTGGGTGTCAAATTCCCCCTCACACATCAGAAGTTATGCTGAATTTGCTGATTGTGCACTATAAAAATAAACATGTGAGTTTCAAGGTCTTCAGCGTTTTAAAGTTGTTCATTAGGGGCTATCATACCAATATTAAGTGGAGAACAGGGTGTGCTTGAGCTTTTAGTGCTTAACAACTTTTAGAATCAGATTTTAAGGGCCAGATTCTGACACCATTAATGTTAAATCAGAAATTCTCAAACTGTGGGTTGGGATCCCAAAGTGGGTTACAACTCCATTTTAATGGGGTCACCTGGGCCAGCATTAGACTTGCAGTAATTACTACTTGTAGTAATTGTGCTGTCAGAAAGGGGTTGATGGGTAATTAAGTTTGAGAACCGCTGTGCTAAATAATACCTTATCCCACAAGTGGTCCCACAGATACAGGTTGAACCTCTAAAATCCAGGACCTCTCTAGTCTGGATTTAGTGGATATTGTTGGACCAGAGTCCTGGATGGCCAGATTCAGAAGTGTAACTGGTGCTAGATGGCGGTGGAGAGCACAGCTCCAGTAGGGTGGTGGGGTGGGGAGCACAGCCCTTGCCACGGCTGGCGGCCAGGAGTGCAGCCCTGACCGGAGCTGGCAAGGTGGGAGTGCAGCTGTGGCTGGGGCTGGTGAGGTACAGGCATGCAGTCCCAGCCGGGGCTGCAGACAACAGGACCAGTTGCCAGGACCACAATCCTGGCCAAGGCTAGAGTCAACGGCGCCTGCACCTGGGCATGTAGCCTGGCCTGGTGCTGTGAGGAGCACAGTCCTGGCTGGAGCTGGAGGCAGCCCCTGTCTGGGCTGGTACAATGTGGGGGAAGAAGGGGTTGGATGCAGTGGGGCAGGCAGTATGGATTGCAGCCCCAGCCAAGAGCAGAACCCAACACCCAGGTAGGGATCCTTGACCTCCCATTGTCTGGCAAATTCTATGGTTCGGGCCACTTAGGTCCTGAGGGTGCCGGACAAGGGAGGTTCAACCCATATTATCTGGGGAGTAGGGTATTGCTATTCAGGATAAATAACAGTATCAGAATCTTGCCTTAACTCTGTATGTGTTAATTAAAATAGAAATCAAATTATAGGATTGTACTTTTAGGCAGTGCTCTGAGAAATAGGAATTGCAGAAGCTGAAACTCCCAGGGATGGGGAGTGGCATTGTACCCCAAAACGTCCTCCCTGCTTCCCTCTGGCTCTGATTTATGACACATTCCTATTATTCTCGATTCTTAATGTTTAGGCATTAGCTAGTTTAAACCCATTTTCATCATTGTCAAACATAAGCAAAGGTAGACCAGTCTTAAATGTCTCCTACCCGTGTTCATACATAACTATTGCATAAATTAGCACATTTTCAGGGACCCAGCCAAGTGCTTTGAGTCTAGAAGTACTATCTTTTTCAAGCAGGGGACAATTTGACCCCTTTTATGTTGTTCAATATGATATCATCTCATGTCTAACTAGAAAGGATTAAATATGAATAGCTAGTCACATATATTCATGATTTGTGATAATGTCACCTTAATATGCTCAGACCTGAAAAAGAGCTCCATATAGCTTGAATGCTTGTCTCTTTTACCAAACAGAAGTTGGTCCATTAGAAGATATTACCTCACCCACCCTGTCTCACCTTCATATTAAAATAGAAATCATTCAAGCTTGGTTGATTTTTCAGGCCCAACTAGTTTCAGCTCTAGAAATGGCTTTAAAAAAACCCCAAAGCTTTTTTGACCTACTCATCGTTTTGAATTGCAAAAAAGCTTTTCCTTTGCAAATTGATTCTGAAGTCTTAAAACCAGCAAATTGCTCACATGTGTAATCTCCATTCATTACACTGACAGGCTGCCACCCAAGTGTATTCCCAATTTCTAACAAATCTACATTTATACATTTAACTCTTTAAATTAAAATAGAGGACTGAATCTGTAAGCTTTATTTATAGCATAGTTATAATACCTGAATAATTTTTCAATTAATAAAAGAACCATAAGAACAGTGTCCACATCGCATACAAGGTTGTCCTCTACCTAACATATTTTTAGCACCCCTTTGACTATTGTTTATCATTTTATTGAGCACATGGTGTGACTGACAATGCTTTTAAAAATTTTTGATCCAGTTTCTTCTTTTGGATGAGAAAAACACAGTCCCATTCATTGAATCCCAAGAAAAAGGGGGAAATTCATTCTCACATTTCTCCTTCTCCTCTCGGTTATTTAAATTATATGGCTGCGTCTAGACTGGCAAGTTTAGCTGTCAGCTGTCTACACTGGCCGCTTGAATTTGTGCAAGAACACTGACAATCTAATGTATGATTGTCAGTGTTCTTGTGCAAATACTATGCTGCTCCCGTTCGGGAAAAAGCCCTCTTGTGCAAATGTATTTGTGCAAGAGGGCCAGTGTAGACAGCTCAGGACTGTTTTGCGCAAAAAAACCCTAATGGCGAAAATGGCGATCGGGGCTTTCTTGCGCAAAATCGTGTCTAGATTGGCACAGATGCTTTTCCGCAAAAAGTGCTTTTGCGCAAAAGCGTCCGTGCCAATCTAGACTCTCTTTTCTGCAAATGCAGAAAATCATGCCAGTCTAGACGTAGCCTATATGTATATAAATTAATATCTATGGTTCTCTTCTCCGTTGCCATGCCCCACCCTCCAAAAACTATTTTCTACCCTCGGCTATCACCTAAAGGTCGAATGTAATACATCATTCAGTTGTTGGGGTTAGTAGGATAGTAGTGGAACAACCATACCCTTTCATTCCTGCTATATACATAGGCATACTACAGTTCTAGAAATTTTCACCATCTTTTCTCCTAAGATATCTTATATCCATTAATTTAAGAAGAGGGAGAGGGAGAAGCAAAGAAAAGTTGAATAGCTATCATAATACAGAACTAGAACACTTTGTGTGTGATTCTTGTTTGTATTCTAAGCCCCACCATCTCTATAATCCTTTCAAAATACTGAAGTGGTATCCCAAGAAAGCATACTTTTGCACATTAACTTTGTGACAATATGGAAATTTCCTGCATATCCTTGGGTGACCTTATTGAATTAAGCTTAAGTATCTTTTGGGCCACCTACATTAATTGTACAGTTTATGTGTTATTATGAGCTATGGGAATTGAAAGGAATATACTGAAAATGTGCTACACAGGAAAGGACATTTGAGACAATAACCATGAAGGGGATGTCCTAGGGAATACCTAGGGAAAGGTTAATGCATATTCCTCATCCCTGGTTATTCCAAAACTGAGCCTTTTGAAGCTAAACACTGAGGAATGGGTCATTGTTTGTGAATTAGCTGTTTCTGGAGATCAATGTCCAAAAAGTATAAAGAAATGGCTGGGCTGCCCAGATGGGAGTCTGATCCTGAAATCAGAAAAAGTTATGAATTTGTAATCACAGCTAAAATCCAGCTTTAGATTTTGAAAGTCAGATATGGAATCATAGACTGAAGGGACCTCAATAGGGAGCATTGCATTGAGGGAGCTGAAGATGACCTCTGGTAAGTTGTTTAGTATGTGTGTTGCTTTTACATTACATTATGACTTTTCTGTAATGCTTTCCCTTTAAGAATAAATCTGCTTACTTAGAAAGACCTGTGTAGTATATTATGAATTCAGGCAATATGTGAATCATACCCTCTGGGGAGAAGGCAAGGCTAAGAGGCTGGCCATTTAGGTAGTCTGGTTGCTCAAGATAACACACAGTGTGAATCAGGAATCTGTGCAGCCTTAACACCTCCACCAGGAGATACAGAGGCTTGTGTCAATGTCCATGAGCAGCAATAGCTTTGACGGCTGGCTAGACAGAAACCTACAGTGGGTGCCCTGGATAGGCCATGGAGGTGAAATATGAGTGCAATTGCCCAGAAGTTCTGACACTCTCCTTGACTTTATGGAGACTCTCTAGTCTCTCTTGATATCGCTTTAGGAAAGATGTGGACGTTAGAATTGGAACAAGATGAGAACTATAAAGATAATATAAGATTTAGGACATCAGACCCAAACATGAAAAATGTGGGCATGTTAAAGCTTCAGAAAAGATTACTTAAAGGGGACCTCTTAATAATCTTTAAACAGTCTTGTCGTGAGGTCAGAGGCCCTTCAGTATGATTCAGGGTCTAACTAGCCCATAAAGCCCCTGTGGATGTTACTTGGGAGCAGTTGTTTAAGGTGGCACCACATTAGCTAACTAAAAGGCACAGCTGTGTTAGCAGTTAAAAGAGCATAGAGAGGAAGTTGACCAGAGAATGTAGGAAGGTCTCTACAGAGAAGTCCTTTGCATGTCACAGGAGATGGAATAGGCCTCGGTAGGAACAAGTCCTGAATGAGGGTTTAGAATGGATAGTAAAATCTGCAAGAGAACTATTACAGTATCTATGGAAGGGAGATGATAGGGAGCTCTGTCAGTAAGCTTCAAGAAGAGTGCTGAAGTCTGCCTCTAGAGTAGTGAGGCCTATTGTTTAGTGTAACACCCTGGAAGGGGGTAGGAAGATGAAGCTTGTGCTGTCAAAGAGAGACTCCCAGAAAAGGAGCAAGTAGCTAAGAGGTTAGCTCTACAAGAAGGAATAACAGAACAAGAGACTGAACCACAGCATGGATGGAACAGAGCAGCAATGCCTGGGAGTCAAGAGAAGCTGCTGGTGATCTACTTAAGAAGAGGAAGTAATATTAAGATGACTGTAGTGAAGAGAAAACTTACACCTAGAAATACTTCTTTATCTTTTCTTTATTGGGTATGTCTACATTAAAGTGTTATTTCAAAATAGTTAATTCGAAGTAGCTTATTTTGAAATAACACATCTACATACAAAATGCAGTTTGAAATAGTGTTTTGCTATTTTGAAATAGCACATCCACACTGAGTGGACATTGAATTGCACTGAAGGCCAGCCGGAGCCAGGTCCAGCAGGGTATCAGGTCAGGAGTTTATTTGTTTGGCTGCTGCCTGAGGCTAGCTGAAGTTTGTGCTTAAAGGGACCCCCACCCTGGGCAGCCAGTTCTCAGCTTTCCCTGCTTTCTTGCCTACCTCGATGAGAGACAGCAAAGCATTTGTGTCTCTGCGTGCTCTGATTGCCTTCACTCGGGACACCACAGCACTCTGCAACATGGAGCTGGAGCTGCCCCTGAGCACTCTGATGCATCTCGTGAACACATTGCTGTGAGACTGGCTTCACTTTCTGTAGGCTGCCATCCAGGAGGTCCATCGGGGGGGCTGTAAGAATCTAGGAGGCCCTGCAGGAGAGCTTCCACCCTGAGAAGCACTAAGAGCCTCCCTGAT
>JANRFK010001234.1:90102040-90118587 GCA_030068395.1 Apalone spinifera | reverse complement strand
TTCCTCCATCTAGTGTGGAGATCATGGATGTTGGGGGAATCCCCCCCAAACCTGGGTAAGGTCCACCCTGAAATCCACTTTGGACCAGGAAGGCGCCCATCTTTTCCAGGCCCTCGCAGGCTCTTGGGAGCTGGAAGACTGCTCCCGGGGAGCAGTGGAGGGCTGGCTGCCTGTGGCTTGCTGGCTTATGTTTTGGGGCCACTGGTTCAGGAGCAGTCACTGCTGGCTCTGGGCTGGCAGGCTTGGAGCTGGTACAGGCACTATGTCCAGAGACAACCCCTTTAAGGGCTCTGGAGAGGGAAGGGAGGGAGAGGATTGTTCTTGTTTGAGGCTTGAGTGGCCACCAGGACACCCAGGGCAGGCTGGAGGCCCCCTATTTCGAAATAAGTATCTACACAGCACTTATTTTGAATTAGCTATTTCGAATTTGGCATTGTTCATCATAGAATGAGGTTTACTAAATTCGAAATAAGTGCTCCACTATTTCAAATTTATTTCGAAATAGTGGTTTGGCTATTTAGATGCTAGTAAAGTTAATTTGAAATAACAGCTGTTATTTCGAATTAACTTTGATGTGTAGACATACCCTAGTTGTTCTATTGTCATTAATGAATAAAAACCCCCTCCAATACAAAGGGTAATGGAAGATAAAGTATGACTTTGGACTTATAAAGCCCAAAGGGAAACTGAAGCATTGTTTAGGGCCTGGACTTGTGTAAGCCTGTAATAAAGAGGACAACGAACAATTGTTCTCCATTTCCATTGAAGATGGAACAAGACAAAATGGGCTTAGTCTGAAGCAAGAGAGATTTAGGTTAATACTAAAAAAAAAAAAGCTTTCTAACTATAAGGTTAGTTAACCAATTGAACAGGTTATCAAAGAAGGTGGTGTTTAAACAGTGATTAAACAGTTGTGTAGACAAATACTTGTCAGGGATGATCTAGTATTATTTGGTCCTGCCTTATTGCTGGGGAATTGCCCAGCTGACCTCTCAAGGTCCCTTCTAGTCCTATATTTCTATGATTCTGTGACAGAACATTAAAATTGTTAATCAATACATTTAATTGACAAAACCAATTATTTACTTGAAGTACTTTGGCTTCTCTACAGTTAATGCATAATAGCTGCAGCAAGTAAAAGAGAATAATATAGCCCATAAGCATACAAACAGAATGTTAAAAAGCCCAAACAATGTCTTGTTATAATTCTTTCAGAGACACTGTTTCCCTGCTGCTCATAGTAACTCATGATTATAGTTTGTTTAAAGCCAGTATTGCTAAGATAGACTTCAATTCTGTCCTCATTGTGAGTTAGGCAGTACCATACACTGCAATTAGCCCCATTCAAATCACTGCTGTCCTTAGGCTCCAATCATGGTTCATTGTGATAGGTGTTGTACAGAGAAGAAAACATAGACACTACACCAAAGAATTTACAGTGTAATTAGACAGTATAATAAGAAGTAGCAAATACAGAGGGGGATAGATGGAATGAATGTGTCAAGAAATTGGTAGGATTTTAAAGGAAGGAATGATCAAAGCTTCATATGCATATTAGGTAAGAAGTTCAGCAAGGATATGGGGCAGCATAAAACAGGGAACTAAGTTTAGACCTGGCAAAAGCAATGAAGGGAATGGTTACAGAAGTATGGAAACAAGATCACAGGATCTGAAAAACAATATATTTTCTCTGGTGTGTCCTAGCTTATTAAGTATCACTGTGATGATGTGTCTGGCAGAGAAAAGGTTAAAAAGAACTCTGGGGAGGCTGAGCAGTAGACAGCCAATCTAAGAAGGGCTTCAAGAAGCAGCCAATCAAGTTAGAGCAGGTGCATATATACAGAGCAGGGCCGGATTAAGTGGGGGGCTAGCCGGGCAGCTGCCTGGGGTGCTAACCTATGGGGGAGAGCCTGACTGAAGTGGTAAGGGGCGCTGCGCACCCGGGGGTGGGACTGCACATACACTGGGTGCACGACACCCCTTACCACTTCAATCAGGTGCCTCCTATAGGTTGGCGCCCGGGGGTGGGGCTGCGCATGCACAGCGTGCCTGGTGGCGTGACTGTGTATGTGCCACTTGCCTGGGGGCGCGGTGCCCCTACCATGTCATTCAGGTGCCACGTGCCCCAAGGGCAGGGCAGTGCATGAGCCGTGCGCCCGCTGCCCGGGGCGCATGTATGGCTCGATCCTGCACTGATACAGAGGGCTACAGGGTAGAGGAGTCAGTTCCATCTTTGGAGCCCCAGGAGGAGGTTTAGATCCCTGAAGGGCTGAAGGAAGTGACAGCACCCTGGACAGAGCAATGTTGGGGTTAATCAGGTGGAATGAGAGGAAGATCTAGGTCACTAAGGCTACTTCTAGACTACAAGCCTCTTTCGAAAGAGGCTTTTTTGAAAGAATCTTTTGAAAAAGCCTCTTTTGAAAGAAAGCGTCTAGACTACAAGCAGATTTTTCAAAAAAGCGAGCCGCTTTTTTGAAAGAGAGTCTAGACACTCTCTTTCGAAAAAGCAGTTTGCATTACATAGCACCTTTTTTCGAAAGAGTACTTTTGAAAAAAAGCATTATTCCTTGTAAAATGAGGTTTAAAAACCTGCCGTGTTCTTTCAATTTACTTTTGAAAGAACGTGGCTGCAGTCTAGATGCAGGTGACAGGGTTTTTTTTCGAAAAAAGTCTACTTTAAAAAAAAAAACCCTGTAGTCTAGCCAGCCCTAACTACCAAACTGAAGACTTCACAAAAGGGTAAAAGAGGTCCTGGGAATGCTGTAGGGAACCAAGGGAAGGTGATAGATTGAGGAGTTGGAGAAGGGACAGTTTGTGGCTGATGTCTGGAGGATCCCTGGGTTGGGACTTGAATTAGTAACTGGGCCCAGTGATCCCCCATTTGTCATTGAGGCGAGTGCCAGTGAAGGACTGCAGTTGGTCACTGAGGTGAGTGTTTAGACAGAGAACTGTTGTTTCCCAGAAGAAGGAAGAATGTAGTGAGGCATGGACAGAGAACTGTGGCCAGAAAAGAAAGCTGTGGTTTGGAGAGTAAAGTGAGTACTAGAGAGAAAGTGATGGTGGTGAAACACCACCAGAGAATGGTACCTTGCAGAAAGACTGAGCTAAATCCCAGAATGGCCAACAAGAGGCTCTACAATGGTGAGTCATGCCTTGTTACCATCACAAACTATTATCTGCTATATATTTGAGAGTGTATGTATGTGTCTGTCTGTGCATCCGTCTGTGAGTCTGTTTGTTCAAGAACTCCTCCTAAATGCTAAGAGCTAGGACCACCAATTTGGTGTGCAGCTTTACCCTGTCATATCTTAAAGCAAGGTTAGAGTTTGGTTGTACCAGGACAACGGGATGTCCCTGGAATCTGATTGATTCTCATCAAATGGAAAGTGAGGGCTCAGATATAGGGATAATTATACTTTATAATGACCATGGCGGGGGAAGCAAGCATGGGGGACAGTTATACTTCTGAATGACTATAGAAAAGGAGTGGGGTCCAGAGCTAGCCCCTTCAAACAGCTGCTGGCCAGTCCCCTCCCTCAGTTCCCCACCTACTGCCTTGACTCCTGCACCCCTAACCCTGATTCCTACACTCCCTCTGAGTCATTCATCACTCCCTTAATCATGACTCCTGTACCCCCGCACATCCCTAGGCCCTGCCCTGAGCCCCTACAGCACCCTGTTCTGGAGGACCTGAACAATGCCAGGTACATCTTCTAGTACTTTATACTATTGAAAGCTGAAGGATTGAGTAATAATATTACACCTAAAACATACAACGCTACATTACATACCTTCTGGGCTCTGTGGCAATGCATTTATTTTGCATAGCATGAAATTTGTATACTATCTTAACATTCATACCTGCACATATTATTGGTCCTTTGTATGATTTCTTAAAGCCCAACTACAATATTTGTCACTCATGTGCTCTAGCACCGAATTTTACTCACTGAATCACTGAATACAGCTCAAATAATTTTGAACATTGGAAAATTCCATACCTCTTGCTTTGCATTGTATATACAAATTGTCAGCCTTCAAGCAATAGTGGTTTCATACATATTATGACAAGTAATGTTGCATACTAAAACACTGACCCACAACAAGACTTCCAACTGCAACTTCTTATTCTAAAAAGGTAACTTTAGCCACTGGATTACTTATTAAAATCCCTAGAAATACATATAATAGAGCTCAAATTATGATAGCCCTTTTTATTATCAAAAGAACAGTAACCTTACGTTCAGCTCAGGGATCTTTTACTACTCAAACTGCAGTTATCCAGTTAGCATGGATATGTATTTAAATATGCATAACTGTCAACAAAACACACCTTTTCACTACAGGATCAACCTAGGAAGATTGTTTAGGCTGAACACATAACTATTAGAAGCCCAAGTTTCATAGAATTGAATCATAGGGTTAGAAGAGACATCAGGAGGTCATCGAATCCAACCCACTGCCCAAAGCAGGACTAACCCCAAATAAATCATCCCAGGCAGGTTTTGGCAAGCTGGGACTTAAAAACCTCTAGGGATGGAGATTCTATCACTTTCCTAGGTAATCCATTCCAGTACGTCACCTCCTCCTGGTAAAATAGTTTTTCCTAATATCCAACCTAGACCTCCCCCTCTGCAACTTGAGACCATTGCTCTTCATTCTGTCATCTGTCACCACTGAGAACAGCCTCTCTCCATCCTCTTTGGAACCCTCCTTCAGGTAATTAAAGGCTGCTATCATATCCCCCTTCACTCTTCTCTTCTGTAGACTAATAAGCCCAAATCCCTTAGCCTCACCTTGTAAATCATGAGCTCCAGTCTCCTAATCATTTTTGTTGTCCTTCCCTGGACTTTCCCTAATGTGTACACATCTTTTCTCTAATGGGAGGCCCAAAATTCCATATGTGCCTCACAGGGCTGAATAAAGGGGAATAATCATTTCTCTAGCTCTGCTGGTAATGCTTCTCCTAATGTCCCCTAATATGCCATTACCCTTCTTGGCTACAAGGGCACACTATTGACTCATATCCAGCTTCTCATCCACTGTAATCCATAGGTCCTTTTCTGCTGCTTAACCAGTCAGTCCCAAGCCTGTAGCAGTGCTTTGAATTCTTCTGTCTCATGTGCAGGACTCTGCATTTGTCCTTGTTGAACCTCAAAAAATGTCTCCAATTTATCTAAAACACTATGTACCCTATCCCTACTCTCCAATGTATCTACCTCTCTTGCAAATTTCCTCAGCTAGCAAGTCAAAGTCTGCTTTACGTAATGTAAAAACATTGACCTGTACTAAACTTGGAAGCAACATCAATTAGGTCAGGTCTCACAAGCTAAGCATGGTAGAGCTGGACAAGTAGCTGAATGGGACAACTCCAAAGAACACGGGTTTTTGAAAGGTGTTGCTGAGACATCCCTGATCCAATGTTCAGAAGTTTAAAGCAAATGTGGTTTCCACATAGCTAAGTCATATTGTCTATTATCAATTAAGATTGATGACCAGCCTCACAGTTAAGTGATCATTGGTTTCCAAAGCTGTAAGTATGACAAGGCCTCACACCTGATATAAAAAAGAAATCTCCTAATAAATCTCACTTAAAATTATTCTGTGAGGTAAAATATAAAACAAGATAGTCTGGAAACGTGGGGGAAGGACAGATTACAATGTACTATTTCTCTTATTGAGTCAGATGGAAACTAGATTAGGAGAAAAAAAATCTGATTTTACTAACTAAATTAAAAAACTCTACTAAAATGCAGTAGCTAAGGAGTTAAAGTGGATTATACAGAGCTGGGCTAGCTCTGCCATTTGTATTGGACTGGCTCAGGCAATCACTGTTCTAAATAATCAGCTATCTGGCAAAGTGAATAGATACACAGACTGAGTAAAACAGCTTATGGAAAGCTGTAGTTAGAAGAACATAAGAACTTAAGAAAATAAGAATCAACATTCTGGATCAGAACAATGGTCCAACTATCCAGTGTTCTTTTATCCTGGTGAATATCACATTCTTCATGGGGAATAACCAGAAAAGACAATTATGAAGTGGTCTATCCCCTGTCATCAACTACCAGCCTCAACCAATCAGAGTCTGGAACAAAAACACTGGCAAACAGAAAGATGTGTAGGATCACCTAGAGCATGGGGTTGCATCCCTGATCATGTTGGCTAATAGCCAGCGAAGGATCTCTTCTGCATGAACATATCTAATTCTTTTGTGAGCCAAGTATACTTTTTGCCTTCAATGTATCTCATGGCAGTGAGTTGATTCTGCATTGCATGAAAAAAATACTCCATTTTGTTTGTTTTAAACCTGATAGGTCATTAGGTGACCCCTGAGTCTTGTGACATATGAAGGAGAAAATAACACTCCTTTATTCACTTTCTCCATACTAATCACAATTTTATAAACCTCTAAAAATCCCAGTCTTTTTAGATTGGAAAAAGGGTATATTACCCCTCTTCATATGGAAGCTGTCCAAAGCCCTAATTTCTGACCTTCTCTGTACTGTTTTTAATTCTAATATATCTTTTCTGAGATGGGGCAACGAGATTTGCATAGCAATGGTAGCATATATTTGTGGTTCAGACCAAAGAGCTCACATGGTTCCTAGAGGTATCTGTTTATGGAAATATTCATCCTTGTGATAAACTTCATTGATTAAAATCAACAGAGTAACATCATAAATGAACAGTTTGTATATCTCTTGGGTTTTGCTTGTAAAATGCTTTAGGATCCTTAGAGATTAATTGCTCTTGTGCGAGGTCATGTTATTGTTTTAGTTTTATTAGACTGTTCTTGCTTATATGTAGCTTGAAATAATATGTGGCAGTGAAAGGACAAAAATGGTTTCAATTCACAAGTGGTGTGATAGGCTACAAATAAATAGATCCCTGTGAGCACTAAAGGATTTGAGTTTGATGCAAATCTATTTCTTCCTACCATAATAACTTCTGTTCACTCCCATCATTAGTGGAATTTTACTTCTGAAAAGTTCAGGAAGAACTGGTATACATTCATTACTCAATTCCTAATGCCAAACAGTGATGTTCCTTCAGCCATCTACTCATAATGCTTCCTTATACATGTTGATACCTACCACAACTGTAAAAGTAATAATCGGAGGTAAACTGACACAATCATCTTGTCCCTACACAATGCAGCAGGATGAAAATGCTCTTGTTTCAGCTGCATCTTCTGGAGGAAACATACCATGATGTAAAGTTCTGGCTCATTGTGGTAAGAAGGTCTACCCACTGTGAAAGATCCTCTTATATGTTGTTGGACACTGTGATCCTTCCCATGAAATTTCTTGAATAAACTGCTGGAGAGAGTGACTATCTAGCATTCTTTGAAGAAATGGAAATGATGAGACATAGATGTCATAGACTCCAATCTACTATAGTGGACTAGGAGGTAGCCAGCTTTATCATTTTTCATATAAAACAAACAGAAAGAAAACCAAACAACCCATGATATTGTAGAGAATTCTGGGAAAGAACAGCACCACATCCTCCAATTCAATATGTGGAAAAAATCCTTTTGTAGTAATTCCTTTAACACAGCAATGCCCAGATTGTCTGGTTTCAGTCTTTACCTGTTCATTCCACAAATAATTCTTCACTGAGGCAGTGAAAAAAAACAGATACACATCAGATACTTGGATTTAATAATACATTAATAGAACTGTGGGCCAGCTATTGTCACTTGAGTCTGTAATACCACAAAATCTGTCCCAGAAGACTAACACACATTGAACAAAAGAAATGACAAGATTAAGGTCTGAAGTATGTTGCACTTGAAACCCCACAAGCACAAAGATGTAAGAGGGAAAAAAAATCTAACCCAAACACCCCTATACTTGAACACGTCATAGTTTTTTTATTTGAAATAACAAACAAAAAATACCCTATTCATCTACAGGTAATTTATACTACTGATGATTGTATGTTTTCTTATTAGATTTGTGGATGGCTTTAAAAGACACTTTTGCTCATGTTGGGCAAATTAGTGAACATTCCACTTCTGCCTATCTTTTATTCAAAATAACAAACAAAAAAATACCCTATTCATCTACAGGTAATTTATACTACTGATAATTGTATGTTTTCTTATTAGATTTGTGGATGGCTTTAAAAGACACTTTTGCTCATGCTGGGCAAATTAGTGAACATTCCACTTCTGCCTATCTTTTTCTCTAAATTATAGCTTGAAGGAAGCTTCAGAACAGCTCCTTGTCCTGTTAAATTGTTTCAGTAACACTAAGTATCTCTCACAATACATCATTATTTATTCTTTCCTTTTCCATTGCCTAAGTTTACTACTGTTAATTTTTAAGTTAAGTTTGGAAGGTGCAATTTTATCTTTTCAGTGTTCATTCACTTAACAGAGGTTCTTTTGCATGGTTTATGATTTTTACTATTCTATTTTTATATGCAATTACTGTATCCTTTTGAATGGGACATTTCAGTCATTTTTAGTACCATGTTGACAGAGAATGTTGTGTGGGAATAATTTAACTTTCACCTTACCAAGAATAACAGAACCTGAGGGACATTCTTAATAAGCCAAAAGACAAACTATGCACATACTACAACGACAAAAATGTTCTGTCTCTCTGAAATCACTGTGGTGCCAAGTGTATTGATGAAACAAAAGAAGGGATGCATGCCCAAACTGAACATGTTTCAGGCATTACAAATATAAATGTAAATGCTTAAAAGGCAAGTAATGTATACAGTTATAATAGGCTGCATAGTGAATGTCAATAAAGTTACACTTGTAAACAGCTGAATGAAAGTATTCCAAAGACAAATTACCTTTAAGAATAGAGAAATGTGCAATTAATTTTATCATCCACTGCCATTTCATTGTTTACTCAATATTTGCCAGTGGGAAAATTTAATATCACTTGTGGATGAATGCATTTTTTTTCTTTTCCCAAAGGAGCTCAGCTCCCCAGTAAAAGAACATTGACAAAATGATTTATCTATAGTATGATACTGATCATTCCACATGCAAAAAATTAAGTTGGGTTGAGTTTGGTCTCATATGATACTTTGTATTGGAGTCCGTATCCTATAATTATAGTAAATGGATTAACATGATAGATGAAGAAATAATTTCTTTGATCTGATTTGGAAGACCTCACAGAACATCACGTGATGCCAAAAAAAAATTGTCAATGTCAATGCTGGTTCATTCTTATTTCAAAGCCAATTGCATATAAATAGCTCAACACACATTTAGGAGACACTTAACTGTTGTAATCATAATCTTATTGTTTCTAGGGTATTTCCATGAGCTTAGTGATTTGTGAGTGTCTTTAAATGTGTAAATAACAATAAAAATAAAATATTAATAATGGCCAAGACACATCGGATTTATTTTATATTAACAATAGTATGTGCACATGCTGTAACTTAATCCTATTTATCATGCTGGGAATCCATTGCCCTAGGAATTCACTGCCCTAAGACTCATCACTTTCCATTCTAAAGTTCACACTTAAGAAGTTCACATACTTCTAAGACCTTGTCTTCATCAATAAAAGGGAAGAACAACCAGCCACTTCTTATTTTCACCAAACAGAGGAACAGAGATGAAAATATATGACAGATGCTAATCATGTTTTCCAATGCATCATAAAAGGCTCTCAGATTGTTAGTAATAGTCATTACACTTTTATATTTTGTGACCTAACAGGCACAGATGGGTTGGGTCTCATTGTTTCAGTCACTGAACAAACATTTAACAGATGATGAGCATGGAATATAAATTAAATAGACTATACAGTCCTTTTAGTATTTTAAGATACAATACTGCTACACTACATCGGTTGGTGCAATATTTCTGAAGTATTCTGGTCCTTTTAGAATAAAATATATTTAATATAAATGCAATTAATAAATAATTGATTTAATTTCTACTGTATCTTTGATTAGCAATGTTTTTGTTAAAGTAGCTATCTGGGATAAATAATATGCATTTTAATGAAATTTTAAAAAATTGTAATTGTTTCAATTTATTGAAATTATTTGGATGCTCCCATTGTTCAAAGGTAGCTACCTATCATTAGCTATGTGGAATTAAATCTTCATTAGTTGTAAATTGATGTAGCTTCATTGAAGCTAATGATACTGTGTTGATTTATAGTTCTGGACCGTGGGATATAATTACATTATATTCTAGACTTCCGGAATCATAGTAAAATACATACACTCAGCCAAACTCTATTTCACTTGAGAAGATACAAAAGTGATTGTGAAATGTATGTGAAAAAATGGAAAAATTCTAATTAAATGCTGCACTTATTGTTTCACTAACTGAAATATACAATAATTTCTACTTCTTAAAGGATAAGGTTTTCATAATCATTTATTTACAGCTACAGCAAAACAATAAAGATTATCATCATTGTTCTGCTTGGAAGTTACTATCTGAAGAAATCTAGTTTAGATGAAAATTTAAGAATAACCACCAATTTGTATGATCAGTGTCAAACTACACCATGCAAAGGCCAGAGGCAGCCCATGGAGGTGCCACCCCCAGCAAGCTGCAGGATGGAGAGGTGCTGGAGACCAGGGGAATCCCCCAAAGCACTGCCCTCTGAAGAACAACTGCAGGGGTGAGAAGCTGGAGGACAGGGCCAGCCTGAAGACCACTACCCACCCACATGCTGCAGGCACTACCCACTGCCCCAAACAAGGCCCTCTCTCCCATCGGAGCAGCTGCAGGCCAGGGGAGGCAACAACAGGCCAAAGGCTATGCCTCCCGACAGGCTGCATGAGGGGGCTGCTATCCTGACAGGCTGCAGGCCACGGGGAGCAGCTAGAGGCTGGAGCCAGCCTGCGGAGCTACAAGTGCACAGACCCAGATCTTCCCCTCTCCTGGGAGTACAGTCCAACTCCTTGAAAAGAGCCAATTCCAGAGAAGCACCACCCTTGATAGCCCCTGGTAAGCATCCCTGCCCCATCTCTTAGACCTCTATCCTAAGCACCATTCTCTGAGTCCTTCCTGACCTCCCACCTGTCTTGACTTCTGCACTTCCACCTCCTTCTATCTGCCCTGAGGGCCACCACCCCCTGCCTGGAGCCCCTCCTCACCTTCCAACCTTCTGCTCTAAGCCATCCACCCCTTTCTTTACCTCTGAAACCTCACTCCAGCCTGCATTTGCCTTCATTTTTAAAAAATACAATCATATAAATAAAGTGTGTGCATTTTTCATTTATTAAAAAAAATATTTCAGTTACTGACCCTAGCAATGCTGGGTACATCTACTAGTAATAGAGGATAGCAGTAGGAATATAACACCGACCACCTGATCAAGCTGGTGATAGCGACTATGAAAAGTTCAGGACAATTAGAGAGGCTACTAAAATAAAAACTCAATAACGGGGTATTTCAATGAACCCCCATATTGACTAGGTACATGTCATCTCAGGATGGGATCCAATGATACAATTTCTTGACACCTCTTCTTGGAGCAGCTGTTTCTGGAAGCCACAAGAGGAGAGGTTTCACTTTATTTTAAGTGCAGCCCAAGATTTGATCCATGCGGGGAATATAGCTGGACCATGCACTAATACAGGCTGGACCTCCTTGGTCCAGCACCCTGGGACCTGACCAGTCCCAGATGAGGGATTTTGTTGGACCAGGGGTGGTCATTTATGGCCTCTGGCCACTAGACCCTTCAGCCCTGGCCCAACTGCTGCCCTCCCAGCTGGTTCCCCTTGTCACTGGTCCCTCTGTCTTGTCAGCCCCTGCTACCCTACCGGGCAGCCCCTCCACTTCTGCTCACCAGGTTCCCACTGCTGCTGCAGGCAGCACCACCGTCTGTGCACGCACTGATCTCCTGCTCCAGTGAATGGCAGCCCTGCTGTCTCTACATGCCAGATTCATGCCGCAAAGTCTGGCTCCTGCTGCCATTCTGGGCAGCTCCATAGCCTCTGCTCTGGGCTCCTGAGCATAAGGATCCTGAGCATAGGGATGCTGCCCTGCCAGCCTGCAGGGCTCCCGTGCGCTGGCCCTCCAGTTTGACTGTTTGGTCCTGGAACATCCGTGGTCCTGCTGGTCCAGAGAGTCCAGGTTAAAGAGAGTTTCAACCTGTAATGATCATAATATAATTAAACTTAAACATTTCTGTGGCAGGAACAACACCACAGCAGCCTAACAGTGTGGCATTTAATTTCAGAAAGGGAAACTGTAGAAAAATGAGGTTTGTTAAACTTAAATTTAAGAGTAAAGTGACCGTAGTGAAATCACTTGAAGCTTCATGGAAACTCTTTAAAGACACCACAATAGAGGTTCAACTGAAATGTATATCCCAAGTAAAAATATATATATAAAAAGAACCAAAAAAGTGCCACCTTTGCTAAACAGCAGAATGAAAAGCAGAGAGAGACAAAAAGACATCATTTGGAATGTTGAAGTGGAAAGGTTCAGAAAGGGGCAACAAAAATAATTAGGGATATGGAACACCAGCTATAAGGTGTGAGGTTAACAAGATTGAGATTTTTCAGCTTTGAAAAGTAATGATGTGATTGAGGTCTATAAAGCATGATTAGTGTACAAAATGTAGAAGTATTATTTTCCCTTCTCATATCTCAAGTACTAGGGTCAACAAATTAAATTAATAGACAGCAGATTTTTTTAAAAAAGTTTTTTTTAACAAAACAGTCAACTTATGGAACTCCTTGCCAGAGGATGTTGTGAAGGCCAAAAATATAACATGGTTCAAAAAAGGACTAGATAAGTTCAATGGCTAGTAGGCAGAATGGGCAGGGATGGTGTCCCTAGACTCTGCTTGCCAAAAGCTGGGAATTAACAACTGGGAATAGATCACTTGATAATTACCTGTTCTGTTCATTTCCACACTTACATTATTTTATATGAGGGGCTAATCCTGAAGAATTGAGCACCCATGCATAGCTTAGGCCATATTCTGCACTTGCACTGGGTATTTCTACAGTGGCTCCTTGGACTCCAGTAAAATTATTCTGGATTTACAATGGTAAAATGAGAGGAGAACCTGACATGTTACATTCTGTATGAGTTGAGTTCAGTCCCCATCTAGTGAGAGGAGCTTTTCTGGCCATTGTGTCTCTGATTGCTATTGCTTCTGCCACTAATCTGCAAATCTACAGCCAACCCTGGCAGTTGGTGTCTTATATCTTTCACTAACAAGCCAGGATAAATCAGCAAGGCAGTGGACATGGTCTGGCGGCCAATAGCAAATCAGCAATAGCTTTCAAATATTAGCACTGGTCTATACTAGGGACTTATTTCAAAATAACTCCCCCTATTTTAAAATAACAAGTGGAGCATCTATACTACCCAGCCTTTATTTCAAAATAAGGGGCTGGTTATTTCAAAATAATAACTCCTGCTTTCCATGAGGAATAACACTTATTTCAAAATAGTTATTTCAAAATTGCTAGTGTGGACACTTCACTGCTGCTATTTCATAATAATTATTCCCCAGATTCATTCAAACTAACGACTCCCTAGTGCTTGTTGAGGTTCTAGATCGAGGCAGCACATCCACCTTAAAGGAGCCTGCCTCAAACCAATTTTGAGGCTTCCCTATAATGTGGACATGTTATTTAGAAATAGTTATTTTGTGGGTTATTATTTTGAAAAAAATTTAAGAATGCAGACATGCCTTTATAGACCTACCAGCACTATGGAGTTTACTTTGATATTTAAGATCCAACCGTAAATCTAGCCTGAAAAATTGAAAAACTTTGTTTCAACATTTCTGATATTTTTTCTCCATTTTGAGCAAAACAATTAACTGAAAACAAGCATTCTCCAAATGTTAAGTTTGACTCATACATACATTTTATTAATTTGAGGAGGGGACAGAAGTGTCTGAAATTTAACCACCCATCTCTAATTCTCTTCCCTGAAGGAATTTACAATGCAAAAAAGACAAAGGGTAAAACATATATTATTCTCAATTTTACAGATGCAAAGCAGACACAGTGACATTTATTGACTTGCCTAAGGTGTCATAAATCTGTAGCAGAGATGAGAAATACATCCTGGTCGCCTGAGTCTCAGTCCTGTAACATAAATGAGAGTACAAATTATATATAGTTAATAAAGTTTGCAAATACTTTTGTATCTATCTGGAAGTATATGCCTATGGGTTATTACTTGTTGTCTCATTCACAACAAAATCTGTGAGAGAAAGCAACAATACAGGGAAGTTCTGGCTTCATTAAGGACAACAAATACACAGTGACAGTTTTCAAGGGGCCATAATAAGTAGATAAATGTAGAAGAGGACGTCTTAAAGCAGACTAGATTCAGGATTATTTTCATGTTCTTTTTTGTATATTAATTTCAAAATTAATAAACAAATCATGTCAGGAGCACTTTTGTTTTAAATCAAACAAACATACATCAAAATGCTGCTTTTTTGAAAGCCTGATCAATGCCATCCTGATTTGACATCAAATTGCATAACTTGATCACAACTTTGATGTGGCCGACTTCTCTGTTGAACAAAATTAATTGTCTGGATAAATGTTTTATTTTAATAAAAAGTGCTATGGTCTTTCATGGGAGTTTATTTATTTTTTTTTCTCTTTTTGTCAAATTCAAATGAGGTTCCCAAAGCATTTGGCTTTAGTAATGGCATTACTATCTTAATTACATGCTTTAAAACTCCATTGGCCTTAGCTTGCTCCAGGTTTTTGTACATTTTGCATATATTTGTCTGTTAGGCATTTTTCATCACTGCCTGATTAAGCTATATTTATAAACAGTTAAAGTTACTAGAGTAACTCAGAAAAAAATAGAAAAAGTGCTTTGAATATTTGGAAATATCTGATGTGAATACTGAGTAAGCCCCATGTGAATCTTATGCTACATTTCCTTTGCCTTTATAAGAATTATCCTAAACAAAACACTTCACTCCAGGAATAACAATGGTTAGTTTAGCTGCCTCTTCCTCCTCCGTCCCCCGCAAACATCTTACTATTCACATTATTCAAACATTGAAAAAAATCAGCATTGGTTTGGATTGAACCAAGTTATTTATTTCAATTTTTTTGAACTGCCATAAACAAAAAAAATCAGTTATTAAAACACCTTTACAGGGAATGTCCCTTACTTTGTGAATATGTGGGTATATTCCCTAATCTCAGTTGGAACCCTGAGATTCTAGTGTAATCCATAAAATTTATAGCAATATCTGACAACTGATGAATAGAGACATTTAAACCAGCATTGAAAGAGTTGCCTTTATCTGAAGATTGTAAAGAATACATTCTGCATATTGGAATTGGCCAGAACACTGGATTTAACAGTTTTATTTATGAGATCTGTCATGATAATGTTGGCTTTTCATTTCATCCAAAGATCACCTCCCTAAATTCAGTGTCTTCTTATACCACTAGTGTTCTGGCAATTCTTCAGCTATGACTCAGAAGGATGCCAAATATGGTACCTGACCCTGATTTTAATCTAGATTTACACCAGTGCAAGTAAGTAATTCCATTCTAATCAATGGAGTATACTAATTTAAAACAGACATTCACTCTACTGCCCATTCATTCTCAGAAGTGTAAATGAGAGCAAAAATCAAAAACCACTGAAACACCACCAGTTCCTAAGGCACTTAAAAAAAAAGTGCTCCCATCCAAATTCAGAGCTAGACCCAGTCATCTTAGTTTGTAACTGAAACTCAGTGGATTAGAACAGCAAATGTTTTAAGTATAAATAGAAGGTGTAGTTCACAGGATGCTGAAATCAAAGCATCCTTTTAAAGTGACAGTCTTTTTATACAGGGGAAGGAGATGCAACTGACATTACATTTCAGTAGCTCAGTGACACAATACCAGTCAGTGTAGCAAACTAGCTTTTAATCAGCCCAAACTGATGAATCCGTTAATTAAAATCAGCTGGTGCTAAGAACTTACTTGATTGAAACATAATTTGGTTTAAAATGGTACACTACTAAAAATGATATATAATTAACATAATAAATAAATAACCCATCAGTATATAATTTGATTCATTTTTGTGACAGAGTGGGAGAAAATGCTATTTCTGGTGTGTTAAACTATAGTGGTCACAATAGATCCTTTCAATTATAAATATGCAGGTGCAGACTGATGGTCACATTTTAGCAAAGAATGGCTTAATTTTGTAAACTAAAAATGAATTCATCCTCTGTTTGAAAATTAGACGTGTCAGTTATAGAGCTACCCTCCTGTGTATTTACTTCCAAAACATTAAAAGGGGATTTGGAAGTTAAGCATTAGTATAAGCCTTACTAGAATAAGAGCTTTTTAGAGTATTTACTTTATAAAATATATCCCTACCAACTCCTCAGCAGCATCCCACATTTCCAGCATTCCTCACTCTAAGACAGATGACATCAACAGAATTTCCTAACCAAGGTGAACAAGGGGAATTAGCATCTAGACCAGTGGTCTCCAACCTTTTTACACACAAGATCACTTTTTAAATCTCAGAACAGGGGAAGCTCTACCGCCCTGCCCCTTCCTTGAAGCCCCGCCCTCTCTATTCTCCTCCT
>JANRFK010001234.1:90091352-90101940 GCA_030068395.1 Apalone spinifera | reverse complement strand
CTACTGGTCGAGGCCTCGCGATCGACCAGTAGCTCACGATCGACCTGTTGGTGATCATGGATCTAGACTGCAGATTTCAACTACAGAATCATCATCTACCATACTAATATGGTTTTATGCAAACCTAAAATTCCTTTCTCATATTAATTGTATGTAAAAGGAGATTAAAGAAAAAGTCAATGTCAAGGTACATTTTCTACTAGTATTACAGAAATAGAAATTGATTACAACTGGCCAGCCTCACCATTTCTAATAACAATCATAGTATGACAAGTTACACCTTTCCAGGAGAAATCAAATTCAAACAGCCTGAGGGAACTAAGTCAGGGAGCCTGGATAATCTCCACACAGGAATATTAAAAGAACTGGCCCAGGAAATTGCAAGCCCAATAGCAAGGATATTAAATTAATCCAAAATTTGTGGTTCAGACTCTATAACTGTAGAATTGCTTTTCTTCTCTTTTCTTAAAAATAGATAGTATACTAGTAATCTGGGAAACTACAGGACCCTGAGTTAGACTTCAATTGTATGCAGGTTCTTGGAACAAATTTTGAAATAATAAGAAATTAGGTTCAAAGAAGAAAAGGGTAACTGGAATAAAAAATGTTTCACAAAAGATAGATTGTGGCAGACAAATCTGATTTCCAACTTGAGAAGAACTGATTTTTTAAGACAAAGTAAATGCAGTAGAACTAACCTAGCAGAATTCAGTAAGGGTACGTCTACACTTCCTCCCTAGTTTGAGCTAAGGATGCAAATGTAGGCGACTGAAGTTGCTAATGAAGCGGGGATTTAAATGTCCTGCGCTTCATTAGCATGATCTCGCTGGCATGTTACTCCGCTCAACAGCTGATTCGAACCAGGAAGTGCGCGCTGGGACGCGTTAGTTCGAACCAAACCCCTTGGTTCGAACTAATGTTACTCCTCATTTGAGTAGTAACGTTAGTTCGAACCAAGGGGTTTGGTTTGAACTAATGCGTCCCAGCACACACTTCCTGGTTCGAATCAGCTGTTGAGCAGAGTAACATGCCAGCGAGATCATGCTAATGAAGCGCAGGATATTTAAATCCCCTCTTCATTAGCAATTTCGGTCGCCTACATTTGCATCCCTAGCTCGAACTAGGGAGCAAGTGTAGACGTACCCTAAATTAGTCATTTGATACAGTTCCATATGGGAAACTATTAGTTAAATTGAAGAAGATGGGGACTAATAACATAATTTAAAGCTGTATAAGGAACTGGTTAAAGGAGAGACTGAAGTGGGTAAGATTGAAAGGTGAACTGTCATACTGGTGGAAGGTTACCTAATGGAATTCCTCAAGGATCAGTCTTGGGGCCAATCTTATTAAATATTTTCATTCATGACCTTGGCACAGAAAAAGTGGAAATACTCTAAGAAAATGTGCCGATAGCACAAAAATGCTAAGAGATTGCCAGTATGAAGGGGGAAGATTAGATTATCATTTAAAAAGATCTGAAGTTTCTTGAAAACTGGAGTAATAGAAAAGGGATGAAGATTAATAGTGCAGAGCGTAAGGTCATGCACTTATGTACTAATGTTAGGCCCTAGAAAATTGGGCCTAGTGCAGTTATGCTAAGATAGATCAAAGAAAGAGGCTAACAAAGGTTTCTGGGTAGTCCCTGAGCAGAACTAGAGACATGGTTCAAGCAAGGGGCGCTCCCTATATACTTGCTTAAGTTGCAGAAGTAAGATAAGTGAAAAGCTGCATTCCTGTACCCGATGTGATGAGAACAGCTTGTTATGAGAACTGATAAGGTAACTCCCTGTTTCTGTTCTCACCCTGATCTTAACGAACTGTCTCCTCGATGTTTTAACTCACTGTCTCTGCCCTCTGTTTGTTTTTAACTCCCTGTCTCCTTGTTGTTTGGTACTTGCCTTCTGGGGTGATAAGAAAGCTGTTGACGCATTATGAATTGCTTATGGCCATGAAGTATACGCATAAATACTAGAAGCTTCTAACTAATTAAGGAGGGGCTGGGTTGCTTGGGCAAATGTTTTAAGACACGACGGAACTGTCTATATAATCTTACTTGTTACTGAAATCATGGCTGGTTCTCTTTGGAGACGGGCTCCTCTCTATTGTAGTGCGCACTGTTCAACAAAGAGCTTGTGATTGGATCTTGCTGGTGTTGCCTGTCTCTTTGTAGTCAGACAACGAACCGAGGCCGTCCAGGTTCAAGTCCCCGACACTAACAACAACAAAATATTACAAAATAGGAATGTAAACGTGACAGAGGAGAGACCTGGGTATACTGGTCAGTCACAGGATGTCTATGAGCTGCCAATGTGATGTGGCCATGAAAAAGGCTAATGCCCTAGAATGCATCAGAAAAGGTATTTCCAGTGGAGATAAGGAAATGTCAGTCACTTTACACAGGTACAAGTGAGACCTCATCTGGAATATTGTGTCTCCCATGCTTAAGAGATTAATTCAAGTTGGAAAAGGCATAAAGAAGGACTACAAGGATTATCATAGGAGTGGAAAATACACAGAATGAAAGGAAACTCCTGGAGCTTGGCTTATTAAGCCTAATCAAATTAAGACTGAGGGGAGATATGATTTGCTCTCTGTAAATATATCAGAAGGATAAACACCAGGAAGGGAGAGTAATTATTGAAGTTAAGGTCCAGTGTTCACACAAGAACAAATAAACTAGTGATTAATAAGTTTAGACTTGAAATTAGATGAAGGTTTCTAATAATCAGAGGAGTGAAGTTCTGGAACAGACTTCCAAGAGCAGCAGTGGGGGCAAAAAAACTAATTAGTTTCAAGACTGAGCTTGATAAGTTTTTGTGGGGATGATAGGACAAAACTGCCTATGATGGCATGTGGCCCAACTGCAACTTCTAGCAGCAAGTAACTCCATTAGCTGGTGATGGACAGTAACCAGGGGCGTGAATGGAGTTCTGCATTACTACAGAGAATTATTTCCCAGGTGTCTGTCTAAGGGGTGTTTCTTTCCAACATGGTCAGTAGTCAACTAACTGCCATATTTGGGCAGGAAATAATTTTGTCTCAGAATTTACCCCATGTCTCACCTCCACAACAGAAGAATTCAAAAGTTTTGCAAGTTTTACAATTCCTGTGATATGTTTTTCCCTATGTGGGAGAAAAGAGAATTAAATTTAACTCAAGAAAATACAGGATGCAGGGAGACAAGTGTGACAAAAGATGAAATATAAAGTGGGGGTGATATGTATAACATATTAAAGAGTTAGAAGTTGATGTTAAAGGAGTTATAGAGCTTGTGAAAGAATTTAAAGAGCAAGAGTACTTTATTCCTTCTATATGTAACTAGATGTGGTAGAATGAAACAAACAGCTTGAGCCTAAATATTTATGGTGAATCTCAGAGCCTTAATATTCTACCTGTCTTGCATGAAGGTAAGCTAGAAGTATAACTGAAATTGCAGTTTTGTCCACAGTTTATATTTTATTAATGCTAACAGGATAAGAAAGAACATTTTAAACCATCACTAAGTTTTCTTATCTATATGGCAATACAGTATCAAGCATCACATTCCCAGTTGGTGTAAACTGGTATATCTCCATTGGTATTAACACTGAAAAGATGTCAGATAAATAATTTTAAAATACCTTGATATAAGTTTAGGCTTAATTGAGAAGTTCAAAGATGAATAGTTTTTTTTCTGAAAATACATTTGTTAATTATAGAATAAGATATTTTTTTAAAAATCTGAATTGTTTTGTTCCTTTAGTGCTTTTAATAAGAGAAGAAGGGGTAGAAGGATAGTGGGCAGGAGGGGAAACATTTCTAGAGGGAGGAGTAGATACTGGAGCACTCTCATTAAATACTTATTTGGAATACTTGGAAGATCCGTGATTTCGTTCATATGAATAGTCTCACCACTGATGCAGATCACAACTTTTCTATATCATCCTGTTTTGTGCAGTTCTCATCCATGTCCTTCCATGAATCTTCTATAAAGGATTTGCCAATGTGCTGGAGGCCTTCCTCTTGTTCTTTTTATGTCTCATGGAGAGCAATGAAATATATGTGCTGTCCATCTGTTGTGTTTGAGTCTTGCTACATGGCCAGCCCATCTCTTTTTCCAATCATACGTAACTTAGATGATATTGTTGACACCACTTCTTGCACGCAGATAGATCATTGATAGTAACATGCTGTAGTTTATTTACATCCATGCATCTTTCCATTGTTCTTTGGGTGATTTGCAGCTTTAATTCTTCTGTAAGTGTTCCAGGTTTTGCAGCCATAGAGCATTACTAGAAGGGTACTGGGGTTAAAGAGAAGGGCTTTCGTGGTGGTAGAATGTTTTGAATTGAAAAAATCACTATGCAGACTCCCAAAGGCAATCCAGCCTGACCTCCTCCTCCTGCTCAACTCTGGGCTCAACTTATTGTCCATCTGCAACGCTTGTCCAAGATATACATATTGATCTACCAGCTCAACAGTCTGTTCATCCAACTCTATGATGTACTCTGAACAATATGCGTTTTTCTTCCACTTCATTTTTCCAATGTGGATGGTCAGGACAATCTCCTTCACGTTCTTACCAATGTCATTGAGGAGGGTTTGCAATGTTGTGGGTTTTGAAGCAATTAGGAAAATGTTATCTGCTAAAAGGAGCATCTGAAGAACCTCACCTTCAATCAGAAATCCATTTTTCTCTTCAATCTTCCACAGGACATCTTTCAGGATGCTGGTGAACAACTTCAGTGAACAAACATCAAATACAGGTTTAAAATATTTCTAAGGAAGCTCAGCTACCCTGAAGCCTCTACCATTCCTGAAAGTGTTATGTTCTTACAACACTAGGGCTATGTCTACACTCGTGGCTTCTTGCGCAAGTAATATGCAAATAAGGCTAAGCGTGGAATATCACCAAGCCTCATTTGCACACCTAATGAGCCACCATTTTTTTCAGAAGAGGCTCTTGCCCAAGAAGGAGCATCTACAGTGCTCCTTCTTGCTCAAGAAAAACCCTCTTGCGCAATGCCGTTCTTTCTCTCAAGTGGTGTAACGGCATTGCGCAAGAGGGTTTTTCTTGAGCAAGAAGGGGCAGTGTAGACTCTCCTTCTTGCGCAAGAGCCTCTTCTGAAAAAAATGGTGGCTCATTAGGTATGCAAATGAGGCTCGGTGATATTCCACGCTTAGCCTCATTTGCATATTACTTGCACAAGAAGCCACGAGTGTAGACATAGCCTAGCTGTTTGAACTCCCAGTTTTGAACAATAAAGTAACTCCATTGTTAGGAAAATTACATTTTGGTTCAAATCCTTCCTATGCTTGGTGTGGTGTTGCCAGTTGCAGTTAGGAATCCTAACTACCAGGCCAGTCATACACCTTCAGAAATAGCTTAGGTTCCAGTCTGAAAAATGAAGATTTGGATGCAATTCTTTTTTCACAAATAGATTTGAAAGATCTTAGTTTAGTTTCAATACAGACCAACAACAAAAAACATTTTGAAACCTTGAAGTTGCTTCCAAATGGAATTTTTGTCTTCCAGAAAAGTCTGATTGAAATATAACACTGGGTTATAGAGAGCTGCATGGTGAAGCTGTGAAGCTGGTCAGACAAGTTGTTTAGATGGTTCAGTACATTTCAGAAGTAGTAATCTGTATATATTGTAGCCAAGGTGGAGGCTATCAACAATCCCTCTTTGCACAAATAGGAGAACATGAAGGATCAAGTATCTGAAGCAGTATTAATGGAAGAATAACTAACTTTTTTAGCTAAACACTAGATAAATCGAATGGAAAAGAACACTGAGGATGAGATTTGCAAAAGTGTTTTCTACAAGCCTAATTGCTACTGCTGAATTCAACGAGAGCTTGCCATTCACTTCAGAGTTAAACTAATGCAAGTGTTTGAAACCCCTACTCTGAATACAAGATGACTCAGGGCTAGATAGTGAAACCTTTAATTCTACCAGAGAGTGGCTTCTTACATTACTAATCCCATTGAGGTCAGTGCTGCTCTTCCAAATAAGGGATCACATGTTAGAAAATGACAGAACCTATAAACATTTAGTTTGTAGAGTTCCCTGAAGTCTCATAAAACTATGCTCTTACTCAATCTGATCCCGTTGTCAAGGTATACTAAAGGGATTAGGGATCAGTTTCTCAGATTTGCAAAATTATAGAGGGAAAGAACTAATGTTATAGACTGACTGGAGACTCTGACCGGAGAATAATAATATTCTGACATTAATGACCACTCAGCTGATAAGGTCTTTAAAAGAATGCTATGGAGAAGCTAAGAAAGAAAGAAAAACCCCATAAAACTGGATCTGATTTATTTCAAGGATGAGACCTTGGCAATCTGCAACAAGATGAAATCTGAAGGTATGTTCAACACAGCAGTGTGGACGACATAAGAAAGTATTAAATCTTGAGGGCTGTTGAAAGCTCCAATAATTCCTAACTTTCCCTAATGGATTTATCTTGAGGTTTGACCTGACATCTTATTCCTGCCCCCTCCATGCTTTCTTAAGAGAAAGGTTTAAAGAAACAAAAATGAATCAACATATTTTGGGTTATATTATGAAAAGATTTCACAATTTTTTTTCTGAAGATCTCTGTTAACATAAAGCATACTAAGATAAAGTATAGCAGTAATGTCAGGACATGTTATGAAAACGGGCAAGTGAGATAAGAAACTTATGCAATAAATTCAGATTCTATATATACTGTTTCAGTAGAAATAGCTGTGTTAAAATACAAATGTTTTACAGGAAATTGAATGTCCTTTTGGATGCACAAACTAATAAAACAGCTGATTTCTTTAAATGTGAGTAAGGTCAATTAGGCCCTGCAGATTCATTTAGTATTGCTATATGTCTCATCTGTTTATGCAGGAAACAATTATCTTGGTTAACTGCACAAGTATACAGTCCTTGAGAATATGGTCGGTAAGAAGCAGGTTATTATACTGATAAATCTCCAAATATGTGCTTATTCATTTGAAGTCGATTTAAAAAGGGAGAACAGATATAGTTTCAATATAGAAAATACCAGAAGAAAACTGAATACAGATTTCTTTGAAAATATAAGCTTCTATAAGATATAATCACACCTAAGTTTTAATAAAACAATCTTCCACTTATGTGTGCAAACAAAATAATATATTCATATATTCATAGAATGATAATTTGAAAAGGGTACAAGGAGATAAACATCATTAGATTAGTGAAATAGACATTTTGTTCCTAAATTCTGCTTGGTTACATGGGTCAGACTCACATTATCTTCAGTAGTATTTGTGCCATGGAAAATCAACAGAGATATTCCCATTGTTTTCTAGAAAGAACCTTTATTTTTGCAGTGCTTTATTTTTGGGTTATGTTTATGTCCTGTTTTTATAGAGATATACTCATGCAAATAGCAATCGCAATGAGAGGAGTTTTGGAAGGGAGGCAACTATGTGACCCTTGGGGCAATTTTGTTATCTATTCATTGTGTTATTGGTGTGCTTGCTTGACTGCAATTTATAGAGTGGTCTGTTTTGGAGGCTATGTGCAGAGCCAAGCAGCTTGCTTGACTAGGCTGAGAGCTTGGAACAATGTTTAGCTTGCCATCCTTTGATCCCTAATCCCTTTAGTACACCTTGACAAAGGGGGCAGATTGAGTAAGAGCATAGTTTTATAGAGGAAAAAGGGTTCTAAATGGTAATTTTGCAAGAAAGTTCAGAGTGGGAGCAGGTGAACCAGATACACATAGCAAAGATACTCTGAACTTAGCACAATGACCGCTTAAAAAACAACAACAACCACAAAAAAAACCCTGCATGAGAAAGTAATGCAAGCCACATTCCATCAGCAGAGTGGGGGTTATCCAGGTCATTGTGCTGTATGAAGCATACTCAATTACTTGCCTGGCTTATATTGGGTGCAAACAATTCCTGCCCCCTCTATGCTTTCTTAAGAGAAAGGTTTAAAGAAACAAAAATGAATCAACATATTTTGGGTTATATTTTTCCACATAGGTTGAGTAGAATTCTTGAAACCAGAGTGGCTGGTATATGTATATCAAATCAATGCCGACAACTAAACTATGACAAATTTTATAAGTCTGTTAACTAAGATGAGTGAACTTGAATGCCAGGTATTAAATAAAGACACTCATATAATACACAGCACAAACTTGTAATGATAATAATCAATGGAACACTGTAATACCAGTGTACATAGTACACAGAAATGACAGAATAGATTGCACTGGTGGAAGTGACACTGTATATGTGAGAGAAAGCACTGAGTCAACTATAGTAAAAATCTTCAATGAATCAAACTGTGCCAAAGAATCTCTATGGACTGCAATTCCAGTCTTGAATAACAGCATAGCCATAGGAATATACTACTGGTCATCTGACCAGAATGGCTCTGGTGATGGTGAAATGCTCAGGGAAATTAGGCTTCAAAGACCACACACCAATAATGGAAGTTTTTTATTGAAACTTCATATTGACGGAGTACATTTCATCTCGGGATGGGCTGCAGAGATACAATTTCTTAACACCATTAATGACTACTTTTTGGAACAGCTAGTCCTGGAAACCAGAAGAGGAGAGGCATTGATTTAATTATAAATGGTTCTTGTTGAAGAGGTGAATATATCTAAACTAATCAGTAACGGAAACCATAATGTTATTAAATTAAATGGGGGAAAAGACTGAAGAAGAACCATATCAATTAACTTCAAAAAAAGGAACTACAGAAAAATGAGTCTAGTTAAAACGAAATTAAAAGAAATAATTGCAAAAATGAAATAGCATAAGCTGCATAAAAGCTATTTAAAATACCATAATAGATGTTGAAATTAATGAATATCACAAATAAACAATAATAAAAAGTAAAATGTCTGAAAGTTCTATGTCTGAACAGCAGAGTCAAAGAGGCAAAAAGATATCCTCTAAGAACGGAGGAAAATAGAAATGACATATTTGCCTAACATCTTGCAAACCAAATGGAAAATGTAAGTAGACAGGCCAAAACAATTTGAAAAGCAACAAAAAAACAGAAAAATACCTCTTTCTACAAGGAATAACTCCTTTTTGCGCACACATTTCTGTGCAAAAAGGTGTGTGTGGACTCTCAACAGGGGTTTCTTGTGAAAAAAGAGCTTATCAGAAAAAGCACAGAACTTTCTTGAGTAAGAGTGTCCATGCAGTGTGGATGCTCTCTTGTGCAAAAGCACATCACTTTTGTGATGCACTTTTGAGGTGTGGATGTGCTTTTGCACAAGAGGTTTTTACAGAAGATCTCTTCTGCAAAAAGCTTCTTGTGCAAAAACCCTGCAGTGTAAACAAGACCCAGATGTTTCAAAGGTAATGAACAAAACAAAACCAATATCAAGTGATTCGTCCTTTGTTGTCCAGTCCCAACATCAGACAGTCAGAGGCTTAGGGACACCTAGAGCAACGAGGTGTATCACTGATCATCTTGGCTAACATCTATTAAGAACATAAGAATAGCCATAGTGGGTCAGACCAAAGGTCCATTCAGCCCAGTATCCTATCTGCCGACAGTGGCCAATGCCAGGTGTCCCAGAGGGAGTGAACTGAACAGGTAATGATCAAGCGATTTCTCTCCTGCCATCCATCTCCACCCTCTGACAAACAGAAGCTAGGGACACCATTCCTTACCCATACTGGCTAGTCTAGTTCTCTCTATTAATACATCTATCTTCTATGGACTTAAATAATTCTCTTTTAAACCCATCATAGATTTGGCTTTCACAATATTTCCTGGAAATGAGTTCCAAATGATATGATGGTCTTTCAGAAAGCTTTTGACAAGATCCCACATCAAAGGGCCTTAAGCAAAGTAAGCAGTCATGGGTTAAAAGGGAAGATCCTTTGATGGATCAGTAACTGTTTAAAAGATAGGAAACAAAAATTAGAAAAAGATGGTCAGCTTCCACAATGGAAAGGATAAAATAACAAGTTCCCCCAAGAAGTTTTAATATCTGGGACCACTGCTGTTCAACATATTTATGAGTGATCTGGAAATAGATGTAAACAGGAAAATTTAAAAAAATAATACCAAATCTGACCACAATGATTTACAAATTGGTCTCTAAACTGGTGACCAAGCAACAAAATGGCAAATGAATTCAATGTTGATTAGTGCAAAGTAATTCACATTGGAAACTGTAATCCCAATTATATATACAAAATCATTGGGGTTTCAATTAGCTGTCACCATTCAGGAAAGTCATCTTGGACTCATTGTGAATATTACTCTGAAAAGAAAAAATGCTCTATATGAAACATCTATCAATACGGCTAACAAGTACATTAGGAACCATTGAGAAGAGGATAAATAAAACAGTACCATAATGATACTATATAAATCCAAGTTATGCCTACATCTTAAATACCATATGGTCTTTCCATCTGAAAAATGGTTCTGGTCTTTCCATCTGAAAAAAAAAAGGTATGAAAATTGAAAAACAAAACAAAAACAAAAAACAAAAAAAGAAGCTCAACAAAACAATTGGGGATAAATAACAGCTTATATCTGAGGAGAGATTAAAAAGATTGGTTCTAGTCATTTTAGAAAAGAGATGACTAAGGGCGA
>JANRFK010001234.1:90069687-90088318 GCA_030068395.1 Apalone spinifera | reverse complement strand
TGGATTGCACCCTCTGCAAGTTTGCGGATGACACTAAGCGAGGGGGAGAGGTAGATACACTTGAGGGAAGAGATAGGGTCCAGAGTGACTTACACAAATTGGAGGATTGGGCCACAAGAAATCTGATTAAGTTCAACAAGGACAAGTGCACAGTCCTGCACTTGGGACGGAAGAATACCAAGCATTGTTACAAGCTGGGGACCAACCAGTTAAGTAGTAGTTCTGCAGAAAAGGACCTGGGGGTTACAGTGGATGAGAAGCTGGATATGAGTCAACAGTGTGCCCTTATAGCCAAGAAGGCTAATGGCATATTAGGTTGCATTAAGAGGAGTATTGCCAGCAGATCCAGAGATGTCATTATTCCCCTTTATTCGGCTCTGGTGAGGTCACATCTGGAGAACTGTGTCCAGTTCTGGGCCCCCCACTTGAAAAAGGATGTGGATGTATTGGAGAGGGTCCAGCGGAGGGCAACCAAAATGATTAGGGGGCTGGAGCAGATGACTAATGAGGAGAGGCTGAGGGAGTTGGGCCTGTTTAGTCTGCAGAAGCGAAGACTGAGGGGGGAATTTGATAGCAGCCTTCAATTTCCTGAAGGGAGGTTCCAAAGAGATGGAGAGAGGCTGTTCTCAGTAGTGACAGATAGCAGAACAAGGAGCAATGCTCTCAAGTTGTGGTGGGAGAGGTCCAGGTTGGATATTAGGAAAAATTATTTCACTAGGAGGGTAGTGAAGCACTGGAATGGGTTACCTAGGGAAGTAGTGGAGTCTCCATCCCTAGCGGTGTTTAAGTCTCGGCTTGACCAAGCCCTGGCTGGGTTGATTTAGTTGGGATTGGTTCTGCCTAGAGTAGGGGGCTGGACTTGATGACCTTCTGAGGTCTCTTCCAGCTCGATGGTTCTATGATTCTATGAAACGCTGATACAAAATTAACTATAGCAGATGTCCTGTTTGCTGGTGCTCTTATTATGAAGAATCTTATTACCCTATGGATCACTAGCCTTTAAAATGTGACATGAGTAATTACATGTTTTGAGAGCTCTGGTTAACATATTTATGTGGGCAAGCCACAAAATATCAAATATCTGATTTCCTAAAAATTCTGTTAAAAAAACAGTCATCTTCAAATTACATTCAGTGGACCAAATTTAATCCTGGTGTAAGTGCTTACAATTCCACTGACTGCAATGAAGTTGAATCTCTTTACTTCAGAATTGAAGGTTACATTTTTTTAAAATTAATATGCTGTGTCTCCATAGTCGGATTTATTTATGGAAATCAACATTTACTAAGTGCCATGGAAGTTTAGGAATATTTCTTTTTGTTGTAGAGAGAGAAAGTAATCCTTGTTTGAAATGTCAGATATAATGAAAAGCTGTACAGTAAAGCAGGAATCAGCCTTTGAAAGTAGCTAACGTGGGAACTTTTTTCCCTGCATCATTATTAATGGGAGTTTGATTAAACTGATCTCAGCAATGTACTAGTGGGATGCCAATTTGTAAGGAGAGAGAGAGACATTCAATTTATTTCTAGCAATTCTAGAGTCCATCTGGTATAAATACTCCAATCTTCTAACAATTGAGATAAGTACACTCCGATATTAAAGCCAGAAATGTTCAGACAACTAAAACCAAGTTTTTCACATTTATAGACAGCTATGTTTCATCAGGAAATAAGTAATATCATGGTAAAGATGGGGACTTGAATTCCATCATATGCTAGGTTTTGGCCCAACTTTCACTATGATGTTCAAGTTGCCCTTTCTATTTTATGTTTTGCAGGTGCCTTCAGTGACCAATGTACACTTTTGTTCATATTTGAAGAGTTTTTAAGTCACTTATGAGGCATTTAATAAAATACTGTAATGTATATGTATGATGGAATAGTGTTCAAATTATGTGACTATTTGATTATATATGCTGGGTTTATTTTAGAGTTTCTTGAATTTTGAAACCTTAGAATTCTGCAACCTCAGAATAGAATTTTAAAAATGTAAATATCCTAACTTTAATTTTTATTATGTGTCTAGACACTTTGGCTAGGTAGCTTAATAATGGCAATTTTACTTTTCTATATTTTAGAATGAATTTACACCAAGATTTTCAAATGTAGGTAATACTTTTAGATGCCTCACTGTTTAAAAGTATCCAACCTGAAATGCATTGAAAGGGTCTGATTTTTAAAAGCTAGCCTTCTGTAAGATGTCTCTAGTCAGATATCCAAATCACTAGTTACTTTTCAAATATTGCCCTTACATTTTTATAACTGGGTCCAATCACAAACAATAATCAGCAGCTCTTAGTATCATATTTGTACCAAATTTTAATCATCTTCCCCTACTGGTGAGACATTAAAGGGTATGTCTAGACTTGCAAGTTTTTCCCGGAAAAACTACACTGTGTCCATGGAACATATTTGTCCTTCTGCATATATATATATATATATATATATAGAGAGATTTTTTTTTCGGAAGAGCAAATGGGCTCTTTTGGGGAGCCCTATATGCCTCATAAGAGGAATAACAGCTCCACTGAAAGAGGAGGTTTTTTTGCCATTTGGCCCCATCTAGACAGGGCAGAAAAGCCTCTGCCAGAAAAGCAATCGGAAAAAGCTACACAAATTGCAGAGAGCAATTAGGCTAGGTCTAGACTACGCTCTTTTATCGGTGCTTCATTTGCATCATCATGTCATGACATTTTTTTAAAAACGCTATTTCAAAAGTGAAACCATGGTCTAGATGCGGTTCTTTCAAAAGGAAAAGCCTTTTATGAAAGCTCCTGTACGCCTCAAAAAAATGAGGTTTACAGGATCTTTCAAAAAAGGCTTTTCTTTTTGAAAGAACCATGCCTAAACTGCAGTTTCACTTTCGAAATAGCATTTTTTTAAAAACCCCGCCGTGACACAATTATGCAAATGAAGCAGCGGAAATTCAAATCCTGGCTTCATTTGCAATTTCAATATGACTAATTTCTATCCCTCTTTCAAAAAAGGGATGTAGTTTAGATGTATCCTTAGTGTAGCTAGACATAGCCTAAATGTGTTTTAAAAGACAAAACATTTCTATTGAACATAAGAAAAGTATTTTTTCTTCATTCCCTTTGTTTGTCAAAATGGCATAGTGCTTTAGTTCAAACTTCCAAACATAAATCAACCTCCAGAAAATTTAAAAATATCTCATCCTGAAAAATAACAATTTGAGTAAGTTGCGAGAAATGTGAAAAGATCTTTTATAAATGCTTAGGCATTCTTAGAGCAGTTGCTAAAAGCTCCAGCTATAATGTAGCAAACCAGAAAACTGTTCAGGTAGGAATGGTTCTTACCTTGCTTTGGGGTTTGCAAAAGTATGTAGATGGCATTTTTTGTTTGTTTGTTGGCTGGCTTGCTTGTTAGTTTATCCCTGCTCACATTGAAGTGATTGATAATTTTGACACTGTAAAAAATAATTATATTTAAAAATTATAATTATAATATAATATAATTAAAAAACATAACAGAAGCATGGAAATAGATTCAACAAAGCCAAATAAGTTATAAATCAATGAGCAACATGTTTCAGAATTAGATAGTTCCTCTAAATGTGACCTGTTCACTGCTGCTCTGAAAAAAATTGTTTTTTTAAATTTATTCAGATGGTTAATAAAGATAAACTTTTGATGAGTTTTGTATGTTAAACTCCATAATTCTTATATAGTCTAACCAAAAGAATTTTAATGTTGTGTACTATCTATTTAGTGCCCTTTCTTAACTGAAACTGAAATAAATTGCTTATGCTTCAAATCCAGGTAATAGGTGTAGGGAAAATAATTCAGAAATTGAATATGTATAATCTTTTAAGGCATTTTATATCTTAATCTTACTAAAATAGTTGGGATATGCAGGGAAGGGAGTCGTCAAAACTACAGTACGCAATAGCACACTAGATTAAGTAATTGATAAGCAGGTGTGCTTATAATTCAATTTATGTTCTGTAATTCATCCAGATTTTTGTTGTTTGCAGATGTTTTCTATGATGAATGAAATAGTAAACAATTAAAGGGAGCGTAATTCATTAGAAAGTGCTTGTTCCAATAGATAATAACAACAACAAAGCTAAAAATCCCTTTAGTTTATTGATAACGTAATGGAAGAGACCTCTGGAACACTTATTGAACTTCTGGAAAAATAAAATGTTGAAAACAGAACACATAATGAAATCATGGGAGTTTTTCTTCAAAAAAGAACGTTCTCTCACACTCTATAAAAGAAAAGAAAAGGTTTGGGAATTAGTTTGAGAATCAACACTATCAACATTCTACTAGGTACAGAGAAAGAACTATATTACCTTGTCTTCAGTATTGAAGTGGGGTTATAAAGATATGTTTTCTTTCACTATCATGTATAGCACTTTATTAATATTTGATAATCTTTGATTAAATTTAGGCTACTTATTCAACCCTTTTCATTGTTATTAAATTGTAATACAGAACAAGATCAAAATTAAAGGTGATATTTTGCTATTCATCATCAATAGAAATAACATGGAAACCATGTTAGAAGCAAGTGAAAGAACAATAAGAATCAGTAATAGAGTATATAGTAAAATGCAACACTGAAAATAGTTGACAAGCAAATAAATTAGTAAATACACCTCAGCACAGATATTTAGATAATCATTTGTGCAGCTTTTATTTTTGCTGCTTGTTTCTACTACAACATGACTTATCCAAGAATATTCACTGCTGTGTTTTAGCAAGTTTGAAAGTCCTGGGTTTGAATAGGCTTTGTTTAGAGTGTTTTGTTGCTGCACGACTAGTCTTTTTTCTGAGCATAACCTGATGCCCAAAGATTCTACAGTTTGCTCCCAAGCTAATGTATTTTCAGACATTATGAAGATGCCAATGTGCTAATGCAAACACGTAATCAACCATTTAACCATTAATGTTTGTGATGAGAGAATATGAATAATGCTCTGATCCTTATTCATAATGACTCAGAAATGGAACAAGTACCAATAGGTTTTGATGAAATGTGTACCCATCACAGCATTGTTTCAGTATTAGGCAGTGTCCCAAACAAAAAGAAAAAAAGGTTGCATTCCCTCTTCTACCACTGCTCATCTACTTGCTTTCACTTCTTAATATTTAACTCCTCTTCACTCACCAAAACACTTTGGTTTGGGGGGCTTGGTTTTGTTTAAGGGCCATAACTTAAAGAAAAAAAGGACTGAGTATGAACTTTCAGGTTACAGAACATTTATTAGATTTATGGCCAAATTCAGCAAGGGCAGCAGAGGGAGTGGTAAAATACAACTCCTTGTACCCAAACCATATTGTGTAAAAGAAGAAATCCAGTTAGGAAACTGCTATTTCAAGCTGAGCCTTGAGCTCAGGTTTTCTCAAAGAGATTTCTAAAGTTACTCTAGAACTTTTTATTCTATTCAGGTTCTTATATTGCTTTCATCACCATATTATCCAAACCTTTTCCAATAGTTCAGTAAACAATGTGACTACAGAAATCAACCAGTGGACAATATTGGAGCATCTGCCCTGGAGTTATGCCCTTGTTCATTAACCTATCCAGTTCTTAGATTGTGCTATTATCTTACAGAGATTCACTGTTGCTATATTTACCTTCACCTCCTTCAGTAGCGGTGATCGCAACTCCCGCTGGGTACAGGTCGCCGCTCCTGGCCATTGGGAGCAGCAGGAAGCAGCGCCAACTGGATCCAGCCTGCAGGCTGGTCTTTGCCCATACCTGTCTTACAGGCTACATCTTGGAAGTGAAACTAATCTATTTTTCTTTACCACATGTCGTTCCTCTCCACACACTTAAATTTACATCAGCATAAGTCATTGTAAAGCTTTCTACTGTTTAAGTTCTGACATGGGAGATATAGTCTGGCCAGAGTGAATATTTTTTTTAAAGAAGAAACGGGCACCCAAACTACAATGCTCATTAGTATAGCCCGACCAAATTCACATCATTTTGTTCAATTTCATGGTCATAGGAATATGAAAAAAAGTAAATTTCATTATTTCAGCTATTTAAATCTGAGGTTTCACTGTGTTGTAGTTGTAGGGGTCCTGACACCAAAAAGTGTTGTGGGGAGTATTGCTAGTTTATTGTAGAGGTTGTTGCAGTTCTGGCACCCTTACTTCTGGGCTTATGGAATGGTATTACTCCCCTTATTTGTACTCCCTTCACTGCTGCCTGCAAAGCTGGGCACTCAGTAAGCAGCTGCCGGTCCCTGACTTATGAACGAGTTACAGACCAAAGACTTGGTCGTAACGCAAAGCATTCGTAAGTCAGACCCCATTCATTTATATGTGACTGCACTGTTCGTAAGTGCGGATTGCATTCATAACTCGGGGATCACCTTTACGAACGCTTAATGGGAGGTTTGGTCCTAAGTACGAGCGGTTGTAAATCAATCGTTCATAACTCAGAGGCCAGCTATATGTATGTGTGTATATATATATGTATATGTGTGTGTGTGTGTGTGCATGTGCGTGTGCACGTGCATGTGTGCGTGTGTGTATATATCAATTTTTAGCAGAAAAAAGTTTCTGGTCATCTCCCCCTAGCAATAAGTGAAAAGTTTCTTTCATACATGTTTAAAGGAATTGGCTCTGAAGTGTTCAGTATTTTCTGTTATTTCTCATTCAGAATTATCCATGAAATAATTTATCTGTAGATCTTTCAAGAACAGTTCATTGTAACTGTAGTTTAATAAAGGCCCAAATAAACTCTTCCCTGACAGTTTTTTTCAGAAGGTGAAGAGAGGGGAAGAGACTTCAGGAGCACCTATCAAGCAGATTATAGATCCAAGTGATCAGTTTTGGCTGGTGTTGGATTGCAAATCACTTTAGAAGTGAATGCAGGGGCAAGGAAATGTTTTCTTTAGTGTATGATTAAAAGGGAGCAGAACTGTGCAGAACTTGTCACAATTGAAGGGTCACCCTCAGCTGAAAGAAACTCAGGGGCTCAATGCCAGATTCTTTTGAGATTAAGAAGGGTAGAGATAGATGTTCCAGCCAGGAGGTGTGGACTCTCCCCAAATGTTCCCAATCTGATTTAACCTGTCCTCCCCCACTATTTCAAGAAATAATAGGTTTTAATCGGTGCTGCAATCAGTTCTGGTTGGATTGTGTTTCTTCTCAGCCTTCTAAGATCCAGAAATCACTGGTTCGTAAGGGTACATCTACACAGCAGCATTATTTTGGAATACTGATATTATTTCAAAATTACAAAATATGCATCTACCCAGAAAGCCATTATTTCAAAATAATGTTGAGCTAGAGGACTTCTTACTCCAACTCCTGTAACCCTAATTTCATGAGGAGTAAGGAAAGTCGAAAGTCCTAGATATCTTCCTTGGACTTCCTGCTATGTAGACAGCACCAAATGCTGAATTAAACTATTTCAACTTCAGCTATGCAATTGATGTAGCTGAAGCTGAGTAGCTTAATTTGACTTTTGCCCCGCTGTGTAGACATGCCCTAAGTGACTGATCTACAGAGTTCACAGCAGAGAAGAAGGTGGAAGCAGAAGGCAGCGTACAGTGGTGGATGGAAGGAGCCAGCCAGTGCAAGAATTCCTATAGGGATACATCAAGATGCTCTCTTTCCCAGATGGGAGGGGTGCTCACATAGATACATCTCTAAACCCTGAGTCTGTATTGACCAAGAGCAATCATTGTGAGTGGGAAAGGTAAGGAAATGGTAAAGGAACTTTTGGTTCCAGAACTTAAGAGCATGAGGTAGAAGGACAAGCCCATTCACTCTGAAGTAGGTGGCCTGCTCATAGTTTTATGGCTAGTAAACCTGTTTGTTGCATTTTCTCTATTTGGTGATGTGTGACTTCTCTCCTTTCATTACAACTTTCTTTTCTCTGTGTGTGGGAAATTATTGCCTCCCAGAGGCACCCAGAGACAATGTATAGTTTTTCCAAGTTACGGGATGGAGACTTGAGTCATTTTTGTGTTGTATTGTTGAAAAGGAATCCCTAGATATCAAATTTGGTACTATGTGCTGCTGGCTCCATCTGGCAGAAAGGATACAGCAGTGTATATTTCTCTTCCCTCATTCAGTGAGCACAGATTCAAATATTTTGTGTAAAATGCTAGTGAATTCAAAATTCACTTTTCTGTGCATGTGCAGCAATTTCACCATTTACACAAATACTCCTGCAGGTTTGTTTAAAAATTTGAAACAAAATTATGTCAGTCTTATCTCGCACAGAGGCTTTATAGCTGTTAGCACATTGCAATAAATTATCTGTCCCTGAAAGAGCACAGCACTATATATTTACAGCTGAACTTCTACAGAATGACACCAAAAGTGATCATGACAGCTGAAAGAGTAGCAGAAATGAGGCTGCTGTATTCTACATAAATTTAGAAAGTTGAGAATTTTTTTTTAAAGCAATGCTCCAAGGCAAAATGGGAGATGGGTTCTGAATTGTTTTTAATAGTAAATTTCCATTCCAAGGATTAAATTTTGGACTCTTTCACTGTACCTTTTTTTCTCTCTCTTCATGTGTGTCACACAGCTCCTGTTTAAACCTCAGTGGAATAGAATCTGTCTTAGATCCAAAGTAAACATAGTTCTAGAATTTTTTTTCCCAATTTCATATACAAGAAGTGTCAAATTTCTTAATAACCTAATTCTGCAAATACTTACTCACACAATTAATACATTTAAGTGCACAGGAATAAAGGACTACTTGCAGAAATTTGAGTTTGGAGAATGTCACATCCGAAAATATTAGCTTATTTTAGCTTATTTATTTACAAACAGCACAATGAGTATATTTACCCAGTCTTCTAACTCTTTCTTATATTTAATAGAAACATAAAGAGACTAATCACTTTCTTTTTCTTTCTGAAATACATAACTTAAATTCTTCTTTGACTCACTATTTTAATGTTGATTTTAGATAATCTATTTAAACATTTAGTATTATTGATCAGAATTTTACTTTGGTTGCTTTGTACCATAAAAGAACTCCATTAAGCATATTCCTATATTAAACACTCAAAATTATAATCCCATCTTGCAAACAACTGCACATGTCCATGAAATTAAGGAGGGGTTTATAAAGGTACAGAGATCTGTACAGATCTGATTTCAGGACTGAGACCATACAGCTAAAATTCAGTTCAAATTCTTCTTTGATGTTATCATTATGGCCACTTAACTTTTAGGACAGCCCATTACATTCTGGTTTACTTGAAATACAAAACCTGAAGCAGTTCCTAGGAAATGCTCCCACATACACTGAGAAAAAATTACTTCTTCAAAGGGGTTATAAACTATTCTTGGATAGATTATGGAGCTCTTTACACTGAAGTCAAGACTACTTCTGTAATTCTCCTTCACTAATGTTTTTCTGGTGTTCACAATCTGCCCCTTTTGTGGTTTCTCTACAATATTTGACATGGGAACTTGTAAAGCATTTTTCCCCCACACAGGCTATTTTCAACAGATTTTTTTAAAGGTTTCAGGGGACCTGAAAATACAGCCAAAATAAATATTCACCCAATTTTTATTATGGGTCTTGGACAATCACATCACCTGTCCCATAGTTTACTTAAAAAACAACAAATGCTCTGGTAGCACTTTATATACTAACAAAACATGTAGATGGCATCATGAGCTTTTGTGGGCACAGCCCACTTCTTCAGATGACCAGAGTTTTGAGTTTAGGATGTGCAGACTGAAAATAAATCGGGAAGAAGGGAGGGGGAGGGGCAAAGGAGTAGAGGGTATGGAAATATCAAACCATGGTTTACTGATAGCTGAAACAATGAAAAGCCACTGTTCAAAGACTATGTCTAGGCCATATAACTCAAAAGGTTTCCCATAGTGTTGATAGCAAACCCACGGGCAGGGAAGTGAATTGAGGATATTTATAGAACAAAGGAGAAACCTCACAGAAGCCAACAAAAAGGACAGGGAAAAAAAGGAAGCCAGAGAAGTACTCAGAGCATTACTGTGAGAAAAAGCCAGGAGATGTTTTGGACAGTCTTAGCAGAACTGAGAGAAAAGAACCAGCCTCCTATGTCATCTTCCCATGCTTAGAGAACCAGGATATTATGTACATATTCTTTGTAAATGAAAAGAAGTGCATCAGAGATAGTCATTAAGTTCTTCTAATTGAAACATCCTGGTAAGGCTTAAAACTTGGATCAAAAGGGGGAGGCAGGCTGGGGCCAATGTCTTTTGTAAGGGTGATCATTGCAATGATCACTGTTGCATTCTGTCTTCTAACATGCCCAAATGCCACGGTGAAGAATGTCACAGAAAGTACATACAAGAGGTCATCAAGAAGCGAATCACAAGAACACTCTCTAGTCAAGATATCGCTACCTACCCGAGTGGCTCCCTGGAAGCTGAATTTGGAAGAGAGGAGTAAAGCTATATGATGACTTGAGAAGCACATTCACAGTCACTGGACATAGCGCAAGGAACACCAGGAGTTGGGAATCCTAGTGCCACAGGTAAGAAATATGGAGCAAACAATCATTACTCTGTGGAGACCACCTTGGAGGATGCCATCTGCTGCCAGTATATGGAAATCATCATTGAATCATAGGGTTGGAAGACACCTCAAAGAGATCATTGAGTCTAACCACTCAAAAAGAAAAGAAAATCTGCCACAGCAGCAGTAGCTCCACCCCTTAGCCCCGAACAGAAAAACTCAAAATAAAAGATGGTCCAGAGCAAGGCCTTTGAGGAGACATGCAAAAGCAACACCAGCAATTACTTCCTCGTTGAGGCAGTAAGATACTGATCTATACTACTAAATTTTAAATAGATGATCCTTCCACCAGGCCCAGCTGAACTGCAACCCAGTGAACAGAGCTGTCTGCCATAGGAATAAGGACAAGCAAAGCAGGAAGTGCAGTAATGCTAATGAGACACTACCCATTAGCTGATCAACTCATTTGCTGATCATTGGAACCTTGGGTGCATGGGACCCCAGTAATAATCAAATTTTGAAAGAATGTGGAATCAATTAATGTTATGCTCAGCTGATGTGGCAACTCATGGTGTTGGATGCGAGTAGGTGGTCAAGGGACATCTATCTAGAACACATCACCGGGAATCAGCAATACCATGAGGGATCAGCTGAAGAGCCAATGAGAAGCTCATTTGGGAAAATAGCTAAAATAATTTTCTGATGGACTGTATTTTGTAATGGAAAATCCACCCTAAATTTTTAGTTTTTATTCATTGATCTCTCTTTTTTTCTTTTCTTTTCTTTTTTTTTTTTTTTTGAAACTGACTTTGTATACATTTTAATCAATAAAATACCCAAATAATTGTATTCAGGCTCACTGAGAGCAGAAGTAGTTGGAGTGCCAGGCCCTTTAAAATAGCCACTGGAGCTGTGGGAGACACTCTAAGGGCTGACAGGGGATGGGATGGCTCTGAGCCCAGCTCTGCCCCTTCTGCTTGAGGCCAAACACTATCAGGGAGTACAGAGCCAATCCCACTTCTCCCCCCCGCCCACACACACACTCCTTGCTTAAGGGCCCAGAAATTCAGTTGGCCCCCTCGATTAGATGGCAATATCTAAACTGAATTGTTAAATTTGACTTTGCTGAGTATGCACTATACACATTGCATGACATTTAAAACAAACATTGTATTTGTTGGTAATCTAAGCATTATACCCAGATGTACAGATACTGTTTTCTTAACGTTCATATTATGTACATTTTAACATGTGCTTTAATATTATCTATTTATATATCATTGAGGCATTAAGGCACAGAACTATATTTATTTGTGCTTAAGTTACAATACAGGAATTGATTTCTATGAGCCATATCCGTAACAGGTGCAAATCTACATCAATTCTAAATATACAATTTTCACCAACTAAGGATATTAGCCTACTAATATAAAAAAGTAAAGACTAGATCTGCTGAAAGTTGTACACAAACAAATAAATTGTACATGAAAGTGACTACATATTATTCTTTATTTTTCTACATCACAAATTTGCTAGAACAGGTGCCTCCTTTGTGTCCTTTCCAAAAGTCAGCTCTGCTTAGAAAAACCTAAAGAGAGAGAAAGAGAGAAGAGAAAGAGAGAGAGATTGTTGGCCAAATGTTGGCTAAAGTTTTCTAGAGCTTTGAGCAATGATACCATGTCCTGTTTGATTCTTCCTCTGTTCATGGAAAAAGGAGTTGGTACATTCTTTGTAAGTAAACAGCCTTGTATTAAAGTCATCCAATTCTTCCCCTAATGGAAAAAAAACCCGATAAGTTCTTTGGCTACATGCTTATGTCAAAAGGAGTAACAGAATAATATGATGATCTTGATTAATTGTTTTTTGTGTGATGTCAAAGTTGAAATAGGCCTTTAAACATGAATTTCAACAAATGGAAAGTGGTATCTTTTCAATCCAGCATGGAGACATGACCCCATTCCCAAGCGGCATTATGGAAAAAGGTATAAAAATGGTTATGACAGAAGCACACAAACTGGTACATTATTAGAAAACTACCAATATTATCAGAATCATATAAAGTTTCCATATGTGACTTTAACATGTGCAAGGATTAAAATGGATGTCAATGGTCTAGGTAATTATGAGAGAGGAAAATTAGTGCTGTGTATTAGCAAAAAAAAAAAAAAAAAAGAAAGAAATAAAAAAAATTACATGATCTAAAGTGCTTCTATGTGGAAAAAAGTTCCACGTTAAAAATATTTCACATTGCTGTAGATCAGGGTGGGCAAAATATTTTAACTGGGGGAGGGGAGTGGCACTCCAAGGTTTTGATAAGTAGTAAAGGACTGCACTTCCATGGCAGGGGTGCAGTATCTGGGATGGCAGGTGGGGTGTAGAAAGGAGCTTGAGATAGAAGACTTGGGTGCAGGAGGAGATGTAGAAGGAATTAGGGCAAAGGAGGGGGTGTGATCTGGGGCTTGGGATGCATGGTATAGAGGGGGTATGGATGCAGGAGAGGTTTCTGGCCTGAAGGAGATATGTAGCAGGTGGTGTATGGCCTGGGAGGGAGTTGTGACCTGGTGGAGGTGGGGAAGGGAGAGGGGATACAAAGAGTTTGGGTGGTGATCTGGGGCAGAAAGCTAGGGGGAGAGAGGAGCTGGGGTGCCACAGTCTCTGGCTGGGAGACGCTTACCTAGGTGGCTCCCAACCAGTAGCCTTGTAGGAACCTGAGACAGGCTTCATGTCTGTCTACAGGGCAGGCTGCTCCACATGGCTCTGCTCCAGCATGGGAAGGAGGGAGTAAGGAAGGGAGGAGGCTTCGCTCACTGCCCCTGCCTCCAGAAAAATTTCTCAATGCCATTGGCTGGAAACTGGCCAATGGGAGCTAAGGGATTTTGCTAGGGGGCAGGACAGTCTGCAAAGCCTCCTAGTCCCTTCCCAGTGTGCAGAACATGGGGAGCCAGCCTTTAAAGCTGCAGCTGCTGTGTAGTAAGGGTGTCGGTGTGGTGGCTGCGAGCCATAGGAAAACCATTTGTTATAATTAAAGCCTTGGTCACTAGAAGAAAACAAACAGAAAACCATTGCAAGCAACTGCTGTTCACTAATGGCAGAAAGATTATGCATTTAATGTGAACCAATAAACTGAAACCTGCCTCTGAACTATGACCTATGTTCAAACAAGATCAATCTTATTTTGCCTCTAAACTGGAAGTTCCCATGATTAAAGGAAAAAGATTCTGAATAATCTATATGACTTAGTGGAATAGCTTTATTACTAAAGGACTGCAAATAAAAAAAAATGAAACTGTAGTTTCTTTTTCTTTTTTTTCTTTTTCTTTTTTTAGTTGATTCCCTCTCTATTACTGTCCTTCGATACCACATGCCAACATATAGATTTTTTTTTCTTATGCATCACTATCTATGTATGCAAATGATAGAATCCATCACTTTCATATATAGATGCGAGGAGTCCTGTGGCACCTTATAGACCAACCTAAGTGTTGGAGCATTAATTAATTGAATGCTCCAACACTTCGGTTAGTCTATAAGGTGCCACAGGATTCCTTGCCGCTTTTGCAGATTCAGACTAACACGGCTACCCCTCTGATACTTCATATATAGATGACAGCATACAAACACACATGACTATCTGCATGGAGGCTAATGGAAAAATCAGACGATTCTGAATACATAATCAGAGGGGCTATTCCTTGTGTGCGGTTAATCAAAGTTGTTCTATATCTTGCCTTTTGTCCACTTCTATCAACTACATATTATTTTTCTATGTAACCTATTTTTTCCTCTTCAATGTTTCCTTTTTTTCTAGCTAATCACCTTCTTCTTTTACAAAGGCAACTTAATTTATAATCTTTTCTAGTAGCCATCTCCTAATCGTGATTTGACAATTAATCTTCAGATTATTAATGACTCTAGATGGATATAAATTTAATTAAAACTTGTACTTTGGTGAGCAGAGAAGAACTTTTAGAAGAATAGGAAACAGAATTTCAATGAAGTAGTAGTGTTGCTGATGTGCCAATATGATTTTGATTATCATTCTGGCTCTGATTTTATATTCTATGGAATTATTAGAAATGAATTTGATCTATCAATCTGTGGTATCTTAAAGCAAATAAAATAATGCATTCAGATTTGCCATTAGAAAATACATTTTCTACAATAAGGGACTTTTAAATTATTTTTACTAGAAAATCAAATGTCTTTTTTTTTCTTTCCTGACTCTATATTTCTAATAAACAGTTCTAAAGATTCATTTAAAAATTAACTCAAACATAATATATTCTATAATTATAAATATTATTTAGGATTTTTAAGTATTGTTTTTATTGCTCTCTCTTTCTTGCCACAGGTGCTTTTTTGCCCTATCTTCCTTTTGTTAGTAAATTTCTTGTAATGCTTGGGTTTATAATGTTCTAGACTTTTGGTATGACATTTAGTCTTAAATATATTCTGACATTTTCCTAATCTTACTTTAGCGGAATAATCATATGGTAGATTTAATTCCTATGTCAGACTTAAGTAAAGTATTATGATTCCTTTGTACAGGAAAGGAGTGTAGTACACTCATAAGTCAGAACAGACACTAGAATCTGCAGTGATATGTATCGTCCTGACTGATAACTTGCTATACACTGACCACTTCCCTGTCGAGCGACAGGATTGCCAAAACCTGTTGGGGAACATCTACATGCAACCCCATCCCAGAATTGAGCCTGGATCAACAGATTCAGGCTCACACTATGGCATTACAAATAACTGCATAGTCAGAGCTTTTAAGTTGCGTTTTGGGCTAGCTCTCAGGCACTGAAGCATTTCCCTCTTCCTAGGCTTCAAGGCCTGAGCTGTAACAAGCTATATTTAGCACTCTAGCACAAGCCCGAGTCTCTTACCCTAGGCTTGAGTATTTGCTGCTGCAGGCTGTGTAGGCGTATTCTCAGAGGGATGTATCCTACATATAGAAAATCAGTCAATGATTGATGACACTGCTGAATTTATCTCTATACCTCCATACTTAGAAAATAACGAACCCAGGTGTTTTGGGGATGAGAGGCAAGGATTAATGAACCAGACAAACTATCCATTGAAATTAATGAGAAAGGCCTATTTTTTTTCCTCTGAGAAGAAATAGTTACTTTTCAGAGGACAACAAATTTTGAATCTGATATACCTTTCAGATTAAGCAAGGATAGCATTGCTGTTGTGACAAATAGGCCATTTTGCTGTCAATTTCTTGGGGATATTATGTGATATTTAGAAAAACTTAGATTATATACAACCACAGCCTTGAGGTGAACTCACCAGGACAAGCACTTTGTCTTATTCTGTGGTTTGTAAGGATTTACTATTTTTGCAGTATTATATAAATGTCTATAGAAAAATTATAGAAGTAACTTGCAAGTTTCAGGGAGCTGAAGAAGACTTCTATGTAAATGTATCTCTCTCACCAATGGGAGTAAGTCATCTCACAAAGCGGTACTTGTAGTGTATCCCAGAAAATAATACATGTATTATCTTAAAGACTTAGAAATATAGGTAAGTTGTCATCCAGACTGCTCATTGAGACCAGGTCAAATATAAAAAAGAATGTTTGTATTCAAATCCCAGAAGAGCCCACAAATATTTTTAGGAAAAAAAGGCATGTATTTAAATCCATCCATATTCAGGAGAGCATTTAATCATGTGCTTAACTGCAAAGCTAAATAGAATAATTTAAATCTTTGCAAACTAGCATGTAGTTTTCTGAAAGTTGGTCTTAGTGCGACACCTCCATTTTATAAATTTAGGCCTTGATTGAGGCCATCACCTCATGAGGAAATGTGAGGCATATGCAGGTTAAGGCAAAAGTTTTCTAATATTGCATGCTGCACTAGACACCAAAACTTACATCTAGATGTGGTTAGGAACACAATTCCTGAAAGATGGCTGAACATAGCTTGTCATTACTTATACTTGAAACTAAGCCATGTTCAACCCTAGTTCAAAGAGCACCTATTGCTGACACAAAATTGTCAGTCATGGGTATTTTTGTAGTGAAGACAATGTCTCAGTCCCCGATCCTTTTCTCTTTTAAATCTATAGCAAAATGAGCCAGGTCTCTAAATGATAAGATCTTCAGAAGAGACACCATATCTTAAACCATGCTTAATAAAGCACAACACATAGTCCTGACATTTTATAAATGTCTAATAAAATGATAAGATTATTTCATCAAAAACAAGAAAGAAAGTTTTCTGTAATAAATGGAGAGCAAAAAAAATCTACATTTTAGCAGTTGTTTTTATGGACACAAAAGCACAAATATGTGGAGGATAAAAAAACAAATACATTTGGTCAAAGAGAACAGGAAAAAAATACCATAATTGCAATGGTAGAATTCAAGACTACAGTCCAAGCACTTGAATGTGATTCAGCGCTAGGGTTAGAAGGATAGCCCTTTTAGTTTTATATCAGGCTTTTCAAGGACAACAGCTCTTATCTAATAATGACTTATAATGAGGCATTCCAGTTTCATACACTACTGGAGGAAGTAGGAGAAGAAGAGGAAGTGAAATTAATCATAATTGTTCTTATTCATAAAAAAGAATAAAATCTTGGCATTGTTCTAAAAGGGCCTTATTTTTTTCATGAAATTTAAATGTGAAGATCTTTCTTTAGTTTTGAATAGACGTTGGAAAAATTATTGTAGTCCTTAAAAAACAGATGAGGTACTGTTTATTATGATGTTTGTGAATTGTTTGGAAGTGTAAGAATTGTGTGCCCGGCAGATACCATACATTTAGATCTCTTTGATAGGGCTGAAAGACCACATTTGTTCTTCACTCAGTCTAGATTTGTCTTCGGCATCCTTTTAATAAATGAATGCAACTGCGACACACAGTCCCTAAGGCAGTAATTGCCACAAACAGACACTTTTCAGCCTAGAAGAAAAGCACTATGAAGAGTGTGCCTTGTTGCTTCTATTAACATCTGCAAATGAACCTTTCATTAACTCTAGACCATTTAGTAGAATATAGATGTTGCTTATACTTTCCCAAGGTTAAAAAATATAGATGCTCTTTGATCAAATCAGAAAGCATTATACTTTGCCCCTAAAAGTAGGGCATAACATTATATGTATATCCCCGGCTACAACAGAATTATAAGGGACAAGTTTTCCCTTAGGTTGTATCCATGTATCTCCTACACCACTCTAGTAGTCAGGGGCACCATTTGGTCATTAACATTTCAGAGTAAGTGGAGACTTTATGTCTCCTGGGCCACAGAAGCAACTTTCATTTTCAAAGAGCAAGTATTCATTCTGACTGCTCACAGAATACAGGGTTGATTGTTTCACAGTCACATGGAGGTGGGTTTTCCCATCTGGCTGAAGGTTTGATTAGAATTAGCAGAAATTGACACATTGTTCCCAGAACTTATGTATCGCAGAACTGATTCCTTCCTTTTTGGCTCCCACACAAGACTGGGTGCTGAGATGAGAGGAACTCAGAGGGTTCCTCTGAGTGCTAAGGAACCAAATAAACAATTCAATTATGGAAGTCATTGTTAAGACATACATCTGAATGTGATGCTGTTTTACTCATCTGGAGTTAATATTCAGGGAAAGGGAAAACCTGCTAAAAGTTGGGCATCAAAGACTTGTTACAAGATAAAAGTTGGCTAAGTTGTGTCAAGTAGCACAGAAAACAGGTCCATTCAGTTAGCCTAGCCTATCAGAGTAGCAGATCTTCTTATTCTACAACAACATTATTTTATTACTCTATTAGGTTAAGAACTATATGAGAAATATAGTCCGGTAAGTATTTAATTATATTCCTTTCCAAATATAAAGAAATATTCTACCATACTTTGGGTGACCAATTTGAAATTGAATGGTCAAGCATATAATACTGTAGTTGAATGGTCAAATATATTATTTTCCATTGTTTGCAATAGTTTTTAGACTCTCCTATAAAACACTGTTCCATCTAAGGTTAGACATAGGATACCCTGCATGAGAAAATGTTTTCTTTAAATTAAATGACAGCATACAAGCAATAATGGATTGAATTCCTTTGTTGCCCTGGAATGATACTGGAAATGTTTTCGGCCAGCTCCCATTTATAGAGTACATAGCTACCAGTGTGATGGGGTACAGCATGGGCTGGCACTGCTTCCGAACAGGTGAGTGCTAA
>JANRFK010001234.1:90040863-90054591 GCA_030068395.1 Apalone spinifera | reverse complement strand
TTCCGTTTTAAGCATTTCCGGAAAATCATGCCAGTGTAGACGTAGCCTTAAAGTGTTTGCAGTGTGAGATAAGGAAGCTGGCTCAGACTCAGTCCACACGCACACATAAACATATGTGAACTTAGCAACACAAAATATGTGCAGCAAGTGTTGTGGCTCCCAATCTATCAATGGTGTCGTGTGTGGATAATAGGATTGCTGCTGAAAGGATGTGGGGGCCTATATTGCATCACAAATAGAATCAGAGTCAATGTGAAAATCCTCGTGGGATGTATTAATAGCAACCCTGTATGTAAGATGAAGTAGGTAATTGCCCTGCTGTTCTCACAACTGGTAAGGCCACAGCTGGAGTATTGCGTCCAATTTTGGGCACATAAATCTAAGACAAATGTGGAGATATTCAGAAAAGTCCAGAGGAGAGCAACAAATATGGTAACATTAGAAAAAAACTGACCTATAGTCTTGAGAAAAGAACATTGAGGGAGGTCTTGGTAACAGATTTCAAATATGTTAAGGAGGGCACATCTAAACTACATTCCTTTTTTGAAACAGGAATGTAAATTAGGCAAATCGAAAGTGCAAATGAAGCACAGAGTTAAATATCCTGTGCCTCATTTGCATATTCATGTCTGAGCGCTTTTTCAAAAAAGGCTTTTTCAAAAGTGAAATCGCAGTCTAGATGCGGTTCTTTCGGAAAAAAAAAAACCCTTTTTCGAAAGAACCCATACTCCTCATTTTTTCCAGGAGTACAGGTTCTTTTGTAAAAGGGGGGGGGGGGAGAGGTCGAAAGAACTGTGTCTAGACTGCGCTTTCACTTTCGAAAAAGCCTTTTCCAAAAAAGCGCTCAGATGGAAATATGCAAATGAAGTGCGGGATATTTAAATCTGCACTTCATTTGTACTTTCAATTAGCCTAACGTACATTCCTCTTTCGAAAGAGGTATGTAATCTAGATATAGCCAGAGTGTCATAAGGTTTAATCTGCATCAAGGGAAATTTAGGTTAGATTACCAGTTAGACACAATGGCTATGTCTACATTCGCGGCTTCTTGCGCAAGTAATATGCAAATGAGGCTAAGCATGGAATATCACCAAGCGTCATTTGCATACCTAATGAGCCACCATTTTTTTTCAGAAGAGGCTCTTGCACAAGAAGGAGCATCTACACTGCCCCTTCTTGCACAAGAAAAACCCTCTTGTGCAATGCTGTTTATTACTTGAGAGGAAGAACGGCATTGCGCAGGAGGGTTTTTCTTGCGCAAGAAGGGGCAGTGTAAACGCTCCTTGCACAAGAGCCTCTTCTGAAAAAAATGGTGGCTCATTAGGTATGCAAATGAGGCTCAGCGATATTCCATGCTTAGCCTCATTTGCATATTACTTGCGCAAGAAGCTGCGAGTGTAGACATAGCCAATAGCTATGTGCCTAGGGGTATCAGCATTTTAGGGATGCATGCCCTCTCTAAAACTGTGCATTATAAAAGTCAGATGTAAGCAGGATGGCAGGGGAGGGGTGGTGCAGATGCTGTGACTAGGGGGCATGTAAGGTGTAAATGCAACCCTGATTCTAAGGGCAATTAAGCTCTGCAATAGGTTTCCAAAGGAAGTTGTGGAATCCCCATCACTGAAGGCTTTTAAGAAGGAGGAACTGCTTGAAAATTTGAAAATGGAAGGCAGCTTGGTGAAAGTGATCATGAAATCATAGAATTCATGATTCTAAGGAATGGTAGAGGCAAACAGCAAACTAGAGACAATGGATTTCGGGAAGGCAGATTTTGGTAAGCTGGTAGGTAAGGTCCCATGGGAAGCAAAACTAAGAGGTAGAGAAGAGATTTGGCAGTTTTTCAAAGATCCATTATTAAGGGCCCAAAAGCAAACTATACCACTATGTAGGAAAGACAGAAAGTATGGTAAGATACCACCTTAGCTTAACCAGGAGGTCTTACACCATCTAAACATCAAAAGGGAATTATATAAAAAGTGGAAACTAGGTCAAATTACACAGTAATGCTGGTAGGATATAACAAGAGGGGTTCCACAGGTATATGTTTTGGGACCAGTTCTGTTCAATGCCTTCATCAATGACTTAGATGATGGCATAGAGAGTATGATTATTAAGTTTGCATATGGTAATAAGCTGGTAGGGGTTACAAGTGCTTTGGAGGATAGGATCATAATTCAAAATGATCTGGACAAACTAGAGAAATGATCTGAGGTAAATAGGATGATGTTTAATAAGGACAAATGCAAAGTGCTCCACTTAGGAAGGAACAATCAGTTTCATACATACAGAATGGGAAGTGATTGTCTAGGAAGGAATACTGCAGAAATGGGCCTGGGGTCATAATGGAACACAAGCTAAATCTGAGTCAAGTGTGTGACACTATTGCAAAAAAAAAAAAAAAAAATGATTCTGGGATGCATTAACAGGTGTGTTATGGCCAAGATATGAAAAGTCATTTTTTTGCTCTACTCTGCACTGATTTAGGCCTTTTTTTGGAGTTTGGTGTCTAGTTCTGGGCACCACAATGCAAGAAAAATGTGGACAAATTGGAGAGGGTCCAGAGAAGAGCAACAAAAATGATTAAAGGCCTAGAAGACATGAGTTATGAGAGAAGACTGAGAGAATTGTGCTTGTGTACTTTAAAAAAGAGAAGACTGAGAGGGGACATGATAGCAGTTTTCAAGAATCTAAAAAGGTGTTACAAGGAAGAGGGAGAAAAATTGCTCTCCTTCATTTCTGATGATAGAGCAAAAAGCAATGGGCTTAAATTGCAGCAAGAGAGACTTACGCTGGGCATTAGGAAAAACTTCCTAATTGTAAGGGTGGTTAAACACTGGAATAAATTGCCTAGAGAGGTTGTGAAATCTCCATCACTAGAGATATTTAAGAGCAGGTTGGCTAGACATCTATCAGGGATGATCTAGATGGTACTTGGTCCTGTAGTGAGGGCAGGGAATTGGACTAGATGATCCCTCAAAGTCCCTTCCAGTTCTAGTATTCTATAATTCTATGATTCTAAGAACAGATAGGACAAATACCTGTGAGGGATGGTCTAGGTTTACATGGTTCTGCAGGAGCTCAGGATGCTGGACCTGGTGAATAGTGTTAAAGATTAAACAAGTGAAGTGGTTATGAGTTACAAGAATCGGCTGTTCCTAGCAGATTAGGCAAACAATCCTAGAGGAGGAATATGAAATTTAACATGCATTTTGCAAGGAATAATCCACAAGCTAAGTATAGTTTAAATGGCACTGAATCAACATATGATAAATAAAAAGGATGTGAACATTAATAGAACCCTGCAAAAATTCAATCCAATGCATAGTGAAAAACATTAATAGGAGTGTATTATGGCCAACAGGTTCAGAAATGGGCATAAGTACTCTGAATTTCAAAGGCACTGAGCATCTCCCAGCTGCAACTGAAGTCACTTTCCTATTCTGTTATAAGGTAGCTCTATTAATCTGGTCCTTAAATCACTTCAGATTTTGTTGACACATAAAAGTTTAAGTCACTGCCATGGTTATGCTTTAAACTGAAAGCATGGTCACGGCACAAGTGCCAGGAGAGAGATCTCCTAGCACCCTATGTAAACCACTTCCATGAGAAGAGTAGCTAAGAGTGCTGGTTCATACTGACATTTTACAGAGCTGTAACTTGCTGCGCTCAGGGGCTGTTTTGTCACACCCCTGAGGAAGGAAGTTATAGTGCTATAAAATGCCAATGTAGACTTGACTTTGGTATGAAATCTGAAGGCAAACCTGAAGTCGGGCTCTTCTATAGCTTCATTTACTGTGGGGATCTCAGGCACAATAATTCCCCTAAGACTCAGATTCTAAAACATTTTTTTTTTTTACATTTAACCAAATGCCTACAAGTCAGCAGTTCTCCCTAATGGCTTCAATGTGACAATTTTATATAGGAAGGTGATATTTTATACCTCAAAGTTTGATTTATTTTCCTATACAAAAAGGAAAGAGCAACCCCAAGAAGGGAGAAAGAGAGAAGTAGTAACTGAAGGAAAGAAAATGAGAAAAGGAAGGCAGGGAGCAAAATGAAAAGTGACATCTTGGTTTCCGCTAATTAGGCATTAATCAGCTATTTCTAAATTTTGCGCCAATATTTTCAAAGTTATCTGAGGTCTATCTTCTCTGACACATTACGTCTACATCTACACGGCGTTCTCTTGCACAAGAAATATGCAAATGAGGCACAGCGATGAATATCACTGCTCCTCATTTGCATGTTCTTGAACAATAAAACGTAATGTAGACGTAGCCGGAAGGTCACCCACCATGCTGTGCCAAGTGTCTATTTCCAAAATATAGTTTGGAGATGTAGTTTTTAAGGAGACTTGCATCATGAAAATAAATCTGCCTACTTCTATTCAAGGGATTGGAACCAGTTACAGTCCCCAAACTTATGAGGCACAGAGGTTCTGGAAGATCCGTCTTTCCACCTGCACTCTAGTTAGACAAGGCAGGGTAAAATGGGGCCCAGTATAAATTAAATATAATTTTCTTCCAATCCTCAAGTGCATGCATCATATTTGGAATGCAGATCTACAAGTTGGCTGACCCAGCGTATTGGATCATTCACTTTTAAGTACTGTGGCTGCCAGAAAAATTGAATTTTATTATCAAATCTTGGCTTTCTTTTTTAAAGGTGGATTATTTTCTCCTTTATATAAACCATTTTGAAAGGTATAGAGAAGGACAGGAGAAGGATATCTGAACAAATGTTCCATTATATTCCTTCTGTTACAGTGTTCTATATCTTAGTGATAAATTTTATTAAACTGAGGGCACTGTACCCCTCACTTCAGGGGACCTCCCAGTTTCTAGGTTGTATGTGCTTTTTTTAAAAAGAAGTGGGGATATAATGGACAGGAAAGAGCAATTTCCTGTATTGGCAAATAGTGGTGAAAGTGGCACAACTTCATTGGCAGTTTCTCCTCCTCACTTCCTGTTTTTGAAAATGTCCTTTGATAATCGCTTTGTTCTCCTCTCAAAGTGACTTGAATACAACACTGGAAGAGGTGACTAGAGAGCATGGGGGGAAAGCTCCCATTCTTCATCCCATCAGAGGGAGAGGCAGCGAGTCTCTTACGGTTCTTTCATCTCCTAGTTTGCCCCTTGGATATGAAAGGAAAGATAAAGAGAATCTCTGCAATTACCCAGATATGCACCATGGACAAGAACTTAACTTCAACCTTGTCTTGGCTGGAGAAGGAAAGGCAGTGTCCTCACTTAGGCTTCCCCCTCCGCTTAAGGGGGCTGGGAAACACTAAGTCCATCTAAAGCCTCATATTTAAGAAGGATCCCGCTGAATAAGCCAAAGAAAACAACACATCTAAATCCTCCCATCATTGCAACTGAGACACAATTTTTTCCTATGCTGATGTATTCTAGCCACGAGAAAGGAACAATGGAAAAGAAGTAGAACAATGCAACAGAGGAGAGCATTTTTACATGTATGTTAATAATATATAGACATTTGTGCATCTGTGTGCCTGAGAGTCCATTTGTTTAAAAACTCCTCCTAAATGGTAAGAGCTATGGCCACCAAATTTAGTCCTCGCCCCCTGTGCAGGGCTGGGCCAGACCCGGGAAGTGCCAGTGAGAGGCCCATGCAGCTCCCCAACCCCTGGCTGGGCCTGCAGAATGCTAGCAGGAGGCCTGCATGGCCTCCTCTCTACCTCCTAGCCACCCCCTGCTAGCCCATTGCCAGCCCCGACCTTCTGTCCCAGGCCAGACCTTGGCAATACTGGGTAAGTGACTTGAATACAGCAGAGTGTGTGTGTGAATACAGCAGAGTGTGTGTGTGTGTGTGTGTGTGTGTGTGAGAGAGAGATTTCCTTAGCTACATCATGAGTGTGAATTCATAATTCTGCAAATCTGGGTGAACAGTGAGAACCTCTTCTGGTGAGTCTGTATCCTCCATTTAGTAATCCACTAGTGATCTACAGTGGCAGTAGAAACTCTAAAGTAGATTCATATTCACAATGGGACCTCTAGAATGCTAAGTTAGCCCTTGAAAAATTGTACAAAGTATCGCACCCATCGATTTCTCTAACTCCTGATTCTATACTGGAGTTATGGGTGTAATTTTCATTTTGGGAAAATATACCTGTGCTAGCACACTCAAAGAAAAGCATAGCTGTGGGTGTGGGAAGGGCTAGCCACCTAAGAACATTATCTAGGATTTCAAGCAGGATTGCACTCAGTGTGGCTAGCTAGTCCTTCCACTCATGCTGCCACGTTTCTATTTTTAACATGCTACAGGTCAGACCTCCTTGGTTTGGCACTCTCAGGACCTGACCAGTCCTGAACAAGGGAGGTCAATTCTGGCCCCTCTGCTAATGAACTCTGGAGCTCTCCTTGTGTCCCTCAGCAAACTTGACCAGGCTTCCCTCCCACTCAGCTCCACTGATGGCTGGATCAGGCTTCTCTGCAGGCCCTATTCCTGGGCCACCATCCCTGGTGGGGCTACACTGCTGGGTCTGTCCCCAGCCCCAACTACCAATCTACTTCTCCCTAGTGGGGATGCACTGTGGGGTCTGGCCCTGGCCCCAGCTGCCAGTCTCTGCACTCCTGATGGAGCTCCAATGCCTGGACTGGCCCCAACCCTGGATGCTGGGCTCTACACCCCTGGCAAAGTTGCATTGCTAGTGCTGGACTCAACCACGGTCACTGGACTACCTCCCCCTGTGGCACTGGGCTCTCAGCTCCTCTCCTGGCTGCCAGCCCTCCATCTCACTCCTGGCCCCCAGACTACCAACCGGGGGCTCTCTGGTCCAGGGGCTTTCTGGACTAGCAGCATCCATGGTCCAGCAGACCATAGTCCTGGATGAGAGAGGTTCAACCTCTACTTCTATTAAAGTTAGCATAGTATGTCTACATAACCTGGAAATTATACCTCCAAATCCTGAATGTTAGCTATTTCCTTTCTATTTTATTCTCACTTGGTTGGCTAAAACAAGAATATTGTCAGTTTTCTTAACTGTTTTCATATCAAAATCTCTCTGTTTATTAATCAGTGTAACTATTCCATTGAATTCTGCATGTGGAGCCAATCTAGTAGATTCTACATGTATTTGATATCCTTGAGTGCAACATTTTTCATGTGGGTGTTTGACTGAGCTGAAAAGTGTGTGAAGCATGATATATCCCAGGTACGTCCTAATGGCTACATTGAGGAAAAGGTTCAAGAACACAAATTAATCTTTTCAATGTGATTTGTAGCATCACTACATGGTCTCAGATTCCCACTCTCTACATGTAATTTATTTACATTAAACTAACAGAAAACTCCTTTTTAAAATTCCAATTACCTAAAGTAGAATTTTTCCCCACAAATGAAAATACTCTAACTATAGAAACTTTACTACCCAAATTCACAACAAAACCTGTAAAAACCACATGTAACTTCAGTGAAATGCCTAAACAAAAATAATCACTACCTCCCACACTACCAAGCAAAATAAAAGTTCCTCTAATCCATCCTTTCCCCAGCATTGCTCCCAGCTAAAATACTGCTGTGTCTTCAGGCATGTGTGCCTGACTCCTGCTTGTCCAGCCCATTGTTACGGGGCTTCTGATAGACAGCATTGCTGGCTGACGTCAACAGCAGCTGCCTCTTCCCCCTTAGCCAGCCTTGGGTTGCGGAGAGCCAGTAGGAGGTAGGGGCAGAGCAATAAGCTTTGTTACCTGGAACATTCAATTAACCAGCAACCTGCATTCTACATGAATGCCTGAAAACAAATCTTTCACTGCAGTATCTCATGTAGCAAGGTCCCAAGCTATTTAGGGCTTCAGAGATCAAAACAATCATCTTCAATTTCACCCTGGAAATAATTAGAGGAAATGAATACCTTGGAAGAATGCACTGCTTGAATGAAACACTCCAGAGCATATTTTAATCCTCGGTTGGCCTATGTTTCCAAAATGAACTTAAGGGAGCCCCAAGTAAAGTTCATTACAAATGTTTGTTCATGAAATGGCAAAAAGCATGGCTTAGTGTAGCAAGGTCTATGACCAAAGGACACTAGTTTAAAACTCACAGCTTCTTTGGAAAATGGTCACTGTGGTCAAAACAGGACCTGCTTTGGCCACCTAATATGACAGCTTATATTGTCTAGCTACAGAAGTGAGAAATAGGAGCTTCCTGTGCCATTGATTTGGCACAAAGATTGCTTTTTCTCTAAAAATGGGGATATTATTTGTTTCACATAGAGGGTTCTGGGATTAAGGTGTATGGAAAACTTTAAATGTTCAGCCCTTTATGCATATTAAGATTTACTAGTTACTATGAATATGAATACTTTTTGAAGTGCTGTTGAAAATTAAGATAGGCCCTCAAAAGCTTCACTTACTACACTTTTTAGAAATTCCTAGTGTGGACTTGAGAGCAGAATTCTGCCCTCTATTTCTGAAAATCTTGTATAGATCATATGATACCCTCTGTGAACTTGTGGTGCTTCCATTGATTAACCCTAGTATCCATAGTACCTTAAATTATGAGTTGACTGCTATAGATCCAGTAAGATCTGATTTGAAGAATATATTGCAGTATTCAGGATGAGCACTTAACAGGCAATGAAGAGAGGAGTTATGACCAATCTTAAAATATACAGGCATCTGAAAAGAAACTGGAAATCTAATTGTCGACATGGACATTTTATATCATTTTTATATCATGTATTTGGATAGCACACAGATTCATTCTGTTGTGTCTTAAATACCTAGCACCCATTCTTAGAACCCCTTACTTAATGCCTATCACATTACTTATTTAAGGACTTAAATGAATAATGGGATGAAAAATTGGATACCTAGAAGTCAGAAATCCTATTGATAATAAAGGCTTAGTTGGTGTAAGACTACAGAACGTGGCCATATGTTATTTTCTTCTACCTTTTTAGAGTGCTTAAGATTTTTTTTCACATTTTGTCGGTGCAGGTTTATTTTTCCTCACCCCGTTATTATGCTTTATGTTGCTTGTATTTATAACAGAGAACATTTGTACTAGGGAGAGAGATGATTTCAAAAGAAAATCTTTTCCATTGCCACTTCTTATAAGATTTTTTCCCACCTAAGCTTGGGACTCAGAAGGATAACTTCTGCTACATTTTGTAAATTTGAAGATTAAGCTGGAAAATATCCAGGCACTATGTGAACAAATGCCCTTTAGTCTTGAACAGAAAAATGTGAAAGCAATATTGCCATTTCATATAACTGTGAATTCATTATTTTAACTCTTTAGCTGCAGAAGTCAGCATTTTACAAGATGACATTAGTGTCTTGTAAGAGCTCTATATCAGTACTTACTATAAGTCAGGAATGAGAAAAAATAGTCTCATGAAATTGTATCAAATCAATTAATGAATTATTTCTGCTGGCACTGTAGCCTAGCGGAGAAAGAACTGAACAAGAACAGAGGACAGCCGTGCTCTATTCTCAGCTAAACAACTGACCTTCAGTGTGATCTAGGAAAAGTCACTTCAGTCCACTTGCCTCAGTTTCCCCATAACTACTACTGAGAAAAAAACTAGGCATTATTAATGTGCTACTAGCTACTGATTTAATAAGATAAATATTATAATTTTGACAAACCCGCACCACTATATGGTATCCCCAGCCCTGATTATAAATTGTGTCCTTATCCTGCAACATGATATGGATGGAACAAATTCTTATATCTGCTCTAGTAAGCTCCACTGAAATCAATGGAAAATAATATTTTCAGTGTATTGCAGAAGTCATATTTTCAGTGATGCTGAATCATAGGATCAGAAGGAACTTCTATAGCTCATCAAGTCCAGTGCCCTGATTTTACATTTGCATCTTGAAATGAAAAAAAAGAAAGAGATTCTTGGATTGGAGATCCCAGTTTTGGTCAGTCACTAACTTAGGAACAGGAACCCTCAGGAACAGAGTTTTTTGAACCAATCTCAGCTCTTTGAAGAAGGAGATTGTACTGAGGAGCCTAATAATAAATGGCTGCAGAAGCAGAGAAAAATTAGTTTCTGAAAAACTTTCATGTCTTTGTTTTGCCAGCAAGGATTTGTTGTAATCCACCTTATCTGACTGTGTGTGACACAGCATATTTTGGGCAGCTTTTTTTGGAGAAAACTCTCTAAAATCCTAATGAGAGCTGTTGTGAACAAATGTTTAAATAAAGCATTGATTCCCAGAGGAATCATTATTTCATCACTGTTATTTATTAAAAGGGAGATTGTTGTGGCAGCTTTTTCATCATTCATTTTATATACCAGGACTCTTATGGCATAGTCACACAATTCAATGTTTTTTTATCTAGACATTATATTCAGAGAGACTGGAATTTATTGGTACTTGATCATGCCAACGAATTCATTCAGGAGGGACATATCTTGGATCAAGGGTCATATTTGCACAATTCAAGTTCTTTCCAAGTATTTGGTTGGATAATAGATTCATCCATTCATAGTCCCTTCTGCCCCCACCCCACTAGAATTCTTACCGTCTCTCCTCTGAGGAATATTTGCTACATTCCCTTTTCAAGGCCATACCTATAGGATAATTACTGTATTGCTCAACTTTGCCTTTAGGAAAGCAACAATTCTATCCTTTATATTTCACACAAAGTAAGATTCCTACGTATAAATGTGTTAAACCTTCTTTTACTTTTTTTTGACATAGAAGCAAGCAAGTATGTATGTGAATATGAAAGAGATAAGAAAGTATTACATATTCAGGCTTCTCAGGGTATGTTTACACTGCAGAGTTTTTCCAGAAAACTTACATCCACACTTCAATTGCATTCTTTCGACAGAAAGTTGAAAGAATGCAGGAGGTTTTCCTACTGCAGTAAACTTCTTTCTAAGAGGAAAAAGCCCTTTTCCAAAAGAGCTCTTTTGGAAAAAGGCATGTGCAGATGGGAAAAAGGGTTTGGGGAAGAGGGTTTGTTTGGTTTTTTTGAAAGAAGAGGCCTCCAGGAAAAAGCACAGGTACCCTGGTGGCCACTCCATCTATAGTAATCACAACTGAAATGTGAAATAGCTTCCAATCAATGTCAATGCTATCTTTCCACAAAGTACATCGCTTTTTCGATGCACTTTTGCTGTGTGGATGCTTTCTTTTGAAAGAAGCTTTTCTGGAAGATCTCTTCCAGAAAAGCGTCTTCCAAAAGAAGCCTGCAGTCCAGACATAGCCTCAGAAAGTCTCTATGTTTAAGGACTAAAAACTTGGACAGCAGCATTTTGTGAGGTGTAACTAAGAACACAATTTGGCTCTTCTTTTCTAACCAATTATTTTGCTGCAGTAATATCTTACATGGAACTACACTTAAAGCAAATGTAGAAATGAAAACAGAGTATCAGATACAGGAATTATTTACACTTTAGCAATACATAGACCCATCCATAAGTTTAACATTTTCTTTCAGTGTTTTTCATATATTTGCTAACTTTAAAAAACTGCACTTATTCATTTAGCGACAGGAAATGTGAAAACTAATCCTTATTGGAGTAAGAGAGAGATTTTCTGCTAATTTTAGTGGTGCCAGGATTTCATCCTAAGATTATCTGCAGTACAGGATCCAATTGTGCCCTCATTATGCTCATTTACTGTCAAAATATTTGGTATTCTGCATACATTTCTTTGCCTATTCAGTTGCTTCTTTTGGGGGGAGGGGGAATTGTCTTCACTTTTTTTAATTGTCACTATTGTTCACTACTGCTGTTAGATAACTAATACAGATTTAAAAAAAAATCTTTTCATTCCAGTTCTTCAGGCATTTTGTAACCAGATTTCACTTCCATACTTAGATTTTTAAATGCCCAGAGACCACTTATGACCTTGGTCACTATCATTTCAGCACTATCAGCTATTTAACTCATGTTAAAAAAAGAGAAATTATGAAGATAAGTAACAAAAATGTGGTTGTTTGATCCAGCAGGAGTTAAATCTCAAAGTGTCTATTTTTTTTAAGTGGAAACAATAATAATTAATAAATTTTCATCTTAGCGTTTTAAACGTATTTTGCAGTTAGGAAGTGAGGCCTACAGAGTTTTTGGCCCTGACCCTGAAAACACTGGTGAACATGCCTAATTTCACTGACTTTAACAGGATTACTCGTGTGTTTAAATACGGATATAAAATGTTTTCTGCCTTAATTATGCACTTGTGTTCAGAGACCAATATTTATAGAACTGAGAATAAATACCTAGGAATTGCCATAATGGTTCAAGTCAACACTCTATCCAGATCAGTAACTTGTCCCAAATGATACTAGGCCAGATGCTTCATCAGTAAGTAGATGTGGGATATTCTACCCTTATATTTTAGTGATCATTCACTGCAAGTTCTCCTTGCAGTGTAGGTTGTGGAGCATATATCTTGCCCCCTTGCTCACTCTGCAATAGCCTTTCTTCTAGTAACACTGCCCTCCAGACACTTCACCATTTAATTTACTCCAACGGAGTTGTGAAGTGCAACAGCACAACTATCTGAGTTTAGATTCCAGATAATGTTCAGTCCCAGTTCAGGCTCTGTGCCCCCAGATCAGCTGCTGGCAGAAGAACCAGGGACCATCTGCTACACTGGTACTCAGCCCAGGGAACCTATCACTAGCAATCCAAGTCCCCAGCCTCTGTCACTGTTCTCTTTCCTGCTTCTGGGTTTACAAATAGACCCTACTCTAGTCTCCATGCCTACTTCATCTTTCCTAGCTTCTTGCCAGACTCTTTACTTCAGGATAGGATCCTAGGGCTTATTTGACTCAATAGCTTCAGTCTTGCTCCTGGAGGCTACCCTCCTCTCAGAGACAAACTACACACTCCATCGCTTGTACCCTCCTTTTGCAGATTAACAATTTGGTTTCAGGCTGTCATCAACACTATCAGGCCTAACAGCCACCCATGTATGTCCCATCCTGATCTCCAAAAATTAGAAATTAAATTAAAATCTGTAGCCCAATGAATAATATCCCTTCTATATTTTTGTCATCATTTGTGATAATTCTTGATACATGATAGACGTACAAACCATTTTTAAATTTATTGACATCTTTGCATCAACAATTTCTTGTGGCAAATAATTCCAAGGATGAACAATGCTTCACATTAAAATATTTTCTTTATCAGTTTTCGGCTTTCTACCCTTTAGTTTACTTGAATGTCCCCTTGCTCTTTTGTTATCAGATAAGAACAGAAATGCCTGACCCACTTTCTCTATTCCATTCATTATTTAATAATTTCATCATGCCCTCACTTGTTTCCTTTCTAAGGTAGATAATCCCAATCTTTACAAAGACTTTTCATGTGAGGGTTTTTTCAGTTTTTGGATTGTTCTCAAACTCTTCTCTGAAACCCCTCCAGTTCCATAATGTCTTTTGAGAGACCAGTCCTACAAACATTATTCCTGGTGAGGCCAGACCATTAATTTAGATAAAGATATAGTGTTTTCAGTGTTCTTTCCCACTCTATTCCTTACACATTCTAACAGTTAGCTAGAACACGGTTGCGAACAGCAGCAGCTAACAGGGAATTTGGAGAGGGAGTTCTCCAGGTAAAAGAGGAGTAAAAACAGGACCCTGGTGGTAAGTGGCTGTCTGTAGTGTGTGTGGGAGTTATTTGCTGTGTGCTGAGCTTGTGTTTGTCTGTTTGGTTGGTTGGTTTGTTTGTTTTTTTGGAGGAGCTTCTAAAAGGTTTGAAATCTAGAAGCCTCTGTTAATTGGTTGAGCCTC
>JANRFK010001234.1:90018737-90040763 GCA_030068395.1 Apalone spinifera | reverse complement strand
GATGGTACCAAACTGTTTAAGATAGTCAAGACAGAAGCAGACTGTGAGGGACTCTGTAGGGAATAATTTCTGGACACACTGGGTGCACGTGAAAACAAGCAGAGGATTTATTGGTTCACACAGCTGGTGGAGTACCCATCAGGAGTTAACCCGGTGAGAACTAACTTAACCAAAACATACATTAGATTATATAGGTAGCAGATGGGCGGGGGAGAAGTGATTTGATAGGTCTAGCAGCGGAAGAGAGATAAGCATATAAGCCAATGGTCTAAGTATCTCCACCCATTGCCTATGAAACATGTTATCACTAATACAGGTGGTTATTCCTAACAAGCTAAATGAGCCAACATAAACAGGATGGAAGTCCCAAAAATGGCCATATTGCTGTTAGCTTGTTAGCTGAACTTATGATGTCTAGGCGGGATGGATGACTCCATTCCTGTCCTGGCACAGTCCTTGAGATTCAACCTGTTAATTTGAAAGCACAAGAGACTTTGAAACCCGCGCAGCCTGGCCTTATCAGAGTGAGAAAGGCCACTTTGGAATGTGGTTGCTATGGGAATCAGGGTCACAGTAACTGTTGAACTGTTTTACTTCCCAAGCTGGCCTAATGATTTGAGATTTGAGTTTGTCAGTTCTCAGCAAGATACGATACCATGGGCTGCCTCAATGTACCCTACAGACTCCAAGATCATCTCACCAAACTGAGTGATTGGGCAACAAAATGGCAAATGAAATTTAATGTGGATAAGTGTAAAGTAATGTACATCGGGAAAAATAACCCCAACTATACGTACAGTATGATGGGGCTAATTTGGCTATGACAAATCAGGAAAGAGATCTTGGAATTATCTTGGACAGTTCTCTGAAAACTTCCACACTGTGCAGTGGCGGTCAAAAAGGCAAATAGGATGCTAGGAATTATTAAGAAAGGGATAGAAAATAAGACCAAGAATATCTTACTGCCTCTGTATAAAACTATGGTACGCCCACATCTTGAATACTGTGTACAGATGTGGTCTCTTCACCTCAAAAAAGATATTTTGGCCTTGGAAAGGGTTCAGAAAAGGGCAAGTAAAATGATTAGGGGTTTGGAACGGGTCGCATTTGAAGAGAGGTTAAAACGACTGGGACTTTTCAGTTTAGAAAAGAGGAGACTGAGGGGGGATATAATAGAGGTATATAAAATCATGAATGGTGTGGACAGGGCATATAAAGAAAAGTTATTTATTATTTCCCTAAATAGAAGAACTAGAGGACACCAAATGAAATTAATGGGTACCAGGTTTAAAACTAATAAAAGAAAGTTCTTCTTCAGAGAGCATGTTGTCAACCTGTGGAACTCCTTGCCAGAGGAGGGTGTGAAGGCTAGGACTATAACAGAGTTTAAAGAGAAGCTAGATAATTTCATGGAGGTTAGGTCCATAAAAGGCTATTAGCCAGGGGATAAAATGGTGTCCTTGGCCTCTTAGAGATTACTAGTATTTAAACCAGACACAAACAGTCTGAAGAATTCTATGATATAGACACTCACCCTGACATTTTCAGAGGTGATGTCTTTTGCTGAGGAACAAAGACATTAGCTAGGTTCCAATTTTCATTTTGAACTTGCCTTACCCTACTCTATGTTGCAAGTGTGTAAAGAATCTTAGACTTGACAGTTAAATTCACTGGGAAAAATTGACAGTGATTGTAAATCAGCACAACACCAAAGTCATTGTTACACCAATTTACACCAGTTAAGGATCAAACTTTTGAAAATGTATGTTTGTGTATGTAAAGATAGAAAACCTGTGCTAAAACCATGTTTTATTATTTATTGCTATGGAAATTGTTATTGAAAACTAAAGAGTTACAAGAAATGATGTTAAAAGTTCACATGTATCCTTTTCTTCCCTAAATGGTTTTACATAGTCATATAGAGGAGTTGGAAATGCATTTTTTGTTTTCAAATAAAATTAGGTAAGTTTCAGTTGGGTTCAAGCCTTATACTGAAAATTTAGGACAGAACAGATTTTGTCTCTCTTAAATGATAATCTTGTCTAGCTGAAAGAAGAAAAAAACCCCAGTGTGCATAATAAAACTGTTTGGTGTTCTGCAGTTATGAAGCTTCAGTTTTTGAAGGCATGTCATTTTTTAAAGTATTTAGGTGGCTTTTACTAAGTTAGGCTGAGCAGATATTGAAACACTTTCAAGATAGGATTGCAAGTTGAAAGCATTGTGACAGAAATGAAGTTTATGGAGCTGAAAAGCAATATGTTCTGGGAGAGTTTGTGTTCTTTCCTATCTTAGCTCTATCACTTATATGACACAAAAGCTTTCCTTTGTGGTTTTCAGTTCTTTTTCTCAGACTTAATTACGGCATAATGATATCCCATTGTTTTCAAATTAGCCTTCAAGACTCTATACTAAATGCAACCATTTTGTCAAAGTAGATACCCTTCATAAATATTGTATAATTGAACAGTTAATTATTCTTAGACTAATTATTATTGATGAAATTGCCCACATCCAGTATTAATATGTAGGATACAATCAAATAATGATCCATTAGTATTTAATAAGTCTATCTTAAAATAGTTAATAATTACAAAAACCTCAGCTATGGAGCTGGCAGACAATTTAAATTGATGCTCTTTCTGAGAGGTCTAAATATAGATGAAAAAGATTTTTCCCTTACTAAGGTACAACCAAATGTGCAATAATTTGTTGGCACTTAATGAAGAGCAGGTGTAAACCTGCCAAAAGCTAGAATAAAATAATTAATGTGTGTGCGAGAGCGATAAGATTTTTTTTAAAGAAAAAGCCACATTGTTCTTCTTATAGCTTAAGTTTACTTAAGAATAACATGAATACTCTATACAAGAGGGTATGCTGTAAAAGTGGTCTGTATAAAGGAAAGGAAAACGTTATTTTTAGATTTTGGGGGATAAATTCTGTGCTGTCTTTCGACAGATCACAGCCCAGGTCAGATGAGGAGAGCTATTCCAAATTATCTTGTCTGTGTGTTCCAGGACACTAGATCCTGCCAAAGGGCACACAACTGCCTTGTGTGGATGCTGTGAGCACAACCTAGGCACATGTTAGCTTGAATTCCCAGGGCCAATGCAGGGCACTTACATCAAAACACATTACTCTTCACTTCAATTTGCATTGTTTTAGTTGAAAATGGAAGGCCATGTAGATGAGTCTTCTGTTACTACAGGCTCCTAAAAGTTTCTCCGTGGTCCACGAATCTGCCAAGAACCTCTACAGTGTTGTATGCTACAGTCTCTCAATCTTGATATGCCTATTATTCTAGGATTTGGAGGGCAGATATACAACTATCTTCCACAGAAACCTCCCTGATGGATTTTAGGAACATTTATGATGCTTTAATCTTTTTATATACTTTAAAGGTTAAAGTGAGATGAGGATCCAACCCTTGATATTTTAAATATGCATATTCTTATCTTTCCCTTCACAAAATTTTCCATAATTAATCCTGAGTTAGGATATGTAATTTTCTTTTTTTTTTAAATTGAAATATTTGAGGTTTAGATAAATTCTTGTGAAAACTTTCATGTCATGAAAATGAAACTTTTTGATTAATTTTTTTCCAATTGGCTCAATGTACAATACATACTATTTTTTAATCAAGTGCAGATATCACAAATGCGTAGGGATATACCACAATCTCTATTTGACTTAGCCTATATTACTGTGCAGACTGTGGTGTGTTATTTATGTTCATAAACCATCTCTAAATAGCACAATCATATTATTTTTCATCCAGTTATATTGATGATTGCTAGATTTGCCATATGCAAACAATAAAACTTATGTTAGATTCTTGGAGAATTCCAAATCTTAAGACAGGTTAAGTCATATCAAGTGTGAATTCGATTTTTTACCTTTCAGGCAAGTCCTTATTTTTGCAGATGGGGCTGGTAGAGGAAGTTCAAAATTAATGAATGGGAGAAACAACTATTTAAAATCAGTGCAAAAGATTACAAAAAGCCACATAGAATGATGACTACTTTAATTTTTTCATGACTTTGGCAACCAGCTAGAAACCTTTTATAGCTATAATTTATTTAATTGCATCCAAATACCTGCCAAATTTCACAAGAAACAAAAATAAGAACATCAGAAAAACTACATTATGCACTCTAGTGGGAAAAAAGTCTACCCCTGTGACAAGTGACTGAAGAGTACTAGAAACAAAGGATTCTTATCCAGAGTAGTTCATGGAAAAGGCTCAGTTGGTAACTGTAATTTAAGAGTAAAAAAATTTGTAGCTAATTTTCAGGAGATTGTGTGTGGAAAATGTGGTTAAGCTGAAAGGAGTCTAAGAATCTTTACCAAATAATTATTTTGGCTGCTTTTGTTCCATTGATGTTGAAGCATGCTACTTTAATATTTCTATTTTTCCCCTATATGACGTCAAAAAGTGGTTAGTTTATATTGAAAAGTACACAATTAGATAATAATATGTAGCATCACCAATCTAAGGGGTTTCTTAGATTGTCACTGGTGCATTCTTTCCGCAGTTAACCCATGATAGTTTGTGTGCCACATTTTTTACTGGATAACTTGAGAGGGCAGAACTCAAGCTACAATATATTCCTCCACTGCCCATCACAGTCAGGAGGGCACTCAATGAAATATAATGCTCAAAAATATTAGGTTCAAAAGAGAAATATTGAATACAAATACATCTGGAGTGGATTCCATTATCAAAACAAGCATTCTCTTAGGCTAATTATTTCTTTCTGCTGTCTTTCTCCACTCTAACAAGTAAGGACACAATCAACCTATTTCAACTCAATATTGTCTTCTAATATCAGTGTTGGCCCTCTGTTGAGCAGTAGCAGATGTCCCATTTGGGGCAAGTCAGTTTCCCACTAGAGAAGACATTCAATGTTAAGGAGTTTCTGGACTATTCTATTGGCTTAATTTACACATATATACCAGTCCTGAAATGTGCTCAAAAAGCGTGCAGGGAAATCTCTTTTTCAGTCCAGCACCAATGCCATGTCCCAGTGAAGCAATTCTGGTTTCAGAATTCACTGTAATCAGAGCCTGAGAGAGAGAAAACCCTCCTCCTGTTTCCACAGCTCCTTATCTTCTGAAACTACAGTACATACATATAACTTGCATAACTCTAAAACTAAAAGCACAGTATGTCTCCCCAAGTGTCAAAATTTACCCCCACACTAAAAAAAATTAAGACTATGTGCAACAGAACCACCTGGAAACATAGAAGAATATATATTTTCTTTAGAAAGTGGTGAAATTCACCCTGAGAAGCTTTATGATGAGAGATCACTGAAAACCTAAGCTAGTCAAAATTTCTGAAGTATTTCAGAATATATTCAATCTTTTAATGGCTAAAAAAAAATAACTGGTTGGAAAATAAACACAATGTTAAATTAAAAATCTGTCATCCACAAAGATAAGCATTTTACAAAGTAAGGTATATTTGGGGCATTTAAAATAAGTTGACTAACCTCAATATTATGTTCAGACAACAGACCAATATACAGTGATTGCCTTGACTGCAATCACATGGCATGTGCTTATTTTTACCCAAATCATCAGTTCCATTGATTTTACAAGTGTAGTGCAATTTTATAACAAATCTGATCTTTAGCTGGTATACATGTTTCTTCACCATTTTACACCAGCTGAAAATGTGAACCAATATGTTATAGTATTTCTGCTCTAGTCTACACTGATTAGGCATCAACAGAAATGTTGTGTCCAATACTGGGCATCACATTTCAAGAAAGATGTGGACAAACTGGAAAAGGCCCAGAGAAGAGCAACAAAAATGATTAAGGTCTAGAAAACATGACCTATGAGGGAAGATTGAACGAACTGGGTTGGTTTAGTCTGGAAGAGAGAAGACTGAGAGACGACATGATAGCAGCTTTCAATTACCAAAATGGTAACGAGGTAATGTAACAATGACAATGGTTACAAGGGGGAGGGAGAAAAAGTAATCTCCTTGACCTCTGATGACAGGAGAAGAAATAATGGGCTTAAATTGCAGCAGGATTTTAGTTAGACATTAGGAAAAACTTCCTATCTATCAGAGTGGATAAACACTGGGATAAATTGCCTATGGAGATTGTGGAATCTCCATCATTGGTGATTTTTTAGAGCAGGTTAGACAGATACCTGTCAGAGATCATCTAGATGGTACTTAGTCCTGCCATGAATGCAGGGGACTAGACTTGATGACGTCTCAAGGTTCCTTTCAGTTCTAGTATTCTATTATTCTGTGATTAAATATATAGATAGGATATCAAAGTTTAGACTTAAACTAGCAAATAAAATAACTCTGATTATAGAAAATAATTAATAGTAAATAGAAAATAATTAAATAGTAAATTATAAGTATTTACTATATAATTAAATATAAAATAATTATATAGTAAATAGTTACATTATTAACTACTTATCCATGAAAGAACTATGTTTTTCCAAACTAGTCATTACAGGAGATGAGATATTCCAGAGGACAGTAAAAGGGCAAATGTAGTGCCCACCTATAAAAGAGGAAATGAGGGAAATGCAGAAAATTACACAGCAAGCAGCTTATGTTCAGTATCCAGAAAGATAATGTAAAAAAGAATTAAGAAATCAATTTGCACACAACTAGAAGATGTTAAGAAGATAAGAACAGGCAGTATGAATTTGACAAGAATAAATCATATTAAATTACCCTAATTGCTATCTTGAACAGGCTAACAAGCCTTATAGATAGGAGGGAAGTGGTAGATGTGGAATATCTTATAGTATAACTTTAGTATGGCTTTTGATAATGTTTCGCATGATCTTCTGATTAACAAATATAGAAATACAACCTAGATGGAGCTACTATAAGGCATAATTGGTTGGAAAACCATTCCTCTGGTGTAATCATCAACCGTTCACAGTTAAGATGGAGGGGCTTACTGAGTGAAGTCTCACAGGGATCAGTTTGGGGTCTCATTCTGTTCCATAAACTCATTAGTGATTTACATACTGAGATAGAGAGTACACTTATCAAGTTTGGAGATTATACCAATCTGGCAGAGGTTGCATTTTAAACGATATGATTAAAATTCAAAATTATCTGGACAAATTTGAAAAAAAGGTCTGAAATAAATAGAATTAAATTCAGTAAGAACAAATGCAGAATATTCCTATTAGGAAGTTTAATGGGGATTCCCTCCAAATGGCTAAAGATATAAATGGTCCTGGAAATACTTCAATCGTGCTCCTTACCCCTGGAGGATCTTTTCTATGAAATGAAACTCTGAACAAAGGCTTGAATGACCCAATCCAGTAGTGGATGTACTCCAGAGACTTGACTTAAGCAACCAATATCTTCCACCGCTCCTATAAGCCTGAACCAATAACTTTGCAATAGAGGTATGTATTTGATTTCTTTAACATTTTAACTCTCACCCTCTCTTTTCATGAACAAACCTTTAAATTTTAGATTCTAAAGGATTGGGAACAACATGCTTTTTGGGTAAGAGTCGAAGTTATATATTGACCTAGGAATGTGGCTGATCCTGTGGGATGAGAAGAACCTTTTTATTTGATTAGATTGATTTTCATAAGCTCTTATCTATAAAATGAGTGGTACTAGTGGTGATATAAGAGAATTGGAGTATCTGAGGGAACTGCTTGTATGACTTCTTGTTAGCCAGTGAATGAACAGAAGTGCTTTTTGTAACTGATCTGATGTGCTTCTTACTGGAGGACCCCAGTCTTCAACTATAAATAACCCTTTCTCTAAGCAATTTGCTCTAAATAGATATTCTCAGAAGTGCTCCCCCAGGATTCAATTGATACACAAGCTACATGTGATTCAACAGTGTAACACTTGCAAAATTAAAACATCTTTATGACATATTAACAGAAGTATTTTAAGATTCCTCTAATTTACTCCAAGCTGATTAGGCCTCAACTGAAGTATCATGCCCAGTTCTGAGAATCACACTTCAGGAAAGATGTGGCCAAACAGGGAAAGTTCAGAGAACAGAAACAAAAATGGGTAAAGATCTAAGAAACCTTAATTATAAGGTATGATTGAAAAAGTTGGGTCTCTGTAGAAAAGAAGACTGAGAAGGTAACAGTTTTCAAGTACCTAAAATAGTGGTGGGAAACCTGTAGCCCACAGGCTGCACATGGTTTGTCAGGGTAAGCAACTGGTAGGTCACCAGACAGGTTGTTTACCCTGTAGCTTCCATTGGCCAGTAACACCTGAAGTAAACAACAGCATACCTGAAGTAAACAACCTGTCTTGCATCCTGTCAGTGGCTAACCCTGATGAACCATGTGTGGTTGAGGTTGCTTCTAAGGTTGTTAAGGAGGAAGGAGAAAAGTTTTTCTTTCTAACCTCTGATAATAGGACAAGAATCAATTAGCTTAAATTGCAACAAGGGCAGTTTAGTTTGGACATTAGGGGAAAAAATCCTGTTAAGGGTGTTAGGCACAGGAATAAAAAGAACATTGCAGATCTTTAACAGCAGGCTAGACAAATATCTATGGGAATGGTTTAAATATTGTTTAGTTCTTCAATGAGTGCAGGCAACTAGACTAGGTGACCTCTGAATGTGCCTTCCAGTCCTACATTTCTATGAAAACAAATTGGTTTAGTATACTGATGAATTACTTTTGGTACACATCCAACAATATTGGCAGTGAATGGGCTAGGGTCCTTTACAATTCCATTGTAATCTAAAAGCCCTTCATAGCCACATACAAAGCAAATGGAAAGTCATGCAGGCAAAACCATATTTAACATGTACTACTCAATTTATGAAAATTGCCTCAAATCCCAAGGAATGAGCAAAGGCAATGAGAAAAATAACCAGTAAAGGGGAAAGAACAAATTCTTTTTTTTTTAATCCAAAGCCCACTAAAGTCAATAATAAGCTTTCTATTGAGTTCAATGGGCTTTGAATTAGGCCATGTCTGGAGACTGTAGTTTGTATACCTGCATTACTTGATGTCTCTCTCAAATGCCTTCTTTTGTTTCTGAAGGCATTTCAAGTGCTCATTGTGGAAAAAGAAATGTCAGCTTTGCCTGAGTCCAATTTCATTTTCTCTTTTTATTTTTGAGGAAGTGCAGTATAAGAATATTTAAAAGTTGTAGTTTTGTGAGCATAAAAGATAGTTTGCATAAAGCTCATTTTTCTGTGTGCTGAACATGAGTAATAAGCAGTAGTAAATAAGGTCATTAGAGTATGTCTATAAATGAATCAAGACTTATCAAAACACCTGAGATTTAGTAAAATACCCAGCTCACAAGAGGTAGATACTCAAGCAACATGTGTTCAGATATATTTTTAGCATAATCTTTGAAATATTTATTCCTTTTCTACCATGTCTGTCTTTTCAGGAAAAATAGTCACATAACAATTGACTAAGATTTAGTGATTTATAATATAACAAAGCACCTCCTAACCTACAGTAAAAAGAAGTACACCAAGTAAAGCATCCTTTGCAGGGGGGACTCTTTCATCTCTGTAGTGTGTGGGAATAAGATGGCCCCACCACTTTAAGAGGCATTTATAGAGTGTTTTAAACTGGATTCTCTAGAGATCTGCAGAGAAAGAAAGAGTTTTGGATAAATAACGTTAGTTTAATTTGACTCAGGGCTTTCTTTCTGTTTCAACAAATGGACAGGCCCTCTGTCCAAGAGGAAGCTATGAATCCTTGGGGAATGTTAGAATGACTATAGCTAATTAAAGCCCACCTGGAGATTAGAAAGGGAATGGTCTCTGACATGCTTATTAATACATTCTTCAATGGTTTTAAATATTCCTCTGTACCTTAAGTATTAATGGGCTTGCTTGAAAAAAAGAGCTTCATATAACTTACTTGAGGCAATTAATCTATTTATCATGTAGGAGGAGAAAAATGAAGCAGGCTTGCTTAGACAGTCTAACTTTACTGTGGAATTCACAGTGTAGACAGGAAACTGTACAGCCTGGAAATACCCCAAAGAGAAGGGAAGAGACACATGTACTCCACACAAGAGAAGTGATATCTGGGGAGAAAGAAGCCTATGAGTGGCTTTTCTTGCTTCCTGTATCCCAAGCTAGTGGAAAAGTGTTCATAGGGAAGGGTTACAGACCAAGATGGAGAAGCAAGAGTCTCAAAAAGGTGATAAAGAGAAATCAGAAAGTCTACAAGGAATGGAATATGGTAGGGATCAGCAAAAAAAGTTACCTCTTGGAGGTAAGAAAGTATAGGGATAAAATGAAAACTATCAAAAGCCAATGGGAGTTGGACCTGGAAGTTAAAATTAACCATAAAAGATTTAATAGCCATATAAATAAAAAGAAAGTAAGTAAAGTGGGACTACTTAGCACTGAGTATGGGATGGAGATCCAAATAATAAACAAATACTTTGCCTCAGTTTTTAATGGAGCTAATGAAGGGTAGGTGTAGTTGGCTAATGGCAACAAGTGTATGAAGGAAGATATTACCAAATCCGAGGTGAAAGTCAAACTCACTTTCATGTGTCTAAAGCAACTGTGTGTGTGGTGGGGGGACAATAATCTCCATCCGCAAATATTAAAGGAACTGGAACATGAAATTGCAAGCCCATAAGAAAATATTTTTAATGATTCTATAAATTTGAAGATAATGCCTGAGTGGAGAATTTCTAAAGTAATTCCTATTTTTTAAAAAAGGAGAGGGAAAGTAATTCAGGAAACTACAGGCCTCTTGGATTGACCTCAATTTATGGGAAGACTTGGAATAAATTTTGAAAGAAAAAAGTTAAGGATATGGAGTTGAATATCATATGGGATAAAATGTCAGAAGGTTTTACAAAAGGAGGATTGTGCCAGACAAACCTGATTTTTTTTCGAGAAGATAACTGATAATTTAGACAAAGGAAATCTAAATCTCTAGATCTTATCTACTTAGATTTTGGTATAACATTCAATTTAGTTTCACATTGAGAAGATGGGAATAATAGGTAGATAAGGAATTAATTAAAGGGGAGACTGGTGGAATAAAGTAATTGAGACCCTTAATCATCTCACTATTCCTGCTACTACATTGTGATTGAGATAATTTAATTTACAAAATCAAAAAATTTAGTGAAGATTGTTTTTTAAATGGGCCCCTAAAGTGAAGCTCCCAAATTCATGTGGAGGTGTCTAAACATGTAGTTTCACTTTCAAAAATTATGCAGTGATTTGTTTGCATCAACTTAAAAAAAATAGAAGTAATGAGATTAATGAAAGCTTACATGATCCAACATTTAAAATTAATGAAATATAAGGCTAGATAAATCTCCAGTTGAAGAGATGAGTCCAGCCCATTTATTGTGGGCTCAGCCATATCTTCAGGCAAAAGGAACATTTTGGTGACAAATCTGTAAGGAGTGAACATTTTACCAGATTGTGGATTCTTTCACCTTTGAAAAGTGGGTTGGGCTAGAGATCAACAACAAAAATATTGATCATATTATCTTTTCTCCATTTGCTTAAGTATTGTGTCTTATTTTCACACAACAGGTTATTGTTTAAATATTCTGCCCTTAAAAGTGATTTATTGTAAAAAAATTCCCATAACATGTTTTAAATGTTGGGATGTAATATGATTTGATTAAACAGATAGAAGAACACAATGAAATACTAAACATTTCAAAAAATTCAGAAAGGAACATTTTCTAATATTGTTTACTTCCTTTATTTTATTTTATTTTTTTTTAAGAACAAGCTGTTGTCGAGGAGACTGAATCCTAAAGATGTAAGTATATTTTTGAAGTTAGAAGACGGATCTAAATTACACTTTGAAAAAAAAAACTGTGACTAGTCTGCAAATTTAACAAAAGATAATATTACCTACCCATACTATATCAAATACAGCCTACGGATCTGAGACACAAGCTATATACCCAAGACTCCAGAGACAAACTCAAAGGGAATCTGACCATTTCAGACATATGCCATGCACAATGTTATTAGGGTGACCACATGTTCTGATTTTTTAGGGACAATCCTCACATTCAGGGCTTTGTCTTACATAGACATTTATTATCCTGTACACTTTTCCCCACACACGTTCTATTTGGTTACCCTAGTTGCTGTGGCCAAGACAGTCCCAGAATATTAGGCTGTGTCTAAACTGGCGTGATCTTCCACCAGAGTGATGCAAATGAGGCTCAGCATAGCTAATGAGCCGCTATTTTCACGGAAGAGGCTTTTGCACAAGACCGGGCTGTCTACACTGCCCCTTCTTGTGCAAGAAAAACCCTCTTGCGCAAAGCCATTATGCCTGAAAATAATCAAGAAGGGACAGTATAGACTGTCCCGTCTTGCGCAAGAGCCACCATTTTCATGGAACAGGCTCATTAGCTATGCAAATGAGGCTCAGCGATATTCCACCCCCGAGCCTCATTTGCATAGCTCTGGCGCAAGATCACGCCAGTCTAGACACAGCCTTAGAGTACTGGATGGGGGCTTTTAAGACGAATATGCTTTTCTCAGCCTGTAGCCACCCAATAGGGCAACATGTTTTAACATTAGAACCAAGTTAAGAGAGGTGAGGAAAAGCCCATAATACCAGATCTGATCTCATTGAAGTCAATAGCAAACATTTCCCAGCAACAATGCTGAGAGTGAGAGTGGACTCAAAATTATTCACCACACAGAGGTTTAACTATTTGGAAAACAGGAAAGGATAACATTTTTGAGCTATATGGAGGCAAAGAATACTGGACAATTTCAACATTTCAAAATAGGATATATTTTTATGATCTGCAATTCAAAAACCATTTGCTGAATTTTTCTCTAACTTTTTGCAGAAGCTCTGCCTTTTTTCATGCTAAATATACAACACTTTTTAGGGGAAAAACAATTTTCTAAGCCAAATTTGTTTGGGGATAGACTGGTGTATAATGAAGCTTAATGTAAACTTGATGTAATTTTAACAATGGATAAGGTTATGTTTTCCATACTAATTATAGCAAGAACACATTTTCTGTATATCAATTAATGTCTATAGTTAAATATAATGGGATGATGTGTTCATTTTTTCAGCTTAGCCTCTCAATTTTATTGAGTTTTAAATGGCACTTAGTTGGCATGCAGTGTTATCAATTTCCATTTTACAGCACAATACTTGAAAGTAGAGGAAACAGCGATGACATAAATCTATCCCACTGCACAAGCTTTTTATCATGGCCAAATTCATGTTTTATATCTTGCAAGTAGTCTTACTGACGCTAGTGGAGCAACAAATTTGTCTCATTGTGTGATTATTTGGCAGAGCAGTTCAGAAAAACACCACAAAAAAGTGTCTCTTAAAAACATCCTATTTTGACTTACCATTTGATTAAATTTATCATAAATTGACAGTGTCTGATGTTTTTTGTTTTGGTTTGGTTTTTGTGTTTGGAACTGAATCCAAACTTAGCCAAGCAGCCAAACTGGAAAATAGATTTTAAAACATTGTTTGGGGTTGTCATTAGGAACTTTTTACAGTTTTTTAAAAGAGTTAAAGCTCTCAATTAGTGCTTCTCATGGATGTGTATAGGATACAACTGTATGAATACATGCAAGTAAACACACACACACACACACACACACACACACACACACACACACACAGGCACACAATGTAACCAAGAAGAAATACAGAATGAAATGAAATCTGTCACCTTTCACCATCTGAATCTAAGATGTCAGATAGTTTTCCATATATTTCCAAAGCTGACAATGTAGTCAGAGATGAAAGTTGGCTGTTTTGCTCAATTCTGGATGTATTTCCAGTTCTTCTGATAACCTTTCCCAAAATTGTATATCTGCAGTTCTAAGTTTCCTAATGCATTTACTTGTCCTTTTCCTAAAGTTCCAATCCCTGATTTTCCCTAGCCTCTAAAGTCAGTGTCAGTTACTCCTCTAAATATATAACAGTTACATGAGCTATACAGAAGATATATTGCTATGCTTCTTCAGTCAAGGAAATTGTTACCACTTTTCGACTCAGGAAAAATTGTTGGTCCTGGGGATGGGCATTTGAGAGTAAATATCAGACTCTATCACACTTTTCTTCTTTGAGGCTCTCCTGTTTATTTACAATTTGAATAAAGTCCTGTTACTGCAAGCACAGAAGAAGTGTCTTTCTCCAAATGAAATAGAGAGTCCTACCTTACAGAATCAGTGTTCCTTTTAGCCTGCACCTCTGATCCAGAACCCATTTCTAAGTTTCATTCAGAATCAATCCGCTTACACTTTTCTGCATATATTTATCATCAGATTCTGTCTCAGTCACCATCACTTTCTGTGTTCTGCTTTCCTTCACACACATGAATACCCATTCATCCAGACAGTGCAAAACTCCTGGGCAGGTTCACATAGTTCTTTTACCAGTGAAATTACTAGGCAGCAGGTTTAAAACTGCTAAAGGAAGCACTTGTTCACAAAACATTCAGTCAATCTATATAACTCATTTACAAGTGATATTGTAAAGGCCAAAAATTATCACTTTTTTAAAAGGTAAGTTCATGGAGGATAGCTCCAAAAATAACTTTTAGACAAGATTATCAAAGAACAACCCCATGCTCTAGGTGTCCCTAAACCTCAGACTGCTAGATGTTAAGACTGGGTTACAAGGGATAGATCATTTAATGATTGTCATATTTTGTTCATTCATTCCAAAGTATCTGGCACCGGACACTGTCAAAAACAGGATACTGGCTAGATGGATATTAGATTCACCTAATATGACTATTCTTATTTTCTCAAAGTGTAGGATTGCAATTAATTTACCCTTGATATGTTATGCAAAGCAAAAACTCATTGATTCCAACCTGGTTTTAACTCAATCCATAACAAACCAGCTCATAGCATTATCCATGTGCCTACTATTATTGATCAATACAGATCAAGAGGCACACAAATACGAGTTGTTTTCTAGAGAGTGGTTCATATGGGGACCAGTCTAGCACACTACCTTCACTATATCAGGATCTGCAGGGGGAATTCAGATATCTAAGGAGGCTATAAGGAGATTTTTTGTAATAAGAAGTGATCACAGTCTTGAAGAAGAGAAGAAACTTCCATGAAAGCCATATTTTTTGTAGGGAAGAAGACTGCTATCTTGAAACACACCTTTGTCTGGTTTAGTGAATTATCCAAACTGACTGAAATGTATAATGGTGTTCTTTTAAATCAGTACATATAGGGAGCGGGGGGAGAGGGGCACTGAATAGAGCTGGGACTAGTGTTTCATGCAAACAGTTTATTAAGATAAAATTGCAATTTCTTGTCAACCAAAATTATTCACAAATTCAAGATGAATGGGGTCAATTATTTCAGCCAAAAAGTGATTTTAAAAAGTCAACATGATTAATTTCAATATTTTCAAAACAAACATATGTTGACTTACATTTTAAAGTGAATCATTTTGAGAACGTATCTAGATTTGAAAAAAATCAAGAAAAGCAAAACATTCCCCCAAAAGAAAAAACAAACTTAGGTTTGTGCAACTACAGTTATTTGTTTAAAAAAAAAACAACCAAAAAACAAAAACAACAAAACAAAAATCAAGTATATATATTGGGCCAGTTTTCCATTTGACCAAGAAAAACTAAAAAAAAAACCCCAAACCCACTAAAAATCATTTTGGATCAACTTTTTGATAAATTGTTTGGCCACTAAACCAGAAAATAATTTAGTCAGCTCTGTGGTGGAAAGTAATCAAAAACGGAAGGAAATGTGTATAAATGGACTACAATAGTGTTGTTCAAAGTGGGCTACAGAACCATTTGGGAAAGTCACTAATGGACCCATGCTGCTTTAGGTAAACAAAGGGTCCATAACCATGGAGTCGTGCCACTCCCATTGTTCTGGTTTTCTGTTTCCAGATAAGGGGGGCCTTTGAAGAGGTGTGGCCTGGGCCACTGCTTCCTGCGGCTTCCCTTGGCTGGAAGCAGAAAACTGGAGCCAATGAGAGCTGAGAAGTTCTGTGGTTACAGAACCTTTAGGAAAACAAAGCAGCATGGGCCTGCTAGCAGCTTTCACAGAGTGGGCCTGTGGTCTACTTCGAGAAACACTGAACGAGAGCTGTTATTGACTAGTGCTTTTCAAGAATTCCAATGAATTTACAAGATTGCTGTGACTCCACATCAGAAAATTAAGATAAGAGGAGGTAACTATACATGAGTAATGGAAACAGCCCCTCTCAGAGAATGAAAGAGACCAGAACCATTTTGAATTTAGAACCCCCGGCCCTAGGAGACCAAAGTATCTAACCTTGCATCAACGGGGTCATACTAAAACCAAAGAATATATGAAAATGAACACTTGAGACATTTATTTATTACAATTAACTCATTAGACCAATAGCATATATATTAAAAATGTAATTTTAATTGAGAGTTTCCACTGCAAGCAACACTCTTCATTTTGGGAATGCTTTTCTGGCTTTGTTCTGTGCAAACAAACACATGCAGGGAGACTGACAAAAATACATAATGCAATTGTGGCATTAGAAAATACAGTCGACAGGTCGAGATCAAATATTTCTTAAAGCAGTTCTTTTGGCTTGCAGTCTGATTTAAAGTTGGTGGAATGTATGTGTTTTAGGAAGATAATCTCATCACAGAGATCTCTTGATATTTCATTGTTATACCTTTGCAGAAATTGTTCAGCCACTGAATATAGATCTTTATCACTTAGTTTTCTGAACTGCCAAAGGAATCCAAAGATTCCTGTACAAATTTGTCACAGTGACTCAAATCAACATGTAAGACCAGATTTGATGGAGTCAATAATAACAAAAAAACATTGACTCAATGGTGCCTGTCTGCATCAGATTGAGATGTTAGGAAAACTCAGATGAAATGTTAATACACTGTGCTACTGATTTGGACTCAGAAAGGATACTGTCCCATTGATCATGAATCTTTTAAATATCTTTAAGAAGTCATTCAATGTTATCCCTCTCAATATCTAGTGTAGCATTGCATGTTTCAATTGCAAGATTACTTTCATGGATCATTTTTAGCAGCTTCATCCACATGGATAACATTAAAATGCATTCAAATTTGGATGTGTACTTCTAAATTGACTTAAGCTCAGTGCAAACCTGTGCTGTGACAGTAAGTTATTCAAGTACATTTAAAGTCTTTCTCACAGAGTCCAAATGCTGTGCAACTGGTTTAACACCATATATTCATGCTATCTCGTTGTTGACATGCTGCAAAGAGAAACAGGCAGAAGATACTTCAGAATTTCCTACTTTGAGGATGCTACTGAAGAGGTTGTACAATTATTGGATGGTTCCAAAGTATATGATTGCTTCGTTGCATGATTCAATGCAATCAATGACGACAAGATTTAGTGTGGTTGCCACAAATGGAGAAAATACAGTTTGGGTTTTCCTCAAGAAGCACTGTTTGTATTCCATTGTACTTCCCAGACATATTGGATCCATTGTCACAGACTTGGCCAATGCAGACTTAAAAATGTAATTTGAAGCCTTCCACAATTTCCAGTACACGAGTGGTGATTTCTTTTCCATTTTTTTCATGAAATTATCAAACAAAATAAATCATTCTTCAATTGAAACTTTTGAACTTTCTGCAATTCTAACACATTGAACAACCAAAGTCATCTGTTCTTTATGAGAACAGTCTAGAGTTCCATCTATAATAATTGAAAAGTACTTCCCATGTCATATCTCTTAAAGAATTGTTGTTTGCACAAACATCCTACACAGTCCAATAAACTTTTTTCGTGTTCCTCTAGACAGATAATACATTTTCCGCTCTCTTGTGATTCACAAACATGCTTAATGTGGCCTGATATAGGTGGGCCTTACTTGTTAAGAAGCTCAAGTATAACAAAGTTTCCATTTATAGGGTTACTGATAAGAAGACTGGAACCAAACAAAGCCAATCACCATTCAAAAAGAATAAAAATGACATTCAATATGCGCTCAAGGAGGGTTTTTTTCCAGTTAACACTTTCTGTGTTTATTTCACTCAGAGGTAAGTTTTCAATTGAACTGTCAGCTAGTGCTGCTCCACTAGCTGATTTCCATGAAACAGTTATCTTTATGTGATACTGAAGTTTCATATGCAGGTATTCAGTCTTTCAATTTCCTCAACCTCTACTGATGCTCCAACCAGATGGATCAGATGGTACTGATGCATTTGAACTATTACTGAAAAAAAATGAAATTTCAGGAGATAGTCAAGTTAGTCTGTACAGGATAACTTAAAAAACAACAAATAGTCTGGTACCACTTGATAGGCTAACGAAACATTTGGGCTGCATCTAGACTGGCATGATTTTCTGTAAATGCTTTTAATGGAAAAGATTTTCTGTTAAAAGTATTTGCGGAAAAGAGCGTGTAGATTGGCACGGATGCTTTTGAGCAAAAGCGTCCATGCCAGTCTAGATGCACTTTTGCACAAGAAAGCCCCGATCGCCGTTTTAGCCATCGGGGCTTTTTTGCTGAAAACAAATCTTAGCTGTTTACACTGGCCCTTTTGCGCAAAAGTTTTGCGCAAAAGGGACTTTTGCCGAAAGGGAGCAGCATAGTATTTCCGCAAAAAGCACTGATTTCATACATTAGGAAGTCAGTGCTTTTGCGGAAATTCAAGCAGCCAGTGTAGACAGCTGGCAAGTTTTTGCGCAAAAGCATCTGCTTTTGTGGAAAAACTTGCCAGTCTAGACACAGCCTTGTTGTATGATAAAAATGAAATAAGGTACACAGTACAGAGCCTACTTTTCCATGCTCCAGCTGAGCTAGTCTCTTGTATACCTCTCAGAATGGAGAGAGAGAGAGAGGTAACTAGTGGTGTCCCCCACGGGTCTGTCCTGGGACCAATCCTATTCAACTTATTCAAAAATGATCTGCAGAAAGGGGTAAACAGTGATGTGGCAGAATTTGCAGCTGATCCCAAACTGCTCAAGATAGTGAAGACCGAAGAAGACTGTGAAAAGTTTCAAAAAGATCTCACCAAGCTAAGTGGATTGGGCAACAAAATGGCAAATGAAATTTAATGTGGATAAATGTAAAGTAATGCACATTGGAAAATATAATCCCAACTATACATATGATATGATGGAGACTTATTTAGCTACAACTACTCAAGAGAGAGCTCTTGGAGTCATTGTGGATAGTTCTCTGAAAACATCCACTCAGTGTGCAGAGACAATCAAAAAAGCAAACAGAATGTTCGGAATTATTATGAAAAAGGAATAGCGAATATCTCATTGCCTCTATATAAAGACATGGTATGCCCACATCTTGAATACTGCATATAGATGTGGTCACCTCATCTCAAAAAAGATATATTGGCATTAGAAAAGGTTCAGATAAGGACAACAAAAATGATTAGGTGTTTGGAACAGGTCCCATATGGATAGAGATTAAAAAAACTTGGATTTTTTAGCTTAGGAAAGAGGGGGATAAAAGGAAAGGGATTTGATAGAGGTCTAAAAAATCATGATTGGTGTGGAAAAAGTGAATAAGGTAAAGTTATTTCCTTGTTCCCATTATATAAGAATTAGGGATCATCAAATTAAATTAATAGGTAGCAGATTTAAAACAAACAAAAAGAAGTTCTTTTTTACGTAGCACACAGGCAACATGTAGAACTCCTTGCTAGAAGATGTGGTAAAGACTAGGACTTTAACAGGGTTCAAAAAAGAACTAGATGAATTCTTGGAGGTTAGGTCCATCAATGGCTATTAGACAGAATGGGTAGGAATCATGTCCTTAACCTCTGTTTGTCTCTAAATGGATAACAGGAAAGGGATCACATGATGTGTTTATTCCCTCTGGGGCATCTGGCATTAGCCATTATTGGAAGACAGGATACTGGACTGGATGAACCTATGGTTTGCCCCAGTGCCAGGGCTGGATTATCCAATAAGCAGACTAAGCACGTGCTTAGGGCACCAGCAAAGCAGGGGCACCAAAAAAAAAAAAAAAGATTTTTTTTGAAAAAATTTGATATTTCAAAAAAAGCACTGAAGTTGTCATTGTGGGAAAAGTCAGAACTCCGCAGAATACTCATTTTCTCAGCTGAAAATAGTATAAAACCCTCAGAGAACAACAATGTGTCAGGACAGACTCGATTCACTTTCCCTATTGTGTATGGAAGCGGACGTGCTTTGTCAAGTCAGCTTCGATGAAGTATCCAGAATTTTGCAATCAGAAAATCTAGAAAGAAGCTATTTTAATTTCAGAAGATATGTCAGTTTTGTGTCATTTTGAAAAATACAATTTTATTTTACAGTATAGTATTGTTTTTATTTTGAATTACATATGGGAGGCACCATAACCTTTTCAGTGCTTAGGGCCTCTAAAAGTCTTAATCCGGTCCTGCCCAGTGCAGTTGTTCTTATGTTCTTATGTGTAGATCTCTCCATTTCAAAGAGTTTTTGTCAGTAGAGAAGTGGGAAAATCATGATTTTCATCATCTTTCTGTATATTACTTCGAATCTGAAAACAATTAACTTTGAGAAATAACTGCATTTGAGCAACATTGTTATCAAGAAGTCCATTATCAGGTTCTGAGGCCACTGTTGTTACACTGTGTCCTGTGCTAGTCACGAGATTTTGCTCCTGCTGCACACCATCTCTGAAGTCTTCATTTTCTGCCTGTACAGTCTCAAAATTGAGCGTAGATTTTGTATTTATCGCTACTGCTGGCATGTCTGTGTTTTCATCATCAGAACTGGGAGTATCACTGTCAGTATGGTCACCGTCTAATGGCTGAGGCGTCTTTTCCACAAGAAATTATGTAATTGGCTGTAAACTCTTAACTGCTGCTTCACTCTGCTGTTTTCACCATCTCTTACTTGCACCACTTTCAGATCTTCACTTCATTTTTATAAAGGGGTTCTTTTATAAACAGTAACACAAATTAACTTCTTAAAAGCTATACAAAATTTTAATTGTACATACTTTGCAACAAATATTATATAATATTGTTTGGAGGAGGGCGGGTGTTATTTACCACAGCCTTTATAGCCTTCTTTCAAAGTCTTGAAATTTCATCTGCTAACATATTCCCATTATTAAATTCCTCTAATAACTGGTGCATTATTATGAATATGAACATGGGGCAATTGCCAAATTAGATATAAACTTTATAACACAACTAGAATTAAAAGTTTATTATCACAAAAAATCCTTTAAAGGTGAATCTAAAAGTGGATGAAGTAGTAGCTTACAGCTGAGCCTGATATGTTTATTGTATACGAAGACACATAAGAAAAAACAGGAATACAGAAATCTCCTATGCAGAGATAAACATCTAATTTAAAGGTTAAATTTACCCTCAGACCAAACAAAATCACTTTACAGAAACAAAATTAATTACAACTTTCAAAACCTCTAAACTACGCGAAGACTGTAAACAGTGTTTCATAATGTAGAATCACTGATCACAGAAGCTACTCCAGTCACACAGATGAAAACTCGGATGTGACTGAGAAATTGGTGAAGGCCTGAGGTCCCATGGTGATTTAAATAAATATTTTGCAAGTATATATATAGTATAGTTTCTTTTGTGGTCTCTGTTCTAACTGCGAGATGTATAATAAATGGAAATGACTTGGTAGAAAAATGTCAAAATTTGAGGCCCCTTTGTCGCCTGAGGCCCAGGCCAAATGGGCTTCCTGTCTCCCCTCTAATAGGGCCTGAATGGAAAAATATGGCAATTTTGATGGGACTGTTGTAGACATTCCTTTGCTTCCCCCTTTATGGAAATCATTTCACAATTGAGCCAAAAGAGAGAAGTATTATTCTCCTGATGACCATCATCATCATCCTGACCATGATATGAAGCTTTTCTCACAACTGGGTCTTTTTCCTGCTGTTCTGTCCAGATTAGAGAAGTATAAAGATCCAAATAAGCATCTCCATGGCTGTGTTCTAAGCAATTTTTGCTAGTATATATAAGATATTTTTAACTAATCAAGAAATGAAGTATTTCCATTTTAAGAACATAAGAACGGCCATATTGGGTCAGACCAAAGATCCATCTAGCCCAGT
>JANRFK010001234.1:89988485-90018637 GCA_030068395.1 Apalone spinifera | reverse complement strand
TTAGTTGCCCTTCTCTGAACCTTTTCTAATGCCAGTATATCTTTTTTGAGTTGAGGAGACCACATCTGTACGCAGTATTCAAGATGTAGGCGTACCATGGATTTATATAAGGGCAATAAGATATTCTCCATCTTATTCTCTATCCCTTTTATAACGATCCTTAACATCCTGTTTGCTTTTTTGACTGCTGCTGCACACTGCATGGACGTCTTCAAAGAACTGTCCATGATGACTCCAAGATCTCTTTCCTGATTAATTGCAGCTAAATTAGCCCCCATCATATTATATGTATAGTTGGAGTTATTTTTTCCAATGTGCATTACATTACATTTATCCACATTAAATTTCATTTGCCATTTTGTTGCCCAGTCACTTAGTTTGGTGAAATCTTTTTGAAGTTCTTCACAGTACGCTTTGGTCTTAACTACCTTGAACAGTTTAGTATCGTCTGCAAACTTTGCTACCTCACTGTTTACCCCGTTCTCCAGATCATTTATGAATAAGTTGAATAGGATTGGTCCTAGGACTGACCCTTGGGGAACACCTAGTCACCCCTCTCCATTCTGAAAATTTACCATTTATTCCTACCCTTTGTTTCCTGTCTTTTAACCAGTTCTCAGTCCATGAAAGGATCTTCCCTCTTATCCCATGACAACTTAATTTAGGTAAGAGCCTTTGGTGAGGGAGTTTGTCAAAGGATTTCTGGAAATCTAAGTACACTATATCTACTGGATCCCCCTTGTCCACATGATTGTTGACCCCTTCAAAGAACTCTAAGGGTATTTCTACACATCAAAGTTAATTCGAAATAACAGCCGTTATTTTGAGTTAACTTTAACAGTGTCTACATAGGCAAAGCAATATTTTGAATTACATTCGAAATAGCAGGGTTCTTAATTTGAATTTGGTAAACCTCATTCTATGACGAGTAACACCAAACTCGAATTAGCTAATTCAAAATAAGTGCTGTGTAGACACTTATTTCGAAATAGGGGGCCTCCAGCCTTCCCAGGGTGCCCTGGTGGCCACTCAAGCAAGAACACTCCTCTCCCTCCACCGCTCTCCCCAGAGCCCTTAAAGGGGTAGACTATGGCCACTGTGCCTGTGACAGCTCCAAGCCTGCAGGGCCAGAGCCAGCAGTCACTACCCCTGACCAGTGGCCCCAAAACATGAGCCAGCAAGCCACTGGCAGTCAGCCCTCCTCTGCTCCCCACAAGCAGTCTGCCAGCTTCCAGGAGCCTGCCAGGGCCCGGAGAAGGTGGGCATCTTCCTGGTCCAGGGCGGAGATCACGGTGGACCTTACTCAGGTTTGGGGGGGAATTCCTCCAACGTCCATGATCTCTGTATTAGATGGAGGAACGTGGCCATCTATGGCAGGATAGCTGCCAGCCTGGCCACCAAAGGCCACATGCGATCCCAGAAGCAGGTTCACATGCAAATTGAGGTGGTCCAGTGAGACCCTCAACCCTGAGCTTCCCCTTTCCCTTTTTCCCCTTGATCCCCTCTTCCAGCTCCCTCCACCCCTCTCCCACCCTCTCTCCTCCCCTCTCCCGCTTCCTTTCCCCAGTCTCACCAGAGTTTCCTCCTCCTCCCCCTCACCAGTTTTATTAAATAAAGAGAGTTTGTGTTCATGAAAATACATGTATTTTATTGACATCAGGAAGCAGGGTTGGGAGGAGGGGTAAGTGGAAGGACGTGAGGGAGGAATGAGACACAAGCCTCCAGTGGGGCAGACCAGAGAGGCTCTGAGTGCTCCTCAGGGTGGAAACTCTCCTGCAGGGCCTCCTGGATACTGATAGTCCCCTGATGGACCTCCCGGATGGCAACCTGCAGAAAGTGCAGCCAGACTCATAGCAACACATCCAAGAGAAGCACCAGAGTGCCCAGGGGCAGCTCTGGCTCCATGTTGCTGAGTGCTGTGGTGTCCCAAGTGAGGGCAACCACAGCATGCAGAGACAAAATGCTTTGATGTCCCTCATCGAGGTAGAAAAGCAAGCAGGGAAACCTGAGAACTGGCTGTCCGGGGGAGGGGGGGGGGCTTTAAGCACAGACCTCAGATAGCCTCAGGTAGCAGCCCCTCACAGTAAGTCCTGACCTGGTGCCCTGCTGGAACTGGTTCCAGCCAGCCTTAAATGTGATTCAGAGTCCACTCAGTGTGGACACACTATTTCAAAATAGCAAAATGCTATTTCGAAATGCATTTGTGTGTAGACCCGTTATTTCGAAATAAGCTATTTCAAAATAACACTGTAGTGTAGACATACCTTAATAGATTACTAAGAAATGATTTCCCTGTACAGAACCCATGTTGTCTTTTGCCCAACAGATTTTATTTTTTACTACTGTTTCAACTAATTTGCCCGGTACTGATGTAATTGCCGGGATTGCCTCTAGAGCCCTTTTTAAATACTGGCATTACATTAGCTATCTTCCAGTCATTGGGTACAGAAGCTGATTTAAAGGATGGGTTACAAACTATAGTTAAAAGTTCCGCAATTTTACATTTGAGTTCTTTTAGAACTCTTGGGTGAATGCCATCTGGTCCCGGTGACTTGTTACTGTTAAGTTTATCAATTAATTCCAAAACCTCCTCTAATGACACTTCAATCTGTGACAAGTCCTCAGATATGTCACCTACAAAGGACGGGTCAGGTTTGGGAATCTCCCTTGCATCCTTAGCCGTGAAGACTAAAGCAAAGAATTCTTTTAGTTTCTCCGCAATTACTTTATCGTTTTTAAGTGCTCCTTCTGTATCACAATCGTCCAGGGGCCCCACTGGTTGTTTAGCAGGCTTAATGCTTCTGATGTACTTAAAAAACATTTTATTATTACCTTTTGAGTTTTTGGCTAGCTGTTCTTCAAACTCCTTTTTGGCTTTTCTTAGTGCATTTTTACACTTAATTTGGCAGTGTTTATGCTCCTTTCTATTTACCTCACTTGGATTTGACTTCCACTTTTTAAAAGATGTCTTTTTATCTCTCACTGCTTCTTTTACATGGTTGTTAAGCCACCATGGTTCTTTTTTAGTTCTTCTATTTTTTTTAAATTTGGGGTATACATTTAAGTTGGGCCTCTATTATGGTGTCTTTGAAAAGTGTCCATGCAGCTTGCAGGGATTTTACTTTAGTCACTGCACCTTTTAATTTCTGTTTAACTAACCTCCTCATTTTTGCATAGTTCCCCTTTTTTAAATTAAATACCACAGTGTTGGGCTGCTGAGGTGTTCTGCCCTCCACAGGAATGTTAAATGTTACTATATTATGGTCACTATTTCCAAGCTGTTACCAAGAGGTAACTGTTATAGTTACCTCTTGGACCAGATCCTGCGCGCCACTCAGGACTAAATGGATAATTGCCTCTCCTCTTGCGGGTTCCTGTACCAGCTGCTCCAAGAAGCAGTCCTTTAAAGTATTAAGAAATTGTGTGTCTTCATCTTGTCCTGAGGTGACATGTACCCAGTCAATATGGGGATAGTTGAAATCCCCCACTATTATTGAGTTCTTTATTTTAAAACCTCTCTAATCTCCCTTAGCATTTCATAGTCACTATTACTGTCCTGGTCAGGTGGTTGATAATTGATTCCTACTGTTATATTCTTATTAGAGCAGGAATTACTATCCATAGCGATTCTATGGAACATGTTGATTTAATGATTTTTACTTCATTTGATTCTAAATTTTCTTTCACATATAGTGCCACTCCCCCACCCACACTCCCCTACCCGCATGACCTGTTCTTTCCTTCCGATATATTTTGTACCCCGGATTCATGATTCATGACCACTGGCTCCTCGCCAGTACTACACATAAGTCTATCTAGATGCCTCAAGAGATCTGCAACCTTTGCACCAGGCAGGCAATTTATTTCCCCAATGTATTCCTCCAAAATTTGAAACTGTTCAAATTCAATTAATTTGTATTGTAGAACAAAAATAGGAGGTGAAATTCAAAAAATAGTTAATGTTGTATCTTATATTTAGTTAAAAATTTTGTGTAAAAGACTAGGGAAATATTAAGCATTTCCAGCAGATTTTATGAAATTGTCCTTCATGCATCAATTTCTGCCCCATACTTTTCCTCCTCTCTAGTATCTCTCTGTTCTGTACTTGGAGACCAGCAAGTATTTGGAATAGCCAGCCAGGAGAAAGAGTAACCATTACAAAATTTGCTAAGAGGAGACTCGAAAGATTTAAGATAGTCAGAAGCACCTTGATCCCAGTAAAAATCTTACACCCCACTGACTACGTGGAATAAAACATTCATGTTTTTGGAGCTCACACGTGCCACATGAAGTTTCTTTCCCTCAACCCACAATATCTGTCAACATTTTAATAGTTCATAGCAGCCTCCATATATGATGGCTCACAAATGTTATTTTGGCTCAATGTATTTATGTTTATGCTATAACCTGGAGGGTTAGTTTTTCCATGATGAATGGCCTTTTTTTAGTTTTTCATTTTCTGATATATCAAAGTATTGATAATGTCAGTCATTATTCTGAATGAAAGTTATACAAGAAATTAATCCTTTCCATTAGGCCAATGGTGAATGTAGCTATTTGAATTTAAACACAATATTAAATTCATTAAAGAGTCATAAAAGCCTTATGCTCCTACTGCTGCATTCAGCAAACAGCATTTCAGGTCTTCTTATTTTAGGAAATGTGTGTTCAAATCAATTCATCAAGGTGATGAGAGTTTCTATTAAGATGATGGATAGCATTTGCTATCACTTTTGTTTAGGACTATGTTTTCTGTGACCAGGGAAAAAAACGGTAAAGTATATCTTGATCTACAGCCAAAAGCTCTTTGAATCAAACTTCCATTAGATTTATCACTCTAGAAATTCAGAGTTCATTGATTTCTGCACTTCTAATGAAAAAAAAACCCCTTAGTATCTAACAAAGAATGTTCTGTTTCCTTCTAGTATGGCTAGATGTAGATCTGATTTCTATTTCTTTTCCATCTTTCAGTTCAGTGTATTTATTATTCCTACATGAAATATCACAGGAGTATACAGATCTCAGGTATGGAAAGCTTATTCTCTTGGAATTCAATCTTAATGTGTGCATATCTTAAATTCTACATTAAATATAATATATAAGTCACTATTTTAAACATCCACATCACAGCGTAATACATAAAGTGTGACTTTTTCCATCTTGCATGCTATAATCTATGTCACATCATATTAAATCTAGATGATAAACTCCTGATCTAAAATGCAAGCCTATTTTTAGTACTTTTTAAAAAAAAAATTAGTACTTTTTACAGAGTATTAGTTATGACAATATATTTTATACCGTTTATGGATGAGCTTTATATTGTAACTCACTTAACCAATGACTTCATATTTCTGAAAATAATGTATTTGTACAAACATTGATAGCTAGATCCTCATTTGGTGTAGATCAGCGTAGTTCCATTTACTTCAATGAAGCTACTCTGATTTTCTAATCATCTGAGGAACTACCCCTTGAACTATATTTGCCCTGCAGAAGAAATCTGTCTAAACCCCCCTGCTTCTGCTTATAACCTGCTCTGCTGATTGTTCCCTGCTTAAAGACATTAGCAACTTAGTCATTAACAACTAATTAACTTCAGTAGCAAATGGACCATTATGTTTCATGTGCAGTGTGTACCATTAGACATATTTATATTTACTGAACCACAGTTTTAAAAACTATAAGCAGGAAACCATTGCCACAAAAATACCAAAGGAAAATTAATTTCCATAGATTATACATACTGATTTTTATGTCATTCATTACATCAGATTTAGCAGCATTATGGAAGAGAAGACTTTCCCAATTCATCAATCTATCTTTACCTTCTGCATTTGGCCGCCATTATTGATTAATGCAGGAAAATATGGATTTGCGGCATTTTCCAAAACAGTTAGAAGAAGCACACTATGAGGGTGGGCACAGAATTTTATTCTGCACGACATAAACCTTCTATCTTTAAAACAAAATATATACTATTAACAATTCTCTCACGTTCCCTTTTTGAAGATGGAGTTCATCCCAGGATCTACAGCTATGTGGTGAAGATTCTCTTGCTGTTCATCTCAAGCCGTTGCCAAGCAATGAGATAAAATGCACCAGACACATAGAAATACAGCAGTTTACAGAGTAGAAAAATATTGACAGCTCCTAAATATACTTCTTTTCCTTAGTGCACTAATGTGTTCATACACAAATGATTTCAGAAGATGTTTCTGACTCCAAATACAAACTTCAATTTATGGGGAGTCAGTTGCTTTCTATTTCTATGTTTGTTTGTTTTTCAGAAGGCAACATTATTTTCTATAAGTATACATATATAGAGCCTTAATCCAAAATGCATTCACTTGAAAATATTCATCTTCTTCGACTGGAATTTTTCACTAACTTAGTATCTGCAGCAGAGTGGTGACCGTTACAAACATAATCAAGTTGGAACACTGACCTTCCCATTAGAAATATATAGAAAAAATGTATTATTTACCATTACTGCCCTGTCAGATACCATCTTGTTTCATTAGATGGCATTGTATAAAAAGAATTTCAATGGATGTTTATGGATGTTTCATGCAGAATTATTTTAATTACCAGTAATTCCTATTAGGATTTTGCACCACAATTGTTTTGTTCTGCATGTGTAGATTTATTTTTCTAGTCTAAGCTGCTCTCTCACACTGCCCACTCTGAATATTTTAAATCGTAATGGAATTTTTCATTACTGCCTCATTTTTATACTTCAAATCTGAGTCCAAATGTATTACTCGGCCAAAATCCTCCACTGAAATAATTTGGAGTTCTTCCTGAATAAAGAGACCTGGGCCATTAATATCACAGTGCCCAACTAATTAATTCCATTTGTTATTATTGTTGTAGCTATAGGGACTAGATTGTTATAAAAATCCTCTAATTATATGCACTATTAACTAGAAACATTTTCATTGGAATAATTTATAATCTGATTGCCTTCAACAAGAGCAGGGGTAGACTCTTATTGTGGTGGAAACTGTTAGAAATTGCGTCTGAATCTGCATTTGATAAGTCAGATTTTGACATTTTGATTGGGTTTTGCTTCATATTGTGAAAGAAAAAAAGTGTAAAATCAGTAAAAGCAAAGCTTTGCAAACACAGAGTTATACTGTGTCATTGTTTTCCAAGCAGAACTATCACTGAACTTACTAAAGGATTGTGTTTCAATAACAGAGGCAAGAGAGGGGCAAGAACTCATGGGGTTCCATAAATCCTAATATAACAGAGACCAATTTAATATTAATTGGTTTCTCTTCAGAACTAAAAAAATTTATATTAAAGGTCTTTGAGACCAGCCTTGAGTACCTAACATAGATATAAAGTTCTGGATATGTACATATTAGAATATGAACTTGAATTTGTACCTAATTCCATTTATATTGCCCAAATATGAAAAGTTTAGAGAAAAGGTTCTAAAGATTATTTTTAAAAGTCATCTAAACAGCTTCTGGCATTGGCACTAGAGGTTCTGTTGAGTTGGCACATGAAAGAGAACTTCTTTATATAGTATAGAGGGCTAACGTCTCAGCTCATCCACAGCACAAACTACAAGATTTCTTCCTGTATTCCAGAGACTAAAGCTAAAGATTGAAAATGGATTATTCAAATAAAGCATACTAATGACTCAGATAAGTTAATGACCAGCTTCTCTGGGAAGAATAATGACAACAACAAACAGCGTTCAATATTTCAGGAATACATGAAAACTTAACACCACACATGCTGCACTAGGCACCTTATTCTCCTTATCATGATTATTAATAAAGGTAACCCATCTTCACTAAAGTGATGTAGCTTAATGAATTTCCACTATTTTTGTTTTCTGTTTATTGTTTATCTTCAGATGAACTTAAAAAAAAAGGCTTCTTAAAACAATTTGCTGCAATGGAAAACTTATGTGCTATTTTCCATATATTGTAAACATCAATCTGTACATATAGCATGCAGAAAGGTATACTCTTGGGATCTGTGAACACAGTCTTTAAGAAAGGCTTTGCAACCTGAATACTGCAGTTTGGGTCACAGATATTGGAAGCAAATTGTCCTGCGCATGCTTGTTCCAGATGATGAATACAGTATCATTTCTTATACCATTTCTGTAGCTGCCAAACTCTTCAGTCTAGTATTTCATACTCCTCTACTGAGTAACTATACAGAGACTATATATGGACAGATATAATAGAAAATTCCAGTGTTATTACAGATTGGGGACTTGATTGTTAATACCACACATAAGAATGTTATCAATATATATGCAATTTAGCTAAAGTTATGCTACTTTTCTGAAGTCTAGGTTTAGAAGTTAATACCCCAAATCTCAATATAAAGAAAATATAAAACTCATCATTGTATTGTAATTTGTGAGACACACCACATATTGAGATTAAGTAGCCAAAATATTGTGTTCATGCCAATGACGGGGGGGAGGAGAAATCAATAAAACTTCAATTCATAGACTATTTCCACTTGCTGTTTGGAAAGAAATTATCTTCTTTATAGCCTTTGGAAGTCACTGCATATTGTAAAAATCCACATCTGAGGATTTTTCTTTTTTTTTTTCCCAGATATTACGTATGAATCCCTGTAATGACTAAGAGAGTCTGTTAACTATCTGACAACTCACATTTTGTGATTAATGTTAAGTGCTTCAGCCATCTGTATTTAGTTATGGGATTACTTCTCTTAGTTTCTTGTACACCTCTGCCTCCTCTTGCAAGCACTGTGTAAACACCTCCATCTGCACTAGTTAAGTTCAGCAACATTTTTCCTTCTCTCCTCACTTCCTAGTATTTCACCATCTTTTCCTAGATGAATTTGTCATCTTCCTTCACCAGTGCTCCATTTACTCCAACTTGTCTTAGAGCTCCCCTTGCTGTTGGATGCTATTATGATACAGTGAAGCCTCAAAGAAACAGCAACATTCAAATAACCATTTATAATATTTTCAAGTTATTTTCTTTCTAAGCAAAAGTCACCTGGTCTGAAAACTGACTGAAGAGCATTTTTTCCCTATATGCTATTATACAAATCTCTCTAAAGAATGAATAGTATATAACACAGATTTCCTTGACTTCCTGCAAAGTCTGAAGGATTGTTGGTCTTTTTATAGGAATTTCACTTCTGATATTTTTTCCTAACATAATTCCCTAAATCTTTGGGATAAAAGGATAATAGAACAACAATTTGATATGGTAATTATTCTATGTCTGTATGAATGCCTTATATAATAATCTAGACAGTGAGCTTCTTATTTATAATAAGTTCTATTCAGCTTTGAAAGACTGAAATGTCATTTCTCAAAGAAAACATATTTCAATCACAAAGCTTAAATTAAAGAAGAGATTTATATAGGAAATTGCACGCTTTTAACTCTTCTTAAAAATGTTAGACCTGCATAACAGCTGCTAAAGAAAGTATAATGATTAAGTTATTCCCACTAAAAAAGTCAAGATCTCTGTACATCATTAGAAACATGGTCAGCAGATGTAGTCAGTTATCACTATGGCTTTCAGATAGTGAATATGAAAAACAGCACTTTCTCCTGTAGATCACATAGTTCCACTTTAGAAAACCCCACAATGCTATTTGAAAGTATTGCAAACTAGAATTCCTGGATCTTGCTAATATTCATATGATCATTATTACATTCTTTTACTTTTTCTTTCAGTGTCTAGGGAGGTTTTAGTTTGACTAATTACTTCCATAATATTAATTTCAGTGGACATTAGTGAAATTTTAAATCTCATGCACCCCTTTAATTAAGAACGAACATTCAAATTTATTTGAGTGCCACATATTAAGGTTTATTTTTGTAATGGAAACTGACAGAAGGTCACCTTGTTTTGATGGAGATCATTGCAGTGAAAAGAAGTTTTCAACTTGATTATTCTTCTTTGAATGCTGAACCATGCAAAAATTTAGCTATGCTCTTATTTACAGAGCAAAATCTAAAATTCATCTCATGAGAAAAAAAGTAGTTGGAATCAGTGTATATAGAAATGTCCTCTCCTAAGGACACAGGGTCCATATGCAGCTTCAAAGTACAATCTGATTAAGGATATAATTACATTAAAAACAATGATTGACTCTTAATGTTCTTGTTTCAGTGGAGGGAAATGTCTTCATTACAATACCTCTGAACCACTAAATTAAACCACACACACACACACACACACACACACACACGCTGCAGTTCTTTGAATATTTCATTCATAATCCAGGATATAAATATACCTCCACATGGTACAAATTTGCACTTGCAGCTAAAGGAAAGGTGGCTTTTTATTGTCATTTTTGTGCATCTCTCACTGCAGTCTTGTCATACATTACAAAGATGGAAGTGTAAGCTCAGCAGTTTGAAGTTACCTGACCTTTCCTAATATCAGAAAGCATCTTCATTATAGCTGGATGTGCTTGGAAAACAAACTCTTTGAGATCAACAAGACTTTTTTAATTCATTTTTTCCAGATTATTAGACTTGCTCATGAGCTTTAATGTAGTGAGATACTAAAAATATATATAGTCAGTAGGACTCACAACAACAGCTGTATAAATACATCTGTGGAATTATAATTATTTTGCAATGGCAAGATTGTTAGTGATTATTTTATTATTCAAACATTATACCCCCTTTTCTTTTTTATGAAAATAAGAATCCTTCGGTATTTCATCTCTTATCTCTTTCTCCTTTGTTAAATTCTCCCCCATTGAAGATCAGCATGCTGATATGCATAGTTTCAGTGGGTAGTTGTAGGCAAAAACAATCTTACATGTTATTCTGTGTTGTGATTTTGATTGAACTCTTTGTACAGACCAGCTGTCTGCAGAGATTTCATAGCCAAATTAGATGTGATCAAATGTAACCACCAAATAACTAGTAGTCCAAGGCCAACATTAAGACATGAGTTCCTAGGACCCCAAAACTGCAAGCTGATTTGATTTTAACCCACCTAAAAGCTCTATGTCATTCAATGAGGTTCTTGACAGTACAAGCATCCAACATTAGAATCATCTTACAGAATTAGAATAGCCCTTGTTTGAAGGCTTATCAGATTCCCCCATCAGTCTTCTTCTCTCAGGAATAAACATGCCCAGTTTTGTTTGTTTATTAAAACCTTCCTTGCAGATGAAATTTTCAAAACATTTTTGTTTCTCCTCTGCATGCTTTCCAATTTGTCCACCTTTTCCTAATAAGTGGGGCCCAGAACTGAGCACAGTACCCCAGCCGAGGTGAGTACACCAGTGCTGAGTATAGCAAAGCAATTATCTACCTTATCTAATATACAATATTCCTATTAATATATCCCAGAAGGATAATCAATTTCATTTTGTAATTGGGTATTAGATTTTTTTTCATTCTCAACTGATGTGCTTTCATTGGTTATATTGCACTGAATAGGAGCGAACTCAAGATCATACAATGATCAGGAAGTTAGAGCAGCTAACTCCACAATCCCAAATAGAAAACTATGGAAAGTTGGGTGACTAACTTTTCCTCAGTTTCCCCATCAATTACATTTGAATAATACTCTTGACCTCCTTTATGAAGCACTATATAAGAACTAGGTACATTGAGAAGGCAGCCTCATCCCTGCGTCCAGAATCTATTTGCATTGCAACAACAAAGGTGCAATGTATTTTCCAAAAGTAGTTTGACTATTACAATCTGTTACCATATTCCATCTCCATGAGAAAGCAAAGAGAGAGGAAACTATTTAATCTGCTGGAACACTCATTTTATATCTAGCTAACTTCGTTATCTACTGAACTATTTGATAGCTATATTAGACAGTCAGTCAATCATAAGATTTAAACCAGGCAATCATAGACTTTTCTGTTTCTAGTTTCTCTAATTGTAGCTCATGACTATCCTCCTGCCAGCACAGGATTATTTTCTGTTGTATTTCTGAAAACTTTCTGGCCTATAAAGCTTACACCATTTTCTCTGAAATATTACTTAAACCACAGCCTAACAAATCTCACTTTCTGAAATGAAGCCTACTTTTGCTATTGTAGTTGTTGCTTTGTTTAATTTGTTTTATATGCTTTCTCCTATGTATACTCTCTTTAGGACATCCATTCTCAGTAAATTCCCAAAATTTATAATGCAGTCATTAATGTCTGCAGCGACTGTAATTTCTATTTAATCAAGGTAGACATACTGCCAATCATGCAGTGGTGTCACACAATTTTAGATTTCCATAGGCTAATTGACTTAGAACTATTCAAACTTCCCACTGGCTCTGTCAGAGAAACTCATTATTTGATGTCACTTGTCCAACTGAGAGACTTTCAGACTGGGTCAAATTACACCTACTTGTTCCCATGCAGACTGCTAGTAAACATTTTGTGGGTACCATGAAATCCACTCCCTACACTGATGCTTGGATAGATGGAAATCTTCAGTCCCTCAGTAGCAGATACTTCAAAGTCCTGGATCAAACCCTTATACAGCCCTCATATGGGGGTTTTGTTGACATCATTTTACATAGAGAGCATCTCTGCTGTACACAGGAAATGCAGAAGACCTGGCCTCCCTGTTCTACACTTTTCCCTTTCTACAAAAAAAACCACAGCTATTCTGAGAGTCGGGGAAGGCGAGGAATACATCTACGATGAACCTACAGGAAGAATCTATATTCAGCATTTAAATTCTAAATTAAGAGCTAAATTCTGTAGGCTTGATCCTTTCATTCCTACCTTACACCGGTGTTTTTCAAACTTTATTTTTCTGGTGACCCAGTTGAAAAAAATTGTTGATGCCTGTCACCCAAAGGAGCTGGGGATTAGGTGTTTGGAGTATGGGAGGCTCTGGGCTGAGACAGATGGTTGGGGTGCAAGCATGAGGGTTGTGGGGTGGGGCTGAGAATCAAAGGTTCAGGATATAGGAGTGGGTCTCAGGCCTGAGGGAGAGGATTGAAGTGTGGGGGTGAGGGCTGTAGGGTGGGGTTGAAAAAGAGTGAATCAGGGTATAGGAGGGGGTCTATGGGCTGGGACAGGGGATCAGGCTTTGAGTTGGAGGTTCTGGTTCTCTGGTGGGGGAGGGAATGAGCGGGTTTATAGTCAGGAGGGGACTGGCTTTGGGAAGGCTCAGGGTGGAGACAGGGCATTGGGATGCGAGCTTACCTCCGGGAAGCTGCAGTGGTGCAGAAGGAGGGCAGAGGCAGGTTTCCCATCTGTCTTGGCATCACAGATTAAGCTGCTTTATGGAAGCAGCCAGGAGCCTGTCTGGTTCCTAAGGAGAGGTGCACAAGCAGCTCTGCATGGCTCTCACCGACAGGCACTGGGAACCAGTCAATGGGAACACAGAGCTTGTTCTCAAGGTGGAGGTACTTCGTGGAGCCCTACCTAATAGCTAGATCTCCTGCTGAGAGGGTTCAGGGCATAGTACAATGTCAGATAGGTATGAACTAGCAGTGGTTTTCAATGTGCAGGTTGTGAATCACATTTAGCTGATTGCTAGGATCTCTAGGTGCTGAGGAAGTTGACCTAGTACCTTACACTCTGTGACCCAGTACCAAAGTTTGAAAATCACTGCCTTACATAGTACTATATTTCACTAATTGTCTAATTGAAATAAATGCTAATGATGAGGAAGTGAGAAAATTACAGGCCTTGAGAAATCAGGCATTTAGAGTACGATTTGCAGCTGATACAAATGATCAAGTTCTACAGAGCTCCCCTGCAAGTAGCTTGCTTCCCATCAGTTCAGATAAATTGCTTTATTCGATTAAGATTGAAATTAAGTATTTTTGTAGTTCAAAAAATCCTGTTTTATAGAAATTATCACTAAGCCTAAATAAATCAAAGCAAACTTTTATTTTAACAGTTCAAGAGCCTCACTGTGAAGGAATTCAAAGTTGAAGTTTGTGCATGGAGTCCTTAGGATTTCTAGCAGACTAGTAATGTTCCAGTTCCTAGGTCAAAATGATTTCAGAATGGGAGAGGAGGCTAACTTCTAGAAACATATTTTGGCTGAGGAAAACCTTAGGCCCACTTACTGGCCTCAGTGCTGTATAGTGTGATGGTTTGACATTAAAGCAGAAGGTGTCCCCAAATCATTCATTAGGAAATAGAGGATATTAAGACAGCCATTTGTGTCAGTGAGATTATCAATAAGGTTAACACAGAGAGCAGAAACTGATACCTACTCAAGTCCCACACGTCTTGTCATAGCAAAGGACAAAGAAGGTTTAAAAGATGGAAAAAGAGATGACACTTATTTGTCAGTGTTTAGGCTATTCATGCCAAGTCAGAAGTTGTAGAAAGAGGTTGTCCCTAGGCCATATATGGTACCCAATTTTATAGTGAGGAAGAAGAAAAGCCGAAGACTGAATATGATGACTGTGCCTGTGCTGATGCAAATAACATTCTTGCTGCCAAATACTAGCAGAAGGAGGGTGATGAGGATGGTGCTCCAGCAGTGACTCCCTGCAGGGAGGGGCAGAGGCTGGACTACCCAGATGGCTCCTCAAAGGGGGGGAGGGGAGGGGACTGGGAGCTTCCTCGTGGGAGATCGGCAGGGGCCTGGCTACCTTCCCCTGCCCCAGTGGAGACTTGGGGTGATTAAATAAAACTTCATGGATAGGTTGCATTGCAAACACTGTCAAAGTCCTTAATGGCAAATGGGAGTCATTTTAGCTTTACAACATTTTGGAATCTGAGAGACTATGTATCAGGATCTGAGAAGGCAATTTCATATAGGAGAAGCTTCAATTAATAACTCAGACATTCTCTCTGTAGTATGTCTAATGAGACCATTAACAATTTGGAAGTATGTAACCGACGACTGAGAGCAGGTTTCTCCAATAATGTTTTCCAAGTCCCATGGGTGTCAGTCACATGAGCCAGAAACTGGAACAGATGAACTTTTTGGTCTTAGAACACCTGTGCAAAGTAATAGCCTAAGATGCCATGTAAAAAACAGGATTTCAGCTGCCAAAGACAATCTATGTTGAGCTATTAATTATTCCTTTGGGAGCTAGGTACAGTAAACTGCATCTTAAAAAGCTAGCATGAATACATAAGTATGGGTTTTCAGAATCAAAGCCAGTAGAAGCCACTGAATCTGAATAAACAAACAATCACTAAATTAAAGTGACAGGGACTACTACTACTACATTTCAAGAGGTTTTAGATCTTTAGTTACATTTTAAATGTTTAATATTGCATCATATTTATTAGATCAGTAAAGGTACTTGCTTCCACTTGTACAAGAGAATACAAAGTAGTGATTCCCGTATTCAAATCCTTTATCTTCAGTTGCACATGGATCGTTCCACTCAAAAAGTTTATGGAAATAACATAAGGACTTACTATTTCTGATGTGAAACAGATCATATAAAACATGAAGTCAAGCATTTGACATAGTACCCAAATGTGTTATGACAAAGTGTACTGGTCCTGTAAACTAAGCCCCATTCAATTCTGAGAGTAAAACATACCAAGGCTTGCAGTCTAAAGGGCTATCCTGGAGTTTCAGTTTCACACATCAAAGCATACTGCAATGTGGATTAAGCAGCTCCCTTTATTTTACATTAGATAGACAGAAGAGATATAGACTTGCCATGTGTCTCTCTGTTGAGACATATTAGAAAAGGAGATCTCTCAACCCCAACAACTTGGTGATAAAGTTGAGAGGAGTTTTGGATAAAACCAGTTTTTTAAAAAATAGTGTGATAGCGGGTGATATGTTGGGCCTAATAAACTAGTCCCAATTGGGAGGCTAAAAGGACCATGTCTGAGCTCTAGGGTGTAGCTTTAGGGAGAGTGAAAAGATTGGAAAAGAGAAACTCCTGTTACTTGTATGAGTGTATTTAAGAGTTGCATGCAACTCCTGCTTTGTCCTCTAAGGTAAAATAACAAAGTTCACAAAAGAGGGTGTAGGCAGGAATTCTCTTCATATCTCAGGGACCAATACAGGATGTCTGTTTTGAACCAAAGGACTGACAGATTGTTGAAAATAGATGCAGTCTCTCTTGCTGGTCACCAACTTCCCCTGAAAGTTATAGTGGAGATATGGACTTTCATATAGATTATTTTTGTTAAATATGACTTTTGATAGTCTGAAGAGTAGATTTATAATTCAGCTTTCCAACTGAGTTATTTCAGCAGAAAAGAAAATCTGACAGTGACCATAATGCCAAGTAAAGACCCCACACACTTAAATCCCCAAAAGCATATACATATTTTCTAGATGACAATAAAATCATACAGTAGCCCTTGTATAGGACTCTTAGGGTATGTGTACACAACAATGCTATTTTGGAATACCAAAGTATCCCAAAATAGCTATCCCACATCTTCACATCAAGCCCATTATTTCAGGCTCACTATTCCGACGTCCCTGTAAACCTCATTCTATGAGGAGTAAGGGACATTTTGGAATAGTGCTTTATTTTGAAATTTGGAGCCCTTTAGACAGCACCAAATGACGAAATAACCTACTTTGAAATAGCATTGAAACATACACTTGAATTGAATGAGGGAAAAAAGGATTTTTATTACAAAAACAAACACATCAGTATGATGTGTGAGTTTACGGTATAAATGTTAAAGGAAAAAGATTTCTCCATAGAATATGGAACTTTCATTTTATAAGCTTCCATTAGAAATAGAGAGTGACATTTTGTACATTATAAATTATAAGTTTTTAAATCTCTTTTCTGAAACCATGAAAATATATTGTTATAATATAAAGGAACCTTAACACTGTCAAACTAATTTACATGAGTACTTGGAAAACCATTTTAAATGCGTAGGTGGCATTTTTTTTAAATTGTTTTATTGAGCTTACATTGATGGATGCTTCTCAGTTCTGGAAAGTACTGTATAAAGGCAAGTGGAACACATGTTTAGTATTTTAATATGTGTGAAATTGAAGGCAACAGAACAAATTGAAAGTGATTTCCTAGTCTCAAGACAGTAGAGTATATAAAAAAAATCAAAGATTGAGTTAAAACAAAGGTACAAGTATAATTTAAACTGCTTCATGATCATCTTTATTCTCAAAGTTTATTATTTCTTTTCCTGATGGAAAGAGGAAAATGGCATTTCAAAACTGAGGGGCAAAAGCTGATCCATTAACTGCTGTGATCATGGGAGAAGATGATAAATCAGTTACCTAGAAAAATAATTGGGGTGCAGAAGACTGCATGACTGGCAATGTAACATGAAGTCTCTCCCATCTATGTCAATGGTCTTAAATCACACAGGGCAGTATCAGTCAGATATTACTGTCACACTAACCACAATCACAAATGTTCCTATTTCTTTAAGATAGAGTCATCTCTTAGGGTGTGTCTACACTGCAGGAATTAACTCGAACTAAGCTATGCAAATGAGCTGTGTCAATTGCATAACTTATTTCAAAATAGCTTATTTCGAAATTGGGAGTGTCTACACAGCAATTATTTCAAAATAGTGCACTCTTACTCTGAATTCCCTTACTCCTCATACAATGATGATTACAGGGGTCAGAGGAAGAAGTCTTCCAGCTTAACAGCATTTTGATATTATTTCAAAATAAATGCCTGCTGTGTATATGCTGACTTAGTTATTTCGAAATAATGTTGCTGTGTAGAAATAGCCTTAGTCAGACAGAATATTTATCCAATTATTAATAAGCTGTAGAGGTATTCAAAAATGAAATACGTCAATGATGTGCTCCCATATATTTTAACAAATGTTTCCATAAATCCAAACAAACCCGGTACATGAGATCAGAAAAAAAAGGGGTGAGGGTGAGCAATCAAGTAGATTTCCTGCCTCAATTTTGCCTTCCAAGCATCAGAACTGTGGAGCCTCACAATTTCTAATTGAAAGGCACTTTCATCAATTGAATCAAGAACACTCTTCTCCTCAGAGGGGTAAGTCCATTCGCACACACAAATGGATCATGACAAATGAAAGCAATCATTGGGAATTTTAAAATTCTCAAATCACATATTAAAATATTTGATTGGTTGCTCAGGAATTCTTGAATTATTTATATTGAAGTTTCATCTATAACAAGCAATAAGCCAAAATACATCTTTCCTGTTATGTCTGCCTGTAAGATCTTGAGATTCCTCTGAAAGGCACATGCTTTTTCAAATAGGTCGCTGATCATGCTTGACAGCTTTGGAACCTGCAAGCTGAAAGAACTCAAGTGACCAGTAATAGGGCACAGAAAAACTACATGATACAGGGGACATCATTCAAATTCTAGGAATTCACAAGTCTTGTGTCTTGAAAGAAATGCTATTATTTCTTTGTGAAGCACAAACAAACTTCTGTAATTTGTGATTCCCTTCTTAAGCAGTGAACATCATTGTGCTGCAATAGGTCACTGTGAAATGTCTTGTAAAAAGAGTTTTAAGAAGGCATTGTTGCAAGGTAGAAGTTGCATTAATCTCATCACAATACCCATTGTTTTTCTCAAGTCCCCAGATAACTTACCTGTCAGGACAGTCTGGTGCATGATGCAGTGTAGTGTATTTAATGAAGGATACATTGCTGCCAAATGTGAAGCAAAGCCTTTTCTTTCCTTGTGATGGAGGGCTTCAATCAACAAGTAAGTTAACTTTCTTCAGATATAAACTTTTATTTCTTTTAAATTATCCCTTCTGTGGTGTATGTCTTGGAATGGTATTAAGCACAAAAAAAAATCACACCTCTTCCTTGGAAATTTCATGATACAAAATCTAACAAATAATGAAATTTGGGAAGTCCCAGTTCAATCAGTTGATTTGTCTACTGTATGAGATGTATTTAGTGGTTAATTAAAATTGGAGCACAATGCTGACAATCTTTGTAGATTACCACAACTACATTTCCAATCTGTGATCCTTCACAAGCTCCGCATCCTGAAAAAAACTTTTTTTTTGTTAGTACCAACATTATCCAAAATAAGCAGCTACTTCTTTTCCTGATGTTGTGAGAGTTACATGTGTATAGAAATATGAAGATTTCAGATTCTCATTTTTTCAACATTTTAAAACACTGCCAGAAGCATAAGCCACGCTGAAGTTACTATACTTTGATTCAAAGGAGTGCCTCACACAGATAACCTAACAGAGGTTTGGCATAATAAACTCAAATGTTTTGGGTTTAAATGAGGTGACATAATAATAATCTGCTGTCCAGTTTGGGTTCAACCTTGGTTTTCATTATTGACTGAAAATGTTTACTCTCACTGACATTCATTATTAGCTCCTTTGCTGTCACTAAGTGGGGAGAGTCGTAGCTTAATTATTTCAACTGCTATTGTAAGATCTAGTAAGCAGTGCTTGATTTGGGCCATGGTTTGCCAAAGCTGAGCCCCTGCACCTCTAGACTTGGCAGTTCATAGTCCAATCTTGTCTGGGCTACCAGCCAGCAGCTGCCACTCTCTGGTGGCCCAGCTTGGAAGGCAGCATCATCACCACCACCACCAGCACCAAAGTAAAGATGGCAATACTATGCCATGTTTGCCTTCTGCGTAGTGGCATTTCCTTCAGAGCTGGGCACTCAACCAGCAGCCGCTGGTCCCCAGCCACTCAGTCTAATTTGTGCCAAGCTTCATTACAAATTAATCACTGCCAGTAAATTAATTACAAAGGAAGTCATAGGCAAATGACATGGAGTCTATCACTGTTCATGAATTTATAATTTTTTTAAGGTGAGCTGATGGGCCACATAGGAAGTCTTGGCAGGCAACATCTGGCTCGTGAGCTGACAATTGAGTATGACTGCCGTATGCAGAGGGAAGCTGCAGGATTCTATTTACCATGAACATTATTCTTGGCCTTAAAAAATGTGAATGCAATACATTCCACAAGAAAGGTATCTCTTATTGTTTCCCAGTTTTATCTTGCTGGAAAATATCAAGGCTGCCAATTGGCTAAAACAGACTACCATAGCAGTGAAATTATCTTTTCTGATTTAGTCAGAGAGAAACATTTTAAGATTTGTTTGGAGAAAGAAAAAACCCTCTCTTAGGGTTGTATGCTTTATTCTTCCCCCACTATTCACAAAGCAATTGTCTTCCTAGGTGCCAATTTTCAATGAGCTTTGTGCAGCACCACACTGAAGTTAAAAGGGCTTTGTGCATGCACAGAGGTCCACTCACATGACGCTCGTTACGGAACTGGTATGTTAGTTTGTAAGCTCTTTGAAGAAGAAACAGTGCCTTCATGTGAACATGGACAATAAACCCTGCGCATTGGGTGCATTACTTTATTTTCAGAATCCTGGTGGTTGTTAATTGAAGCAATTTGAACAATATTATTATGACAGTAATTCAAGAAAAAACTTTTAATGTCATTGTATCTAGTTTAGTAAAAAGCAAAAGAACACTTAAAAATAACAGGACTTGCTCCCCCTAAAAATGGATGTCAGATGAAATGATATGGGTATATCTTAACATTGTGGGAGTGGGGGGTACCACTGTGTAATTTCTTAACTTTACAACTGCTGCAGCAGCAGAAAGGATGGCAGGCCTCTTGCTGTGATAATTATCACATCGAAAGGAGCAGAAATTCCAGAAATGGTATTCATCATCTGATAAAAGGAGCATGCCCCTCAAAGGCATTTCATCCTTTACCATCAGAATCTTTTGTTTTCAGAAGACATATTCCTGTTCATCCAGAAATATAATTTATGCCATCATGTGCCTAAAGTGTCCGTCTGCGATGTATATTGGACAAACTTCTCAGACATTTCGCCAAAGAATCAATGCACATAAAACAGACATCAGGCTCTCTCACAGAGAGAAAACTGTTGCCTGCCATTTTAACCAGACTGACCATTCTCACAAAGACCTTAAAACATGCATATTGCTTCAAAGAGATTGTAACTCCAGACTTCAAAGAGAAGCCTCAGAACTGTCATTCATGCTTAAATTTGACACTTTGCGTACGGGTCTTAACAAAGATGCTAATTATCTCACCCATTACAAAGATAGCTTCCCCTAATATCACCCCTAATGTCATTACCTCACAGACACTAACCTTCCCCCCTCACTCCTCCTCTGTTCTTAAACCTGATTCGTCATTTTTATATGTGTTCACTTTTTTGATTGCATCACTTTGTTATATATGGTTGTGCCAATTTTCTTCCACATATTGATATGAGGAAGTGAGTCTGGCCCACGAAAGCTCATCACCTAATAAACCATCTTGTTAGTCTTTAAATGCTACATAGTCCTGTCTTTTGTTTCAGCTATCCCATTAGAGAAGTTTAAATGGTATTAATTATGTCGCTGTAAGCTGTAAAATATAGAAATGTGGCAAAGACAGCTGCTGAACTGCTACTAAAATATGCAGACTTTCCTAGAATGTTATTTCTGAGGCAAAAGAAATTAAAGAAATTGAAATGACCAGTCCTGCTGAAATCAGAGTTCTGTTGTGCTCTGAAACAACAACATTTTAAATAATAGTGAAACTGAATCAGACAGTAATACAACATAAAAAACACTATATGCAAGTAGATTGAGAGAGACCCCCCAAAATAACCAATAACCTGGTAAAACTTAAAAAACACAAATAGTCTATTAGCACCTTAAAGACTAACAAAGCATGTGGGTGGTATCATGAGCTCTTGTGGGCAAAATCCACTTCTTCAGATGACAGGAGTATTAGAAGTCCAGATCCAAGAATACATAATGGAAGGGAACGGAAGGGGGAGGAGGGAAGGGAGGAAAAAAGAGGAAAAAAAGGGAGGAAAAAAGAGAGACAGTGAGTAGATAGTTCAAATAATTACAAGAGGCTGATAAGTACAATTAGCCCCTCCATTGTTAGATTGGATGGTTAAGTCATTAGGATGTGAAAGATAGTGTGTGAGCCAGCCGATATACTGGTTCATACCATTTGCATAAGAATTAAACTTGTGAATGAAGTTAAGTTCCAACCCATCTCCGGGTATTTGGCTTGTGGAATTGGCCTGAAACAAAACTTGGAGATCCATTAATGAGTGTACAGGAAGATTAAAGTGTTCTCCAACGCTTGTGGAGAACAACTGTTTTGTATATTGCCTTTTCGTATATCTGATTTGTGTCCATTAATTCGTTCCTGTAGAGACTGTCTAGTTTGGTCAATATACATTGCAGTGGGGCATTGCTGGCATAGATCACACTAGTGGATGTGCAGTTAAATGAGCCACTGATTTGGTGGCTGATGTGGTTGGGTCCAGTGGGCAGAGTTGGCAATGGGGCTAATTGCAGGGGTGGGTTCCTGGATGATTATGATGGAGGTATGTTGTGTGGTTACTGGAAATAAGTTGTTTGAGGTTAAGGGGTTGTCTGTAGGTGAGAATTGGCCTTTCTCCCAAGGCCTGTGAGAGTGAGGAGTTATTTTCCAGGATAGGTTGTAGATTATTGATAATGCATTGGAGGGATTTAAGTTGTGGATTGTAGGTGATGACCAGTGGAATTAACAATAACCCGGTGTTAGAGCCTGCATCTGGCATGAGGGAGATCCTGCTTTAAGTCCTTGGTCCAAATCAGAGTCAGGATAAAGAGGAGTCAGGAACTGGGGAAAGGACTGTTGAGTAAGGAACTGGGAACTAGTGGGGAAGGAGCAGAAATTAGGCTCTGTAGAGACTAGGACTGGGATAAACTGTTTGGGAGAAAGAATAAGACTTGCTGGGCTACGAGACTGATGAAAAACCTAGCTAGGTAAGGAAAATAGGGCTGCTGTGAGATGATGGGTTACAGAAGAGACAGGGTAAATACAGATTGGAGGGGATGGGGCAGAGGCAGTTCTGAAGAATCAAGCTACTCTGTTACAGTGATCAATAAAAATCATTTGTTAGAAGCATAAAAAGGTATTTGTTCTATACTAAAAGGTAATACATTAAATTATCACTCAGAGAAGCCAGTGTGAAATGAAAAACTTAAAGGTGAATCCAAACAAACTGCCATTCCTTAGGTAACTAAGATTTCATTGACTGATTGGCAGTTATACAGAGACAACTTAACAGAGCAATCCTACCAATCTGCAAAAAAAGAAACAAACAGTTTTGTCAATTACCAAAGTACTGTTTGTTTTCGTATTTTTCATTAAAAGTCACAGCTTATTGGTAAAGGAGCAAGCAATTGAGAAATGTGGCTCTATATTATTTTAAGATGAGTCACTAAATAAAAGTAGTATCCTCAATGAATATTGAGAAACATGACATGAGAACGATCCCAATTTGAACAAGGACCTGTTAGCTGACACGTAAAAGTGCTGATGGAGAAACAGTAACTTGAAAGTAACATGGTGTCATTCAAAGTTAAACAGTCAAAAAGGGCCACATGAAAAACCAATATCACAAGTAGGTTGCTAATCAAAGCTCAAGCATTACAAGATTTTTTCATAAACTCATGTGCTATAGCATCTTATGGAAACTGGCATGGTACAAGATGTTGCGCATAAAGATACCGGAATTTTCCAGAGGCAAAATTGCAAGAATGAAGTTAAGGAGATTTTTGGTTTCCTCACTGAATAGCAAGAAGAGACACAGCTTGTATTCTGGTTGGACATTTTATACCTGAGAGTGTGGGCCATTTTCTGACTGGTCCACTTCAACTTTGCCATGAGGAACAATCAGGTTATTCCATCAAGCAGAAAATATTTAAAATGACCTGTTTTGTCCAACATATTGTTTCCTGAAGCCAAAACATCTGGATAGGACAGACACTGGCTGATCAGAGAAACATTTTCCAACTGTAAAATCTTTTAAGAATATATTTACTGTCTTTTGAAGTTCTATTTAGGATAACCATTGTCACTGCAAAATGGGAAGAACTGTTATATATATAATTAAAACAATGAACTTTCTTTCTCAAGCTGAAAAAAAATATACTTTTATGCCAGGTAGAACTGGTAAGTAGCAAAAAATAACTTATGCATATGTTTTGTTTACCTAAGTAAAAAGCTTGGTTACTTTAAGCTAAATGCTTCTTAAAGCATACTTGAATTAAAACCCTGTATGTGATTAAAATGTATAATATGTACTTGTGTTTTAGTCACAGTTTAATCTTAATCATCTAGAAATTAAGCTCAATCAATAAATAATTGAGTGTTGAAGCTGAAAAAAACATTACATTATAGCTAGTATTTGTAACGGGAAATTATGCTTGCTTACAGCAAAAGATAGCTAAGGGAAACTTACAGCTTTTCAAATATTTCAGATGAAATCAGAGATTTTATGGTCCAGAGAATTGACAGTCAAAAAAGGATGAAGCTTTGAATCAGTTTGTAAGCTTAAGTTTTATCACTGTTTAAACATTTGTTTAAAGTGGAATAAGAGCCTGCACCACTGGTGAAATTTCAGAGAAATTTTAAATTTAAAAATCATTAAATACATATACTACTTGGGGCTTAGTGTGTAACAATTTCATATATCAAATGGGTAAACCTTAGCTTTGAGTCTTCTAGGCAAGCTAATTATGCCTAAATGACTTCACATTGTTTAGTTACCTAAATTTCTACTCTTCCATTGCTTGTTGAACTGCCAAAAATAGGCTTCCTAATTCCATTGCCTTGTAATTGGAACACTTTTCCTTCACCCTCTGATCAGAGAGAGAACTGTGTGCACAGTGAAGTGTTTTGTTTAGATAGAATGGCAAAACAGTTTGATGGGGTCACAGTAACTGAGGAGATGAACTGTAGCTGTACTAGTTGGAGTTTACTAACCATTAATGGCTTCGTGCTCTGGAATACTGCACTGGTGTAGGAAGTGACAAAGATCTACCAGAAGGGATGGAGTCTTCTGGTCAAGTGACAATGATAGCAGGATCTGAAACTAATGCTTCATATGCCAGGTTTAGTGTCAGTTCAGAATCCAAGACCATCCCAAAACTAGACTGAACTAACCAACTGGGTATACAAAACCAAACCAAACCAAACAAAACACAGTACTGCCTGCAAGGTGAGTCCCTTCAGGAAGAACTCAATCATTTTATCATATTCCCTTGGATCGTTGTCATCTCTTTCAAGTATTTCTGTAGTAAGGAGTAGGAGAATGAAAATGGGTGTCTGCCCCCTTATACACTGAAAGCACCAGTCATTCATTAGTGCCACTAAAGTAGTTTCCATCCAGTATCATGGCCCAAATCCAAGTTTTGTTGAGTCTAGGATATAGACTCATACTTAATCATAAGAAGATATTTGCCTCATGTGAGTTATTGGGACAATTCATGCGTGTCAAGATTTCTAGTGAGTCCATGAGAGAATGGGCCAGGATTTGCTGATTGTGTATGAAAAGAAAATGGGACATATGACAAATGTCATGAAGCATGTTTGTTGTTCTGAGTCTTGTGTTCCCTACACAGGCAAATTTCTCACAGGTTTCAATTTTTGCCTATGTAAGTGCTATAGGATCTGTTCCTTATAGACTGCAGATTTCATCTACTAAGTTGCAGATTTTGCTCAGCTTTCCCTCTTAGAGGAATAGTTTCCAATGCAAACAAGATTCCAGTAGAAAAATCCTTTATATGATCTTTGCTCATAGTATTCTAAGCCCTTCCCATTCATTTTGTTTTACTTTCAAAGATCATATAATGATGTATAGTATTCCCATTAGTTGTATTATATTATAGCTAAATCTACTACTTACTATTGATTTTATTCATAGCTCTTGCATGCAACAGTAACCCTACTTCTTAAAGATATAAATTTTTAATGGAAATTCAAAAACCACAGCTCCCATGTTTAAATATATTTCAAGATACTTTTGCTTATCTTTTAATATTTAAAGATGAAGCAAGAGGTATAATTCAGTACAGCCTGTATGTATGCAGCATAGTACTTTCCATTACTTACCCTCTGCAAAGTCTCATTGAAAAAAGTAATGGAAAAGTAAATAAAAGTGAGAAAAGTCGATAGAAGATATTGATGAGCCCAAAGAGTCATAACTTCAAAGTGTAACAAGCAAGCCACCAGGGAAGCAATGTGCTTAGTAAAGAATTCCTGTGAATGAGAGTAATAGGCAAAGCATTTGCTGTAGTTATACAAAGGAATATGCCTATAACAAAATAAAAAAAAAAGTTTCTGTAGGAATTGGTGTTCACCCCCAAGGCATACTAATATGATAGTCATTTAAACATTCACAATTGGTAGTTTTAAACTTGGTGGTTAAGGGAAGCAAACACTCTCTTTAAATCATTCATTACAAACATGAATACTATGTTCACAGAACCAGATCCTGGCATTGCTTCCCCTAAGAGCTCTCCTGGAGCTGGAGCATACTTGTAACACAGAGCACTAATGTTCCTGAGGAGGATCCCATATGGGCTGGCCAGAAAACAACATTTTTACCTTGTAAAAAGAGTTGAGCTTTCAGAACTTGTTTCTGTTCATATGCAAAACAAAACCAAGAGCTTTCAATGTAAAACCAAAGATTCATACATGCCAGAATAGCCAACAGTCCAGGGGTTAGGATACTCCCATACACATAGGGAGTTTCAAAGCTCTACTTATTCAGAGCATTGTTTTGCATCACAGCTCACTCTGAATGAAGCAAAGGAGGAACTTGGACTGGCATCTCCCATTTGGGAGTTCTCTCACCATCAGGTGATTGTTTTTAAGAACATAAAATGGCTACTCTAGGTCAGACCAAAGGTCAACAGATTGACTGCATTGTGTGAAAAAATACTTCCTTTTGTTTGTTTTAAACTTACTGCCTATTAATTTAATTTATTCTTTTTCTAATTTATATAATTATAGAAAATTATATTTATAAATTATATATAATTTAATTTATAATTTTTTAGAAAATTATTTCAAAATAATTCTATTGCTGTGTATATGCTAGCATAGTTATTTCAGAATAACACTTGTTTTTCTGAAATAACTTTGCTGTGTTGATGCGCCCTTATAACAGTCCTATAAACAATGAAAAACAATGACCATGTCATCATACTAATTAACTGCTCTTTTGATAGTGGGACAGTCCTGGGCAGCATCTATAACCTTTAACAACATATAAAGAAATAAACAACCACACTTGTAATAGAAGGCTGTTAAAAAGCAATTAGTCTCAAAATTGTGTACATTAGTGGACTGTAAGCCCTGGTCTATACTAGGGAGTGATTTCAAAATAATAAGCAGAACTGCTACTCTGCCAAGCCCGTTATTTTGAAATAAGAGGCTAGTTATTTTGAAATCTATACTCCTGCTTTCCTCAGGGAATTAGTTTATTTCAAAATAGTTATTTCTGGAATTATTATTTCAAATTTAGTTATTTCAAAATAATTTCTTAATGTAGATATGCCCTAAAGGACTTGTTTGTATCCCATTGACTTCAGGGAAGTTTGTATCAATCTTAGTGCATGTCATTGAACAATTGTGACACACCATATATCTAATGACTTTAAAAAATGAAACTGGAAATTCAATGGGAAATTGCTCCTACTGTATGCATCAAAAAGCAACATGGGAAGGAATCATGTTGATATATACGATTCCCTCCCATGCATAAATATTTTTAAAAAATCAAAACCAAAAGACAAAACCCAAACCATACCACACATACACAAAAACAGTTTGGGTTAAAAAAATCAGTTTTTGAAACAACTTTCCTTTTCTATTCTTTTCATTGTATCCTTTTCCATTCTTTCACTGACATGGGACAACATAAAAGAACACAATGGAAAGAAATGGAAAAGGAAAAGGAAAAAAAAAAACACTTTCAAAAACTGATTTCTCAGTTTCTCAGGAGAAATGGAATATTAAGAATAAGCATCATAATGCTGGAAAGAATAAACAGGCTTGACTCTTAGGATATATCTATATTTACCAGGAAGTTTGAATCAAGGTACGCAATTCTAGCTAAGTTAATTATGTAGCTGGAGTGCATGTACCTTGATTCAAACTTTGGCGCCATTCCCACAGAGGGAGGTCAATGGGAGAAATGTTCCCATTGATGTCCATTACTCCTCATGAGGAGTAGGAGTAGCAGCATTGATGTTTTGATTTAGCAGATCTTTACTAGACCCACTAAATTGAATGCCAGATGATTGATCTCTGGAATATCAATCTACAGTTAAGTGATGACATGGCCTCAGTTACATTTCTTGATTTAAAATCCCACATGTAAATCAACTTTCAACTTTTGCAGTTGAAGTCAATAGCAGCAAATAGAAGAATTTTTTTACTATGGTTATTAGAAAATATTAAAACATTAGAAAAAAATTAGAAAATCTCCCTTTTCTGCTTTCCTCTTTAACCCTTTTAATAAAGGGATAGATGTAAGGAATTTTGTTTGGTGATATAGTCTCAATTATATACTACTAACAGATGTTTTAACCTCATGGTAAATGCCCAATAAAATTGGTCAGTCAGCATCAGGAACTATAATCTAACAATAGTTTACTCTCATTAATAATTTTTCTGCTGTATATGATGTATTAATATTAAGCTATAAATGTACAATACTTCGCTTGTTCATCAAAGTAACATTGTTTATGGATGAAAGTGAGTTAAAGTACAAAGGGCTATTACCAGAACAATCTTCTCTGAAACAAAAATGAAATTAAAATATTACATGATTAGGTCAATGCTAGTGGAATGTTGTGGAGTTAATGTTACTGTAATTCCCCAATGGATGTAAAAGGATCTTATTTTTATTGCATTCAGTGTCTCTGATATAAACAAATATGGACACAGAATATTTTGCATATATTCAGTCTGTCCACCCTTTGCAGTCTAGAAAGCAGATAGATTAATTCAGAAGAGATTAATTTTAGTTTCCCACCACATGCCCCCAAGAGTTGCCTCCTGAATATTTTGAGATTTAAAATAATTAATCTGAGAGCACTTGGAACTACTCTTTTGTTAATAAGTGAGTGGAAATTTACATAAGGTACTAAACTAAACTTTTAAATTCATGATGAGATGAGATAGCTGTGTCGGCATTTGAAGGATGAATGCACTCCAATTTATAGCATGTGCTTTGTAACTATGGCCCTAACACTGGTGCTATCACTACAGTAACTTGCACAGCATGTGACTAATAAGCAGATTTATCTTGAAGCCCCAGTCCTCTCTGTGTGCATCTGTTCACAGACAGATGAACTCACACGTATATACAGTAGCAAATTGTGGTTTAAAATCCCAGATGAATCCTAAGTAGAAAGCAGATAAAAGCCTTATTTATTTATTTAAACCTAAAATATGGATGGAAGACTTTGTTTGTGTGATGCAAAAAATTAGTATCACACAAGTCTGTATTGCAGACAGCCATGTTACATACATGACCTAAGTCAATATGACAGTATTATAGTAATTAGGCAAGTCTATGAAAAGAAAAATATTTTATTGGAAAAGTTTTTAATAAACAAACATTACTGAACCTGTTTGAGGATCCACTAGTTATAACAGAAGTGGTTCATTTTCATAGCACCTTGAACAAGACCACTACCAAGACTTAGATGTGTTAGCTAAAAAGCTCCATCCCTCCACTTGTCTGTGGATAGCTGGGACACTTGTTGGTCTATATTTTGTCTTCCCCCTCCCCCCTTTTTAATAATAAGTTGAACTTTCTCCTTAAGAATTTAAGGAGCTGTATAAATGATAAAAGAATTAAGCCTTACAACACTCCAGAGAGGCAGGTAATTTTTTTCTGGAAAATTTGCATTTTACAATGTGGAAAATAACCTAATGGCCTGACTCCAACCACTGAGTCTTAAAGGCTAGATAACATATACAATTTTCAAAAAATGATAAGTGACTTAGGGACCTAAATCCCTTTGAACTTCAATGAGATTTAGTCTCCTGAATACCTAGGTAACATTGAAAATAGCATTTAGAATTGTAAGAACCCTGGGAAAGAATGTGACCATATAAAATCTTATTTGACAATGTTATTTGACAATATTGTGCAATGTGTCTAAATTGGGCTCTTTTGGGGCAGCACATACCACCCCTATATTCAGGTTAAAGCTTCACTGTTCCATCTAGCTCTGGATAATTTTCCTTGGTCTGACTTCTCCATGAACGTATCTTAGCCCTGGTCTACACTAGTGGGCTATTTGGAAAACAAACAAACAAACTTCCCTTATTTCAAAATAAGAAAGCAGCCACACTACCAAACCCATTATTTTGAAATAATAACTGCTGTTTTCCATGAGAAATAACACTTATTTCAAAACAGTTAGGCTAACTCATGGGGGGGGGGGG
>JANRFK010001234.1:89970696-89988385 GCA_030068395.1 Apalone spinifera | reverse complement strand
ATTCCGGAAAAGCAGATGATTTTCCGGAATAAGTGGCCCAGTGTAGACACAGCCATTGTGTGGACATTCCACTGCTGCTATTTTGAAATAACTGCTCTCCAGAGTCATTCAAAGTAATCACTCCTCACTGCTTCCTGGGGCTCTAAGTCAAGGTAGCACGTGCACATTAAGGGAGCCTGCCACTTTGGATTAGTTTCAAAGCTTCCCTGTAGTGTGGACACACAATTTCAAAATAGTTATTTTGGGAGTTATTATTTCAAAGTAAGTTGTTTTGAAATAATTTCCTAGTGTAGACATGCCCTAATTTTTGTTGTCCCCCCCCCAAAAAAAAAATTTACAGAGCCTACGTAGGAAGATGCTTTACACTAATCTCAGTTTGAGGAACTCTGGTATAAATTACTAAGCAAGAATGTTATAAGGATAATGTATAGTGGGTTGAGTATTGGATAAAAATATAATGAAAAAATACATTTGCACAAACTTCCAGTACCAGTACTCTACAGTAAAGTACTGCTACCTCTCTTGCTGCAGGTAGTGGGGTATATCTTGGGAAGTGATTTCAGGATCTTCGCATGAGACAGGAAATGAAAATCAGCGACTGACACAAATATTTCCCTTCTGTGCTTGTGCTGCATTTTACATACTCTTTCTCCCATTTACAAGCACACATAGATTATACATAAGCATGCATAGGGAGGATGTCACCATGATTTGTAATGTCTATTTGCAAGTACATCCTCTCAATCAGTGTTGGTATTCCAAGGAAGTAAGCTGTTATTTCCCCTTTTAAAAAGGGGCTAATGTAATGCTGCCAGGACACAGTCTTTCCTGTCACATGCCAGCTGATTTTAGTCTCTTCAGACAGCTTGAAAGCTATTTCTTACACAGAAATGTTCCTAATGCACATTTTTTTCAGTTAAAGCACAGTGTCAAGCATTCAAAAAGGAGGTACAGATAACTGATAGATACCAGTATCTAACCTAAAAAATCATCAACACACATTTTTAAGCAATTATTTTAAATGGACATAAGAAATGAACAGCTATGAAATTCTACTAGGTGAACACTCACATTGTCCATTTTGTTCTTGCCTGCTAATTAATGCACTGGCCTGTGTTGTATGAGTGCATTCAGGCATATAATAAGTTTAGAGTCAATGACTTGGAACATCCTGATTCAGGTAATGTTTGAGTAAGTTGGGTTTTTGCTGAAGCTCAATGAGGAATATTTTTCTACTTGGTCTGAAGAAAATATTCTAGTATCCAAGAAGTGTTTGTTCTGCTATCCATATGCTTTCCCACAATTGTATTTAAACACACAAGAAAAGTTGTATGATGGGGCAACTTCAATTTTGATATAATTATGTGCAAGAACAAACACACAGGACAAGCACTGCAGCAGCCCCAAGGTTGCAAGTAAAAGACTAATGAAGGTGGAAATGGTTGAGACTGGGGACATTTCATTCAAAAGCAGTAGGGACTCTGGGTCGAACAGTGGCAGAGCATTTGGGAACTGAATGAAAGGGCAGCCAAATGTAAAGAATTTCTCTCTATATAAAATTAAACAGATGTGTAATCTGGTAGTCTGCTAGATTTAACTCATCATAGTTTTATGTACTATGGCAGATACCAAACATAGGCAGATACCAAAGTTTAATCAGGGCATGTCTACAATAGGAAATTATTTCAAAATAACTGAATAACTTAACTGCTTTGGAGGATAAGGTCATAATTCAAAATGATCTGGACAAACTGCAAAGTACTCCACTTAGGAAGGAACAATCCATTTCACACATACAGAATGGAAAGTGACTGTCTAGGAAGGAGTACTGCTGAAAGGAATCAAGGGGTCATAGTGAATCACAAGCTAAATATGAGTCATGTGACACTGTTGCCAAAAAAAGCAGACATGATTCTGGGATGCATTAAGAGGAGTGTTGTGAGCAAAACACAAGAAGTCATTCTTCTGCTCTACTCTGTGCTAATTAAGCCTCAATTGGAGTATTGTGCCAGTTCTGGGCACCACATTTCAAGAAGAAATTGGAGAAGGTCCAGAGAAGAGCAACAAAAATGCTTAAAGTCTAGAAAACATGAGCTATGAGGGAAGGCTGAAGGGATTGGGCTTGTTTACTTTGGAAAAGAGAAGACTGAAAGGCGACATGATAGTGGTTTTCAGATATCTAAAAGGGTGTCACAAGGAGGAGGAGGGATAAATAATTCTCCTTGGCCTCTGATGATAGGACAAGAAGCAATGGACTTAAAAAGCAACAAGGAGGTTTAGGTTGGAAATTAGAAAAAGCTTCCTAACTGTCAGGGTGGCTAAACACTGGAATAAATTGCCTAGGAAGGTTGCGGCATCTCCATCACTGGAGATATTTAAGAGCACATTAGATAAACATCTATCAGGGATGATCTAGACAGTGCTTGGTCCTGTCGTGAGGGCAAGGGTCTGGATTTGACGATATCTCGAGGTCCCTTGCACTTCTAATATTCTATGATTCTATGAATAATTATTCCTGAAATAATAATTATGAAGTAGCACAAGGAAGCCTCAACATTAGTTTGAGGCAGGCTCCCTTAATGTGGATGTGCTACCTTAACTTAGAGCCTCAGGAAGAACTGGGGAGTAGATATTTCAAAATAGTGGCACAGGAGCATCTCACTACCGCTATTTTCAATTTGAAATAAGTGTTATTCCTCATGGAAAGCAGGACTTATTATTTCAAAATAACCAGCCCCTTATTTCAAAATAGCAGGCTTGGTAGTGTGGATGCTCTGCTTGTTATTCCGAAATAAGGGGAGTTATTTTGAAATAGTATAGACCAGGGCTCAGAGCCCACTGATTTCAGTATAGCTCTCTGCAAGCAATTTGGTCACTTGCATCACATTTCATGGATATGCTTATTAGGTGCACTCTTTTGGAGACAGTCATAAGGAAGGTAACCAAAGTGACAAACTGGAAGGAAATACAGTTGAATGGAATCTACAAAGTAATTTAGTTGTCACAATGGTGAGCATCTCAGGCAATGTCTACACTACAAACTTTTTGCACAAAAACCGGCGGGACGTCCACACCTCAAGCGCGTTTTTGCGCAAGTAAATCAGCAGAACAGAGGGCTTTTGCCAGTAGAGTTATTCCTCTTCCCATGAGGAATAACTCCTTTTTGCGCCACAGCTCTTGCACAGAAAGGCGAGTATGGATGCTCCGGAGAGGTGTTTGTGCAAGAATTCCCTATCGGCAAAAGAACAGGCGCTCTGATGGCCATTCTGTGAATGGCCATCACAGCTTTCTTGCGCAAGAGCGTCCATGCAGTGTGGACACACTCTTGCACAAAAGCACATCGCCTTTGTGATGTGCTTTGAGGTCTGGACGCACTTTTGCGCAAGAAGTTTTTGTGGAAGATCTTTTCCGCAAAAGGCTTCTCGAACAAAAACCGGGCAGCGTAAACCGAGCATCAGTGCCCAATTTTTAGGTGCCTAGAAAGATCACTGAAACAGCACCATAATTCACAATGTCTAGGCTCCCCATCAATGAATGGAAAGAGAAAGGCATCTAAGAATGTGATCTACACAGGCCAGTACACCAGATAGCAGATAGGTTGTGGGCTCAGAGCCCTGACACTCAGAGATGGGTGCCTAACTCAAGACTGCAGGGGAAGCACTTATCTCTGCTTGTGATTCATAAACAGAAAGCCACTGCATGTAATCAGGTAGCTTAACCACCTAACCTCTTCTTTCTAGAATGAGTTAAGCACTTGGCTTCTTTCCACACAAAAAAGCTGGAGGGAGGATGTGGTGATAGTAAGAGTGGGCTCAAAGTCTCCCATCTTCCAAGTGGGTGCCTGAACCAGTGAGGTCACTGTCCCATAACCTTCCTCCCTGCCCCAGTGATGGATAAATGGCCCCAGGAATAAACACTTAAATTGAGTAGGCAGAGATAGGAAGGGAGTGAGAATAACGCTGTAGTCTAGTCAGTAGGAAACCCACTGACTCAAAGTCCAGCTCCTTGCTTCAACTGTGTTAATTATTTAGCACAGTGGAATGGTTTCAATATGAGAGACTGAGGGGACTCACAACAGACTCACAACAGGTTAGAACAGTCACCAGAGAGTAGGGAGATCCCTGTTCAAATCCCCCCCCACTCCCCCCCCCGCAAGAAGGAAAACTAAATTTGTAGCTCATGCTGAGGAGATGGCGTCTAGCCCTCAGGGATAAATATTTTAAGGGAAACACCACTTCTTGCATCATCTGGATTTTGAATGGAACCCAACCTGAATAGGCATGCAATTTAGACGACAGAGAAATACCTAACTTCCTCCTGTTTGTGAGTCACTTTGGAACAACATTATGCCTCATTTTTTGAGGAAGAACAGCTCTTGTGGAAAAGGGTTTTTTTGCAAAAAAAGGAGAGCTTTTTTGCACAAAAACCTCTTGCACAAAAGGGATCCGAAGAAGAAATGCAAATGACTGCTCCATTTGCATTTCCTCTTGTGGAAGAGGCTCGTAGTGTAGATGTAGCGCTAGAGTGAGGCAGCCATATGCATGCCCCAGAGTATAAAATTTAAGCCTATAGATTTGAACAGCAGCCAAACAAGAGTTTTATGGATCATGGTGTTATAGTGCACATGGATTTTAGAACATACCTCTGAAGTTTAGGTACCTAAATTGCTTTTTGAATTGCACCTTATTTTAATTTTTTAAAATTCAGAGAAACCATGCTTCTTCAAATAATTGTGCTGCCTTTGCCTCATCAAGCTATTGCAGCTACAATTACCTCTTTCATTTAATTAGAGAGCAAAGGGTCCATTTAGCAGATATGATCACAGAACAAATGTAGCTGTTTCCCAGAATATTTTATCTGGCAGAGCTGGAGTACAATGACTTTCCTGCAGGTAGCTCAAGCAAACTGACATTTCAGGAATTACAGCTCAGAGGTCTTCTATCATTTGCTTAGTAAAAAATCCTACCACTCTGAATTGGTGGAGCATGAAGAAAAATTGCACACAGAAGCATCCAAAGTAGTAAGAAACAAAGATGAGACAAACAGAATGTAATAAACCTGCTGAAATAAAATACCATCAGTATAAAAACAAGAAAACTGCTTCAAGATGGCCGTTTTGATTTAGCAGGGAAAACAATGAAAATGAAGCAGTTCAATGAAAGCACTAATAACTGAAACTAAGATAGCATTTGTCCAGAGCTAGTCAAATTCATCCAAAGTTTTACAATCAACATGCTTTTTAAAGTGGGAACTCTTGTTACATTTTTTTTCCAGTGGTAGGCTTGGCTGAAATATTTTAAATTAAAAGAATTAAAGAATATTTTATAAGTGTTCATGATATTTTTCCTCTTTTCCCCTACCATTTTCTGTGTCCTTTCCCCAAATACCTCTAATAGTAAGCATGGGAAGGATGCAAAATTTCAACACTATAAACAATATTTGAAAGTGTTCTTAGTGTTGAAATAGACTCATCATATACCAAGCACTTTCAATGCTCTCCTATTATACTAACTCTTCCTCTCATACCGTCCCCCCACCCAAAAAAAAAGAAAACCTGTGTGTCCAAGGAAGGAAGGACTAATCCTCTTACTAGTACCCAACCCAAATTCAAATAAGTTACCCATTTAGATCATCAGAATATGGCCCTATATTTCCTGATTTAATTCATAATAATAAGCATGGGTATAAGAAATGGATTATAGATGCCAAAAGAAATACATGACAACTTTTGGCTGTGACAATTCTTTCAGGACTCCAGTAAGGCACTTCTGTATCTACGTTATCCTCCACCAGGGCGGGATTAAGGCATGGGCTAGCCAGGCAGCTGCCCAGGGTGCCAACCTAGGGTGGGCGCCTGATGGCAGCTGTAAGGGGTGCACAGCGCCCCTTATAATTGCCATCGGGCGCCATGCTCCCGGCTCCCGGATCGCAGGCTGCAGCAGCTCTCAGTGGCCACCCTGTACCGGCCGCCTGGGGCAAGGGCTGTGTTAACCCCCACAGAGCCGGCCAGCAGTGCCCTTCCCCCTGCAGCCACGGGGCCCTGGACGGCCAGGCTCAGCACGCCCCCCGTGGCCCTGGGCTGTGTGCCAATGGCAGTAGCCAGGCCGGGCCCATGCGTCCTGCCGCCGCCAGCTCTGCGCACCCTCCCCCATGCACTGGGCAAGGGAGGGGCCATGCATGCGCCCTCTCCCGCATGCCAGCGCAGGGGCGGGGCCGCACATGTGCCCTCCCCCAACCCCGGGCGCAATTCAACTGTCTGCCCGGGGTGCTGGAATGGCTCGGGCCGGCCCTGTCCTCCACACTTCGTCATTGCTTGTTACTTAACTCCTCCCACAGCACATAATAATTCTTTGTTGAATTCCTATGCCTTGTTCACTCTTTACTAGCTTCACATCGTCTGGTCTGACTTACAAAGCAAAAAGAAACCTACTGCACCTAAAATCAGATAACATTTCCCCACCCCTAATGACATAGGAGCTGCTCTGATTTATAGCAGCGGAGGACGATGCCCAACATTTCAAATGCCTTCTAGCAAATGGCTGAACAAAAGGAAAATCAAAGTTTTGCTCAACATCTGATGCTCCATTACATAGCTATAATCTAACTTTGATTTCAATGGGCCAGAGTTTCACTTTTGGAGGGTTTATTTTGCTAATTAATGTTATCAATGTTAAGCAACTGAACACATGCAAACCCCTTTAATTTTTTTCAAAACTTATTAAATGTTGAGTACTATGTTATCTCTGCAGCAGTAAATAAGACACTGTCTACAAGTAACTGAGGCTGTGGTTCACAAAGATATGTTAGCTTGCAAGGAGACAGTATTACAGGATATGTACTGAAATTACTATTATACAAATATTAAATTTAATCATCATCCTTTAAAATATATGGGCAGGTTAATACATTTTTAATAAACAAAATGCCATTTTCAGCATTACTTTTAAGGTTTCTTTCATGAAAGAAGATAAACTAGTGTCCTTTTAAATTTAAAAAATATGTAAATGATCCTTTTATAGGCAGTATCTCTTTCAGAGTTAGGACAATGACATGGATATCCTAAAAACTGCAAATAATTCATTTCAGATAAATGTATTTGTGCAAATCACATAAAGTTCTTATAGAAATATTACAACATGTGGTCAAAATCAAACCCTCATCTCAAGACCAGCCTTCAAAGGCACTTAAATTCTCAGAACTAGGGTAGGAGGAATAGCCATCAGCAGGGAGCAGACAGCTGACCAATTCAAACAACCAAAATAATCTCAATTTTTCTGTGATGGATTTTATACTGCTGACTATGCTTACTTCTCTTAAATCTCTGCAAAAATTTTACTTCTGCAATGTTTATCAGAGTCTTATCTATTTTTATGGTTTTAAGTAGATAAATGGATGAATAAATAAATGGAGGAGATTTATTAACTCCTGGCATGATTTTTGCAGGGTAAAGGGAAGGAATGAATTTTTAGATGGAACTTCAGAGGCATCAGTGGATTTCACATTATAAACTGTCAACACTATTAAAGAGCCAGTTATCCCATGCTGCTTCAATACAAACAATAGAATAAGTAGCATTTCACAAACACAACAATGCTTACACTATGCAAAAGCAGGCACGTCACTTCTGACCACTTGATCCCTATGAACTTTAGAACATTGTGTAGTTCTGTCTTTATGCAGACTGTTATAGCTAAATGTGAGAACAAGGAGACTTCAATAGGATTATTCATCAAAATGCAGTCACACTCGAGTGTTTGCAAGGTCTGTGTCTTGCTAAACACCTTGAGTCAAGGGTCTTGAGTGAAATCCTGCCTCTACTGAAGTCAACAAGTGTTTGCCATTGCCTTCCACGGAGCCAGGATTTTAACATTTGTCTTTCAGGTATCTGCTACAGTTGAAACTATAATAACCTGTCTGCTTTCAGAAATATAAAAATTTTCTCACTTAATGAAAGAAATAAAATACATATTACAAACCTCACTGATATTTTTCTGCAAATTTTACAGGAGACAATGAACAGTAATTATCATAAACATAATTCAATTTATCACAATTGTGAATAGCCAGTGATGTTTTTCTTTCAAATGTAGTAGATAGCAAATGCATTTTTTCTTCACAACATGTTCATAAGGAAAGAAAAATATACTTATAAATGAATGGTTTGCTCTCATAAATATATGTAATGAAAGACTATTCAGGGTCAGGTATTCCACTTGCAGATAAGCCTATTATTATCCAGCTGTGGAATAATGTCATGACCTATTGATATCATCATCATCATCATCAAAACTTTCAGCTGATCTTTCCCCACTATGAATTGTATCTAACTTAACAATGTTATTTTGCTGACTGCACAGTCCCATGTTTAGCTGATATAATAGTCAGGGTCAAAACAATATTATATAATGTTCTAAGGTCATTGTACTCTTGGGGAATTATATGAGTCACAACTGAGAGATGTGAGCATAGAATTAAATCGGTCATTCTCGTACATGGTTTAAATTAGGTACATGTGTCAATGCCAAATGCATTGCATATCTCAAGTATACTCATCTCGTAAATGTTCTGTCATGTGTCAAGGACACAAATACCCAAATTGTTTGATTATGCGTGGCTGTTTCTCTCAAATTGCCTGCCCATATCTAAAATTGCACGATCAATTGCAATGTAGAATAAACTCATTCTGAGTTCCTGCTTCAATGTCACATAATTAAATTAAATTGTGCAGCTAAATTGCTTTGCCCTCCATGTGGCATCACTAGCCTGATTATTATTTATTCCAAGGCCCTTTTACACCACTCTTGCAATGTAAAAAGTCCCCAGGGAGGGTGTAAATGCAATTTAATTCCAATTTAGTGACACTTTACATTGCCAGTGTTGTGTACCTGTTGTCATAGCAAGGAAATGATGGGACTAGGTGTGCTAAAAATGAAGGCCTGCCCCTCACCTGCTGGGGTGGAACTACTGAACCCAAGCCACAAATAATTTCTCATTTCTTATCCCAGCTACACAGAAACTGGACTGAAGGGAAAAGTTTAAAACATCAAGGATCCACATGGGGACACTGAGCAGAGAACCTGGACTCCAAGTCTAGCCATTCTTCAAAGGTGTCTAAGGAGTCAGTAGGCCACCTCCAAGGGGCAGGAATTGATGAGATAATAGAAATAAACTCTACATTCAGAAAGTACTTCCCTTCTCCCATCAGGCTTCATCCACCTGGTTTAGTACATGGCCATCCTGACCAATGCCATGAGGAGGTTGAAAAGGAGGTCCTGCCACTTTGAGGGGATGGAAAGATTCTATGCAAAGGTAAACAGGTGATGTCAAAATTGCAGCCAGAACCTCAGTAAGAGATGCTGAAGGAAAGAGTTACAGCCCAGTACATTCTATGTAGAGAAGTACCAAGGACCCTCTCTTCACACCGAAGGGATAGGTGTCAAGGGATTCTGTAAACTATGGTGCAGAGGATTCACTGTCCCTGAGAATCAGACCTCACCTGTTTGAATAACCATGAAACTCAGTAACCTTTAAACTCATGCCCACAGACGCAGCAGTATCTTGACCCATGCTCATGGCTCCATAGAGGAACCTCTACCTAATACTGTCAGTAGATAGTAGAACTAGAGTGGAGTACAGACTGGTCCACTCTTTGCCTTTTGCAGATGGCAGCATTTATAGCCATTTAGGGTCATGATTGGCCATCATGGCAAGAAAAGTATGCCTCTTCTGCCTCCAGGACAGACAGAACTCCCAGAAAGAGGTCATTAAGTTCAACATCCACTAGCAGGCTGCTATTAAAATGCCAATACTTTGACCTCAGCCAGTCAGACATGATTAAAACCATTAAAGCCAGTAGGTGGTGGTGTGAAAATGTAGCTTGGACTGGACATTTGGGCGGGCCCCAGCTTTTGGGTGTCCAAGAAATCACAGACTCTACTAGTTCAGCTTCTCCCTAAACACCATGACCTCCTCCTTAACCCAGTGCTTCCAGACATAGGGTGTCATCTGCAATGCCAGACACATGCATGGATGGGTTCAAAAATGACAGTCTGCTTGGTCACTATTTTCTGAAGGATGGGCATATTGCTGCATCCTAGATTTCAGATGTCCAAATTATTTTCCAAGCCCCTATTGAGATCTGTGATTTGAGTATGACTTTTTTCACACTTATTTGTACTAGGACTACATGATCTGAAGTTCTATTCTGTACCATTCAAACCCCTCTAATATGTGTCTTTGATCTGAATGATACTATTGTACTTAGAGAAGGTTGCATGATAATAGAATGAACTTCCTGTGGTAAATGTCCTTGAAATCTCCACATGAGTTTCTTCTAATTTCCAGCTAATAGTTAACAGTACTGAGATAAAGTGAATATATGATATAGCTAGCTAGCTTACTATACTTGAATGTATGTCATGGCCTATGACTCAATGTAACGTGCATACCAGTTACCAGCAGTTTTACTTCAGGCAACTACATTTTTTCTCTCCAAGTTATATCTGATAGGAACAGTAATCAGAGCATCCCACGTTGTAATTGCTTTTGTCTCATTTAGGGCAGCTGTACATGAGAGTTGCTGTTTTACTTTCATCCCATCATTCAAACTGAACATATATTGGCACTTATTAATAGAAGTCAGCAATTCTGTTCATTGTGAGTGGAAAGTTCCTAGTCTTTTTCACTATATGAGAAAAGTGTGCTAGAATCACATTACCAATTATTTGTATCCTGTTTTATGCCCTATCTAACTGAATTCTCTGGGGAGACACTGAAAGATTCTTGCATCAACACAGAAACTACAGATTAAACAATTTGTAAAGTATACGTTTCCATGTCTGTGCTGTTCCCTAAATATCTTGTAAAGCTTTGCTTACAGATAATCCCTGTGGGAGTTAACATTCTGTCAATGTAGACCAAGATCCACAAAGTATTTAGGATCCTAACTCCCACTGATTTCAATGGAAGTTGGAAACTTAAATATCTTTGTCGATCTGGCCCATATTCTTGAATCTATTGTATTTGTTTGTAACATCTAGAAAAATATCTTTTGAGCTCTATACAACAAATAATTTATAGATTTACAAATTTCTTTCAGATGAGATAATGGGTTAGGTTATAACATTTGCGTTTAATTTTATGCTGGGACTCTACAATGATTTCCCTTCCTGAAATCCCTGATACATTCAGAGGGTAGAGGATAGTGCAGTCTGCTTCTGAAAGAGCAAAGATTTCTTTGTTCTTAGCTGAGCTACAGTTTTACGCAAGTGATTAAGCTTGCCTCTTGTCCTGCTTTCTCACAACTCATTGCTTTCTGATCTTCTCTCGCTCTAGAATGGCTGTGCAGTAAAAAGTGATGGTAATTGAATATAGGTGATAAAAATAATCCTTACTATATTATCAAGTGATTTTTCTTCCCCAAAACAATGGGCCTGTTAAGTGTTCTTGATCTGTGGTAGAACCTCAGAGCTATAACACCAGAGTTACAAAAAATTCTTCTTCCATGGAGTGGTTTCAAAGTTGTATTAAGACAACATTTAAGTGTAAACATTTGAAAGAACAATTTTGTTTCCTCAGAGTTATGGATGCTTCAGAAATACAGACAACTTCCATTCAAGGTGTTCATATTTCTGAGTTTCTACTGGAACTCTGTAGCCAGAATTTATAATAGTGTGCCTTGCTGAAGTACATGTTCCCTGTCACATTCACAAACCCAGACGTGTCTGGTAACCATTTGCCATTTCTCATTCTTATCTATTTAACTTTTCCCATACATCCTATAGGGAGTTTAGGTACCTAATAAAGAGCTATGAGTCTATCACGTGAAAGTGCACCTAACGTTAGGCATTGCACAGCTGAGTCTAAGTATCCTTTGTGGATCTAGCTCTAAGTGTAACTATTATACTACCTTATTCCACTAAAAAAATAGATTTGGATAAATTATAACTAGCATTTTGGGTTGACAGTTTGATTTCTGATGCACTGCATATTAGTGACAGGTGTGGCTCCAATGGTTTGAAAATTTGGTTCCAGTATGGTTTGCATTTTACTAATTATCTGCATCACATGATCAATGGAAAGTTTTATATAATCTCTTTGCCTTCATTATGGCTCCACATGTGATATTCTTTTATGTAGATTTATAAAAATGAAAAAAGGATGCTTATCCATATGCTCTAGGAACAGAACTTAAAATCCACAGGCAGCCAGTGCAGACACAGAGCACAGGGTTATTATCCTCACAGCAAGATACTCCACTTACCAAGCAGGCTCTTGCATGCTGCACTGACTTGTTTCCAGATGGTTTTAAGGTGTCACTTCATGCAGATAATGCTCCAGTAACCTAACCCTGAGATGACAAAATCATGGATGACCAGAGCCACAATAGTTGGTGGGGTTCTCTTGTTGTAATACTTTCACTAGCACATATGAGTCTAAGAGCCATTTTATAAATCTCAAATTCACATCAGCTCTGCATTGTAGCTGTGAAATCTCAGTACAAACTGATTGAAATATCTCATTTATATTAATTGGTACTTTTTTAAATTAAATTCAATGGGCATTAGTAGATTTGAATATGTAGGCACCCCCAGTCATTACATGTGTTCAGAGGTAACTAAATTATTCACTTCTCTATAATTTCTAAATTAGAAAGCCCTAACAAATGCCACTATGGATAAGAAAACCTCAGATTTTATGCCCTGTTTGGTAATATGCCGAAAACTTGTTGTGTTAGGAAAATGGACAGGATTTATTTTATAAATATTTTATCCAAACCCAACATGCTCCCCACCTATGCATGTCTGAATTGATTTGGCACTTCAGACAAAAGCAGCATTACATAATAATTCCAGGACCTCATTGTCTGTACTGTCAAATGCTCAATTGTTTTTAGTAGATTATTTGTTTTGTTTTTCTCTCTAGACTAAATGTAGCATTTGTTCCACATGTTAAATCTGTTTGTCCATTTTACAGAAAGCTCCCATGTTTCCCAAAACAGGTGCTTCACGATTTGAAACACTTACTGCTACAGGTTGCTTCCTGCCTCGGCAACCTCCATCATTTAAAAAGAAAAAGAAACTGCATTTAGATTTATTTTGAAGTTGCTGCAAGTACTCATTTAAAACCTTTGTTAAATTTTGCTCTTAGACATACCTGAACTATTCTCTGTAAATGGGAGCTATACTTATGAATGCTGCTTAGCTGAGCTACAGTCCAGGAGTCCTTTTCGATGCCTCAGTGTTTTCAGATGGCCAAATAGGGATGAAGATACAAACCGTATGCTTCCATATATGATTAGCCAGAAATTTGTGCCTCTCTCTGGCAGACATAAACCTGGCCAGAAAGGTCTTGAAGATTATTAGGAAACAAGCTGAAAAAGTCACAACTGAAATTAATGTAACAGTAGCTCTACTCAGCACAAATAAGGCCAAGTGAACACACCACCCCTGGACTTGTTTCTCTGCACTGTCTTGTCATTAAGTACCCAGTTTAATTCCATGTCTCATTCCTGATATTTTCAACTGTCCGTGGGATTGCTGCTTGCTACCTGAGATACTGCCTTTCCCCAAGTATGGCCTTTCATAGGTAACTTTTCATTGGAAAAACAAAACCCTCAGTTTTATACCATTCATCGCTTCACAAACTCATGAGATAGAACTTTCACTAGCACAGGATGGCAACCGGGATTCACTCCCCGATGAATCAAGAATGATCACTGAACTAACCTCCTTGCAAACTAAATGCAAAGCTTCATCTCTGCTTTCATTAGTTAACTTCTCCACACAACCACTTACACTGTCCTGAGTGATGCCTGTGGTATGTCTCTGCACTGAACCTTTGAGTGCATATGCAGCTACTCATAGCTATACACATCCTGTCAGGAGTATTATCACATTCTGTTCAGACTGTTGCTAACTTAACCAGTTCATGGATATTATGTGTTTGACTGATAACCTTCCTGCAGGTCTTTTTTTCATTTTTTGTGTTTTGGGATTGCTGTTCAAGTGTGCATCAGAGTGTAAAACACACATTCCTCTTCTCTCTCTCTCTCTCTCTCTCTCTCACACACACACACACACACACACACACACACAAATCAAGCCATAGCCTGGGAAAAGAGAGAAAGGGTGAGTGTTACTTCTATTTTTAAATATTTGCAATGCAGCATTCAGATACTAAAGTAATAGTGTCCAGCTTGTTCCTGAGATAGATAGTAATATATTTGAGAACAAAAAGAGAAGATATTGGATTTGAGGACTTACATGTATGATGAAAATTCACTTTTGTAGCCCTTACAATCTGGGAAAAGGCTTCTATCACCAGGTGGCTGGCTCCACTAACTGAAGTAGGTCTTGCATGTGTGCCAAAGCAGATGCTCCCATTTGGCTACTTAAAAGGGTGGGGCAGCAGGTGAAAACCTGCTGCAGGGGAATATTCCAAGATGATCTGCGGCATGACAACCCCTGTAGATAGAGGTAGTGTTTGGCCTGGCTTTTGTATGGTTTTCAATACGCAAGATGAATGTTTTATATAGGCTTATTTTTTTTCTTGTACAGTCTGGTACTTGTACCCTCTATCTGCTCAAAAGCAAACTAGAAGGGCTTCTGGTACTGTCTTAAATAGCACATTATGAATGATAATTGCCTGGAAATATCCATTTTTTACATTCTAAAAATAGGCCCGTGGAATTTTTCCAGACTCATAATTACCTGATGAAGTATTAGTCTTCCCTTTATAGAAGGCTACAGACCATTGCTCTTCAGACAGTCTGTGAAAGACAGCTAGACCTCTGTCTGAGAGGTCAGGTCTATATCTCTAGAGGTGAAAGGTGTGCCTGCCTCACTCTTCTATAGCTAGAGAGGAAAGCAAAAGATAGAAAGAAGGATTCACCACTCTCTCGCTTGAGGACCTCCTACTGTCTTTCCCTGTGGCTACATCTAGACTGCAGGCTTCTTGCACAAGAAGCTTTTTTCAGAAGAGTTTGTCCGAAAAAACTTCTTGTGAAAGAGCACGTCTATGCATAGAAGCTCATAGAAAAAGCGATGTGCTTTTGCAAAAGAGAGTGTCCATACTGATTGGATGCTCTCTCGCATAAAAGGCCACCCGGAACCACTTTAGGCAGGGCTTTAGGTCACCAGTTGCTTCTGAGTTCTGGTGCCAGATCCTTGCAGAGACATGTGCTTAAAGGGACCCCTATGGACAACCATTTTTCTGATTCTGCTTGCTACCTCTTCGAGGGAAAACAAAGTTTTAGCAGTACCTGCTGTGGTTGCCCTGTTCATTTTTGGACACCACAGCTTTTTCCTTTCAGCCATGGAGCTGGAGCTGCCCCGGGCATGCAATGGCCCCATACGGCTATGCTGCAGTTTTTGCAGCACTTCCTGCCAGCTGCCTTCCTGGTCCTGCACAACCTAGACCCCAAACTTATTCTGGGGACCCTTGCTGCAGCTGCTCCACTCTGGCAACTGCATCCCACAGTGGAGAGGCATTTTTGGAGGCTCGACACCAGTTCAGACTGGTGGGACCGGCTGGTCCTGGAGTGGTGGGATGACCAGCAGTGGCTCCAAAACTTCTGCATGCAGAAGACCTTTTTGGAGCTGTGTGCCTGGCTCACCGATCTGCACACCAGAGCATTGAGCGGCCCAGTACATCAATCGAAAGGGCTACTTATCAATGGTGCTGCAGGCCCTAGTCGATCACTGGGGACACTTTACAGACATTTTTGTCGGGTGGTAAGGCAGGGCACACAATGCCCAAGTCGTCAGGAACTCTAGCCTGTATCACAAGCTGGAGGTGGGCACATTTTTCCCTCACCATGAACTTGCGGTTGGTGATGAGCAGATGCCACTGTGCCTCATGGGGGACGTGGCTTACCCCCTATGCCATGCTTGATGAAGCCATACACTGGCCTCCTAGATCCCAGCAGGGACCAATTCAAAGCCAACTTGAATTGGGCCCGGATCCAAGTGGAGTTTACCTTCATCCACCTGAAGGTTTCTGGTGACTGCTGACCCACCTCAACATTCCTGAGGTGGTGGTGGCATGTGTCCTCCACAATATTGTGGAGAGGAAGGGGGAAGTCTTCTTCCCAGGGTGTGTGACAGATGCTGGCCATAAGGGGTGAGTCTTCCAGCAGCTGTGGACAGCTGCCATCTGCCAGGCCCATCCGGAAGGTCCTGAGGGAGAGGTTCTCTCAAGGATGCCAGTAACTCTCCCCAGAGCCTCCTCCCAAGGGGCCTCTGGCTTGCAGTCCTATCCCTTCTCCACCAAAACCCTCCCTTTGCCCTTTCCCTGACCTCTCAATAAAAACACCTGTTCGATTTTAAAAAAATGAAGTCTGGATTAATGAAACTTTCTGAATAGGTGGGCAGGGGGGAGGTGGGCTCATAAGTGGGAGGAGGGCAGCTCAATGTACCATCTCAGATGCGGGAATATCCTCAGGGTTGGTTGGATCTGGGGAGCACCAGAGAGTGGACAGGAGGGGGCCCTAGACATCACTTGGGGAGGGAGCAGAGGCATGGCATGGAGAGTCAGCAGCGGCATAGAAAGGGTTGGCAGGTAGATGAGGAATGGCCATAGTATGGAGGGCAGGAGGGTGGAAGCCAGGAGCAACAACATCAGTCATGCAGGACATGACGGCACATATATTATCACACCATTGCATCAACTAGTCCCAGGGTCCGTGCAGACCTTGTGTGCCAGGGTCTAGTGGATGTCGCGAAGGACACTACTGTGCTGGCACATTAGGTCTTTGTGGACCCTGGTGTGCCTTCAGGTCCCCTGGACTCTGGCGGGTGACTGCGGTGGTGTGGCTTACCCCTTAGTCCCGGCTAGTCTGGCTGTGGAGAACACACAAGAGGGAAAGGCGGTCATCCCTGCAGACACTGTCCCTGAGGTTGTGCCCTCCTCTGTGGGTAGTGACCAACTGTCTGTGGCCCAGAGGAGACGAATATCCCAAGTACAAGGCCACGTGTGGACTGCACAGTGGCCCATGCCTCACATGGGCCCCATGTACCTAGAGGACTGTGCTGCCTCCCCAGCCCATGGACAAGCAGCCCATGGAAGTGTCCAACCACAGTGAGATCCCCTCTTGGGCAGCAGAGGAGCTGGGAGCAGCCTGGGCCTCCCTGGGGTCCGCACACACACAGATGCGACTCGCAGTGCGGTCCGTGGGAGTGGCTGCTGCCTCACAAGTGCAGGCATGTGCAGGCCCGTGTGCTAGGTGCGGCACTCCTTGGTCTGTGTGGGGTCGTGCCTGCGCCTTTGTGGCTACTGCTTCCAGTCGTGGTGCTTCCCCCAAGGCAGGAGATGTGTGGCCTCCCCTGAGCCTGGCAGCACAATCCCACCTGTGCTCAGGGGCTGCCTGCTGTATTCATGTGCCACATAGTAATGCAGCACATGGCTGCATGTGCATGGACTGCAGCACAATGTCCAGCCCGAGCAACACTCACCACCCTCTTCCTCTGTGTCCATCTCCCCTGCCGTGTGTGTGTGACAAAGTGAGACCACTCACCTGAAGATCCCTTCCAGGTGGCTAAGGTCTGGGAGACGTCCTGACTCACAGTCACTGGCTCAAAGGAAAGGGTCGTGGTGCCTGTCTCCTCCTTCTCCTCCTCCTTTTCCATCGCTGTCGGCTGGCCCTGGCCCTCCTGCTCCTCCTCCATGGAGACCTCTGGCTGGGTGATCA
>JANRFK010001234.1:89916654-89947398 GCA_030068395.1 Apalone spinifera | reverse complement strand
TGTACGTCAGCGTTACGGACGCACAGACACTGGGCTACTATATATATGATAACTGTCTGCTGTGTAGACACAGACTACGTTATTTCTAGTAGTTATTTCAAAATAATGTTGCTGTGTAGATGTACCCTTGGAATCAATTTTAAACAGAGAGGATTCTTGTTCTTTGGGCTAGATTGTAACTTTACAATCCAGAATGTTAGGGGAGCACATTGTTTCACAGCCTGAGGAGAAATCCAGGAAAGAGATAGTAACTGAGTTACAGTGTGGTTCCTGCTTTTCCCTTGCTCCAGATGATGTAAATGGTTCAGCTGACTTCTATCTCTATACCTCTTTAGTTACTCTGGTTTGTGTATAGGAGGTAGGGGAAAAAAGTAGACTTGGCTTCACCCATATCTCACCCCTGCACACAAAACTCCTCTCTTACTTATTTCTGGAACAGGAAGAGGAAGGCCATAGCCAGTTGCCTCTTCCACTCATGGTGTGTGGGTCTTGGTAATCCAGGTTACCCATATGGAGTATAAGACTATAACTTATGCAACAGCTCAAATCAGCCTAAACAAAATACTCAGGGTATTCCTTTGCATGTAAATTATGAAAAATATTGAAATTTAGACTGAGATTAAGTAACACACACTATCTAAACTTAAACCACTTTCAACTGTCTTTCTACTCAAAATGTGGGAAAGTTTAGATAGTTGATTTTTGTGTGGCTATGACTAAATTCTTAAATCTGGTTTTCCTGTATGTAAAGTAGATTGGGCCCCAATTTCATGTGTTTAAATTTGAGTCAGAGTTCCATAAATTATACATGGAACTGGATCAGGGATTGAATCCTACCATGGGGAGACATAAGAGCTGTTTCCTACAAAGTTTCCCCTGAACTGGAAAAATCTCACATCATTTAACATCCCATTCCCTCTGCCCCCAAGCCCCGTCAAGATAAATAGATAGCTATATAGATAAGCCTCAGAAGAGAAATTATAATGGGAACTAAATATTCTGGACAGACAACTGCTCTCAAGGCATGTATTCTGCTTTATCATTTTATTCAGAATATGGGCCTTCTGTGGCAATAAAAATCATATTGGTGATTTTTTTTCAATACCATTTTCATTTTAAGATAGAAATATGTTAAATCATAGACTCTTGGAGATTAGGATTGGAAGAGACGTCAAGAGGTCATCTAGTCCAATTCCTGCTCAAAGTGAGACTAACACCCGTTGGAGAAAGAAAGAGTCTGAAGCATGGGTCTGGTGTTTGAACCAAAGTAAGCAATTGTTATACTATGAGTAATAGACAGGCCATGTCAAAAGCAAATGTTTGCCTGCAAGTTGGTGTGTCTCAGCATTATTACTGCTAGCATGGATAGAAGCACATGAAGTAGGTAAATACATTCCATCAGGACAGTACAAGGACAACCAGCTGAGTACACGATAAAATAGTTTGAAACAACAAGAGTGAAAGCATAACAATGGGTAATGAATGCTTTGGAGGAAAGTACCAGAGGAGGTACCAAATGAGTCATTAATGCATAAGATGATATGTATGGTGAGTATCATATATTGCTCATTTCTGTCTATAAATGTTGGGATACCTCACTTAATTCTTTGGCTGGCCTAGGGAACAATAGTGAAATCCATACTATTGATTGAGCCGAGTCTATTTTCCCAGATACAAATACTTAGGGTCTCAGAGGCCATCTGGCTACCGACAATTATTAATGTACTTTGTTCGATCATAAACCTGACTTAGGTGCCTTCATATCTTATCTGAGTCTGTGGTCTTTTGGGGCTCTGGTGAGGTCTATTATGCTAGTTACCTTCTCAGAGCTGGCATGATATACTGAGGGAGCATATGAAAACACACTCAGCAAAATGTTTATCATTACTGATGGAGCAGATCTGTTGGGATGCCACATCAGTGAATCCTGAATTTCCTGTATCACTGTCCTGAACTACTACACTGGTGACCCCGACTGCTGATCTGGTAAGTAAGTGAGCTGTCCACTGTAGCTACAACAACCCCACCTAAATCTTTCCAGCCAGGACTCTCTCAAGCCTGGCCTTAAGAACAGCTAATGAAAGAGATTCCCTTACCATCCTAGAAAACTCATTCTAGTGCTTCACCAGTCTCCTAGTGAAATAGTTTTGCCTGCTATACAAACTAGATCTCTGCCAATGCAACTTGACACCACTGTATCTTGTTTCATCATCTGCTACTACTGAAAATAGCCTAGCTCCATCCCTTTTAGAAGCCGTCTTTATTTAGTTGAAGGCTGCTATCAAATTCCCCCTCCTTCTTCTCTCCTGCAGACTAAAGAAGACCAGTTTCCTCAGCCTATCCTCCTAAGTCATACACCCCAGCCGCATAATAATTTTTGTTGCCCTCCACCAGACCATTTCCAATTCGTCCACATCTTTTCTGTAGTTGGTGGTGCAAAACGAGATGCAATACTCCAGATATGGCCTCACCAGTACTGAATAGAGGGGAATAATCACTTCGTCACTCTCCTGGCAATATTCCTACTAATGAAGCTCAGTGTGTCTTTAGCTTTCTTGGAAACAAGGGCACACTCTTGAATCATATATAGCTTCTCATCTACTGTAATTCTCAGATCCATTTTTAGAAAACTGGTGTTTGGCCAGTCAGTCCCCAGCCCATGGCAGTGCATGGCATTCTTCTGTCTTAAGTGCAGGGTTCTACACTAGTTTTTATTGATCCTCAGATTTCTTCTGGCCCATTCTCCAATTTGTCTAGGTCATTCTGGACCCTATCCTTAAACCTGAGGGTGCAGCTGTTTATTTCCACAAACACATTAGTTCTTTGCTAGAATAAATGGCTCAGATGTTTTAAACTCAAGCACACTCAGTAACAAAGAAGAATATACTAGCCTATGGTCATAGTTATAGCTAGCTATTATGTCTCCAATATAAAACATTTGAAAGAACCCAACAGCCCAAACCTACAACTGAACCGAAACCTTGAAGACTAATTATAACAATGATGTACTTTAGTATCACAAAGATAACACTTGAGGTGGTTTGGAGATAGGATGAAAAATAAGAAACTTTAGAGAAAAAGTTAAGGAGGTTTGCAAGAGGTTTTTTTTTTTTTTTTTAGTGAGTGACTTTTGGACATATTTGTGTGAGGGATGTATTTGAGCAGATGAAGTCTCAGTCATAAGTCAACTTTATATTGACAATGACAAAGCTCTTCAGTGTTGAAGAAAAAATACTTGATTAGAAGTGTGAAACTTCAAAGGAGAAAAGAAGGAAAAGGAGCTGCAAAGAAATGTAGCTTGAGTTAAAATGCACTTACAAATGTATTCTAAATCAAAGAATGATGAGTTGGGGAAAGAAAAAAATTCTTGTATTTAAATAACATGGCTAATAGGGTAATCTGATACGGTGCAAATGCCAATTGGAAATGAGGTGAAAGGCATGATTTTCTTTGAAGCAGACTTCATGGGGTTTGCTCATAGAACCCTTTTGGATGTCAGCGCCCATCACATATGATCCTAAGGTCAAGACCCTCAACTGGCACAGAAGATTAAAACATAAAAAAAGCTTCAAATCACCTTAGTATTCCCCTAATCCTGGATTTTCCAGGACCACAGTAAGTCTTCAGTGAAGTTTAGTGAACGTTTAGGGCTGCTTACAATTATGTTTCCTGCATCAGTTCCCAAGAGCCATTTGTTTGTGTGCACTGCAGCCCAGACACACACCTGGAACATCTTTACTGCCCCACAGAACTGGAAAGAATAGCACAGTGAAGGATAACCCCCAGAAAACCCGGTAACAGATTTGGTTGAAAATTCTGTCAAAGCTTTTGATGAAAAATTGGAGTTTCAAGAAAATGTGTATGGGAAGGTTCTCCCACAAAGTATCTGGCCTTTTCAGAAAATGTTGGGGTTGGTGCTGGGTTTGTTTTTTGAGAGAGAGAGAGAAAGAGAGAGAGAAAAATGCTTGCATGATTGCCAGGGACTATTACTGTTACTAGCATTACCCACCCCATTGATATGGTAGCCTCCACCATCCCCTCTGTTCCCAGGGGTTGGGAGACTTGGGCCAGCTTGGGCCATACAGCCATCTCCCTTCCCCCTGCTCCAGGGCTGGGGAGGCTGCAGCCATGTGGCCTCCTTCCTCCCTACTGCTCCCAGGGCCGGGGAGGGATGGGCCTTCTTGGACAGTGGGGCCTCCTCCCTCCCCACTGCTTCAGGGGATAGTGGGATTGGGATGCATATGTGCTCTTCCCTCCCTGTGGTGGGGGGACGTGCACGTGGCCTCCTCCTTCCCCACTGCTCCTGGGGGGCAAGGGGCTTGGAGCTGTGCATCCTGTTCTATCCCTGCGGTTCTGGGGATACTGGAGCACACTCATGTGTGCTCTTTCCCTTCCTGTAGGAGGGAGGGGGCGCACATGTGGCCTCTTCCTTCCTTGCTGCTCACAGAGCCAAAGAGACTTGGGATGGCTTGGCCTATGCAGCCTCTTTCCTCCCTGCCCCTCCTAGGGAATGGAGGGGGGCTTTTGGGGCCATGTGTCCTCTTCCCTCCCTGCTGCTCTGGGGATGTTGGGGCGCGTGTGTGTGCTCTTCCTCTCCCTATCATGGTGTGGGGGGGGGAAGGGGAGGCATGTACTCAGCATGCTGCTCCTCCTCCTCCCCATGGGGGGGGGGAGGCATGGCTTCAGCCTGCCCCCCCCCCCCCCCCGAAACTTCTCAAGTCTTCGCAAATGTTGTCTGTGACTGACGGCATGAGGGACACCCCTCCTTTTATAATAGCATAGGTGATGCATCCTCTCCACTCATTGGGAGGTGAGGATATGATGCATCACAGGCAATGAAGTCTAGTCAGAGAGGCTGGCTCATAAAAGGAGAATGGAACCTCAAGACACTTGAACTACAACTCCTATGAGGTAACAAGCACCTTTTTGAATATTTTAATTTTCACCTGAAATATTTCTAGTTTGAGTATGTATTTGATGAAAGAAACAGATTTCCCAACCCATTAGGACAACTCCTAGGCCTCTTTGCATAAGTGTACAAATCTTCTAAGAAATGTGATTCACAGCTTGGATAGCTGTATAGTTCTTGGTAAAATTTGTATTGCATTAAATGGAGCAGGACTTGGTTTTACACAGTTTTGTCCATATTATCCCTTTGACCTGAGCAGTTAGCCAATACTCAGGACCTTGCAGGATTGTCTTCTTTTGAAGAAGAAAAAGTATGATATGAGTCATATATATTCTTTGGTGAATTCCTATTTATGAAAGTCCTGTTTCCCTGAATACACTGGAGATTTCTACCTGAGCGAGTGTGTTAAAAATAGAAGCTAGTCAGTAATACCTCAGTTTAGCTGCCCTTTACATGTCCAGAGGGTTCAGTGGGGTTGTCCTTGGGTGGCTAACCTAAGCTATTATCTGTGCTAAAGCTGCCACACTGCTATTTTAACACACTACCCTGAGCAATATCAGCGTATTTACAGCTACTTAAGTCTACATTCCAGCTTCTGTGTAGACAATCGAAACTTTCCACTCAACATACAGAATTCTACAGGATAGCATGTCCTGTTGTCCTGAGCAGCTACAAAAGAGCTGGAGAGCCTAATAGGGTTTTTCAGTTAACAGAAGATACTGCTGAGGAGTCAGGTACTTCTTTGGTTCAATACTGATCTTTATAAAGAATTAACACAACATCTTGTTTCTTAGGTATATAGTCTTTCCAGAAGATGTTTCCCCCAAAAAACTGTCCTCCTACTTATTGCTAGGGTCATATTTACCTCTGTATCTCTGACCACCTGCAAACTTTCTCGTTTAAATACACACAGCTTACAAAGCAATCCTCTAACCCTTCTAGTTGCAACCAGCACCAGGGAGGCTTCTCAGCCCACAGGTTGAGTCCTACTCTGGGGTTTTATCATGTGGCCTTGGTCAGAGTAGCTCCAACTGTCTCCCAGTCAACACAGTCTGTAGAAGGAGGAGTTTAATTGCTCTTTCCATTTAGCCTGAAATAAGAGTGGCTAGCACACCCAACAGCTTGAACAGATGTGATGTTTGTAGGTCAGAGACCACCCTCTGCTGGCAGCCATGAAAAACTTCCAGCATAAATAATATATTGTTTGCTCAACACTACTTTGTGAAATGTGATTCTTTGAGATGTGGAGGGACAAGGAAGGGTCATGCCCATTTTCTTTCCTCAGAAGATTCAGCCCACTAACTCATTATTTCTTTTCATATATAATCAAAGCTTTATTTAAAATGAGTTACAATCATCTAGTCAAAAAAGCAAACTGAAAGCATTATACTCTTCTAAGAGAGAAGACCAAGGTATGGTAAAGAACAAAAGCTTACAAGCCACAATTGTATTCATGTCAACACATCTAAATAAGACTTATGAATAAAACAGTGGAGGCAAAGAAAAAAAATGAGTGCTGAATAGGATAAATATAGTCTGAAATTTGGCGGGAAAGAGTATAGCACACTGAAGCCATTGAAAAGACAGAATAATTCAAACCACAGGTTAGTTTGTCAGAAATCACAGTATTCTATAACCTCTGAACATGGAGAATGAGGGTCCACATCACTCAGCTAGTCAGAAGAGATTCATAAGCTAAAATCAAATAAATGCAGAAGCATTAAACTGAATGGATAAAGAGAAACAAAACAATTCACCTACTGCTTTAAGAGTCTGATTACCTGACACAGGAAAATGAAGAAGTTATTCACCTTCGTGCAGTAATGATGGTTCTTCGAGATATGCCCCCATGAGTGCTCCACTCTAGGTTTTGGGCTCGTCCCGACATCGCTGGTCGGAGGTTTTCAAAAGCCATTGTCAGCTGGACAGAAAGCACATGCACAGTCAGTGTCTCGCACCATTTGCGCCTTTCGATCACGCAGTCTGGCTCCCGCCAGTTCCTCTCACTGCTTGGTTATCTGCAATGAAAAAGAACAAAGCTCTGGAGCGGGGAGGAGGGCAGGACGTGGAGCACCCTTGGGACACATCTCGAAGAACCATTGTTACTGCACTTCTTCTTCTTCTTCGAATGGATGCTCTACTCTAGGTGACTGTAAAGCAGTACCCAGAATGCGCTCCAGAATTAACATTTGTCTGCAACCGACAGTACTGCTGAGATGACAGTGGAGTCCATGACTAAATGTTGCACAATTGCATAATGTCACATAAAAGGGGGCCAATCGACAGATGTCGTTCAGTGGGACTCCACGAGCGAAGGGTGTGGAGGTAGCTACTGCCCTTGTGGAATGAGTCTTTGGTTGCGAAAGAAGAGGCTTATTTCGGATGGCGTGACAGGTGGTGATACATGTCCCTATGAGCCTCACAATATATTGTCTGGAGAGTGCATTGCCCTTGGACTGTTCTGCGATTGACATTTTTAGTCTATTTGTCTTATGCCATTCCTGAGTTCTATCGATATAAAAGGAAAGTGCTCCTTATGACGAATGAGGCTTGGCATAAAAAGATGGTAATACTATGGGTTCATTGATGTGAAACAAAGAGCAGACTTTAGGAATAAAGTCTGGATGCAAACGTAATGTGACCAAGTCTTTAGTAAATGATGTGAACGGTGGAGTTGCCATCAGTGTGGCCAACTCATTGACTCTACGTGCCAATGTAATCACCTGCAGAAAAACTAATTTCATAGTCAGCATTTGGAGAAGTATAATTGCTAATGATTCAGATGAAAAATACATTATGGTATCAAGTACTAAATCCAGATTCCACAAGGGAGCGGTGGTCTACATGGGGGGGTGCAGGTTCATCAGGCCTTTCATGAACCTCTTGGTGGATGGGTGGGCAAATATTGAGAGTCCTTCCATGGGATGATGAAAAGGGCTAATAGTTGCCAAATGTACTTTCAGAGACGAAATGGAAAGCCCCGATCGTTAGAGATCGAGGACATAATCGAGGATCTGATGCAGAGGAGACCCTTTAGGGTTAACGCAGTTGTCGGCACACTAGAGTGCATATCTTCGCGAGGTAAGTCTTTTGAGTAGATAATTTTCTACTGTGCATTAGAACTGCTTTGACTTGTTCTGAACAGAAGTGCTCATTTGTCTTGAGCCAATCAGGAGCCAAGCTGTTAGGTGCAGAGTCTCTGGCTTGGGATGAAGGAGAGAAGTATAATTCTATGAAAGAAGATCCAGTGGGGGGGAAGTAGGTAAGATGGCTGCACTGACATCCTGTGGAGGAACGGGTACCATGGTTGTCTTGCCCATGCTGGAGCTAATAGGATTACCCATGCTGATTCGTCATTGATTTTTTTCAGTGTTCTGGGTATGAGTACTGATTAGGAGTGCGTCCCCCAGTGGTCCCTTCCCAATGCCTACCCTGGAGCAAAAAAGTCAGCATTTCCTGTTTGGTGGAGTGGCAAATAGATATATAAGAGGTGTTCCCCACATGCGGAAGATCCGTCAAAGGATGTCTGGTCATACTTCCCACTCATGGTCCAGTGAGAATTGTCTGTTGAGTGAATCTGCAATTGCATTGTTGGAACCAGGTAAGTAGGATGCTGTGATGGTGATGCCGTTTTGAATGCACCAACTCCACAGATGGACCGCTTCTGCACATAGGGAGTGTGATCTTGCCCATCCTTGCCAGTTGATGTACTATATCATGGCAACATTTTCCGTCAACACTCTGACAGTAGTGCCCGTTATGTGAGGGAAGAAGTGTTTGCATGCATGAAAAATAGCCCTCAGCGCTAGGAGGTTTATGTGCAAAAGTCTTTTGGGGTCTAACCATCTGCCTTGCACCTTCATTCCATTCATGTGTGTGCTCCAACCAATGAGGGAGGCATCTGTAGTTATTTGATTGGAAGGTTGTGGATGATGGAATGGGACTCCTATCATGAGATTGTGTGCTTTCGTCCACCATATGAGGGATCTGAGGACGTAGGTTGGAGGAGCAACTATTATTTGAATGCTGTGTTTTGAGTAGGTATATGGATGCTAGTCAATGTTGGAGGCACTGAAAATGTAGTCATGTGTGAAGCACCACAAAAGTGGTAGTGGCCATGTGACCCATCAGCTTCAGGCAAGTGTGTGCTGAGACTGTGGGGGCATTGATGAGCACTTTCACGAGGTCTTGTATTGAGTGAAATCTCTCTTTTGGTCAATACGCTTTTGCAGTGACAGAGTTGAGTGTGGCGCCTATGAATTTTATATTTTGATTTGGGTCTAGAGTGGACTTCTGTTCATTGACTATGAGGCCCAGAGTGTCAAAAGTCTGCTTGGCTAGCATAACCATGTGTGATGCCTCTTGTTGTGTTCTGCCTTTTATGAGGTAGTCATCCAGGTAAGGGACTATAATGACGTTCATACAGCGGAGATGTGCTGCCACAATGGAAAGTGTTTTTGAAAAAACCCTGGGAGCGGATGCTAGACCAAACGGTAGTACCCAATATTGGAAGTGGTTGCTTCCTATTAGAAAACAAAGGAATTGCGTATGTGCTGTGTGGATGACGATGTGGAAGTAAGCATCTTCCAGGTCGAGGGCTGCAAACCAGTCTTCATTGTCGAGCGATGGGATTATGGTGGTGAGAGTCACCATCTTGGTGGCGAGAGTCACCACTGCTTCCAGAGGTAACAATTCAATCCCCCCACCCCCATTTTCTTTTGAGTTTGAAAATAGCGAGAGTAAAACTCCTTTTCTCTGAATTGATCTGGGACTCACTTTACCACCCCAGTGGAGAGAAGGCGGTGAGCCTTTTGACGTAAGTGGTCCTCATGATATGGGTCCCTGAAGAGGGACGGGTAGTGGGAAGTACAGAGGTGAATGGAATCGTGAGTCCGGATCGTACAAGTTCCAGAACCCATCTGTTGGATGTTATGGTGGCCCACTGGTGGTAAAAGGGCAGCAAGCAATGGTGGAACAAGGGAGGACAGGGGTGGTGGTTTGCAACAACGTGAGGTGTTTGCACACCCTTGACTGAGGAGTCAAACCTGCTGCTTCAAAGATCGTGGATTGGCCATGCATACTGGTTGAGGGCATCTGCACTGAGGTCACTGTTTTGGGCATGTCTGTTCGGATGGCCATTGATGTTGTCTCTGATACTGGTATTCATATCTTCTCTGGTATGGGTAATACCGTTTGCATCTAAAGAGTGGTGTGTACATACCGAAAGTGTGCAAGGTCTTATGGGAGTCTTTTCCAGAATGGAGGACCTCATCCATTTTGTCCACGAAGAGTTTCTGTTTGTCAAACGGGAGGTCCTCCACCTTGCCCACCAACTCCTTGGGGACTCCAGCTGTGGCCAGCCACAATGCTCGTCTCATGGAGACTGCTGTGGCCGTAGATCATGCAGCTGTATCCGCGACATCCATCACAATTTGAAGCCCTGCCCTAGACAAAGCATAACCTTCTTGAACCACTGCCTTCCAGATAGGCTTTTTGGAGGTCAGGGAGACGTTGAGAGAGCTCGGTTATCTTCGAATAATTGTCAAAATTATGATTCAAGAGCAGGGTGGCATAGTTTGCGATGTACAGAAATAGGGTGGCCGATGAGTATACCTTCTTGCTGAAGATGCCAAGCTTCTTTGCATCCTTGTCCACTTCCATGCTTCTGAACTGCAGCATCTTGGATCTTTGTTGAGGGAATTAGGTTGTGGGTGATTAAATAAAAACTCAAGGCCCTTCGACGGCACAAAGAATTTTTTGTCGGCCTGTTTGCTGGTTGGTGTTGTGGATGCTGGGGTCTGCCAAATTTCTTCTGCAGCCTCCATGATTGCTTTGTCTATTGGAAGCTTGACTTTTGATCGTTGTTGTGGATGGAGACTTTTCAGCAGATGATATTGTTTGTTCTGTACCTCTACCAGTGGCACATCCTGAGATTCAACAACCCGCTTAAAAAGTTCCTGAAATTGTCTCAGGTTGTCTGGAGGAGACATATCCCCAGGGAAGACTGCCTCATCTGGGGAGGATGAAGACTGGTCTGTTGGTGAAGTCTCCGGAGGTTGATCCTCGCCCTCAGATATCTGACCTTCCTCCAGTTCGGATTGCTGTGGTTGTGTCGGAGGGCTATTCGAGGGTGGGGCGGTAGGGTACTCCTTCTGCTGTGTATGTGTCACAGGTGGAACGTGACAATAGTGCGGCAAGTGGCAGCAGCATGATGATCAGGCATAAGAGCGGACCTATAATAATGGTGCGATCTGTGATATCGATCATAGTTGCAGTCAGAATAAGTTAGGGAAGATCGCCTTGAAGATGCTATGCTACCATGTCTCCTATAATAGCTTGCACAGGGAGAGTGTGTTGGTGAGCGCGGTATACAAGGTGAACACCCGCTGGATGGTGCAGGTGAAAGTGAGGTGTGCCTGTGTGGACGTGTTGAATAATCCTGCAGACACCCTCGATGCAGTGATCAGGGGCTGCATCGTGGTGGATAAGACTGCTGATTCCCGTGTACAGGGGACTGGTGCCTAGGAGGTGAGGGGGATGGTGCCAGGGAGAAAGTCAGGGATGGCTAGAGTGATGGCAGACGCATGATTGTTTTGCAAGCGGGTTTCCTCAGTGCCAGAACGGTGCCGCTGTCCTACTCAGTCTGCTCTCCCCCATTATCAGATGTCATCGGTGCCGAGGTCTGCGGTTCCGCACTCTGTGGTACCGAGGCATACGGCACGGACGGTGCCGGTGTTTGTTCCAGTGCTGTGACATCTGCTGTTGGTGCCAGCAGTGCTGGAGATCATGTTGTCGGTGGTGCTGAAGCTTGCTTACTAGCGGCTCTCAGTGCCGAAACCATCTTTGGTGGCGATAGGGCGCTTGCGATCAGTGCCAGAGTGGCCGTTTTTTTAGACACAGGAACCAAGGATGTTTCTGAGGCCCGGGGGTAGTTCCTGATGTGCCCGGCTTATCTCCTCTGCTGACCCTTACTGCGGGACCAGTGGGCAGACAGCATGTGGGGGAAACTCTCACTTTTTTTGGTGCTGTCGCCCCAGGGGACGAATCTCTCTGTGCGCCACAGCTGAGTCTGAAGTTGGTGGTGACGTGCCACTTGAGGGTTCAAGGGCCTTATCAAATAAGATCATCTTCAGGTGCATTTCCCTATCCCCCCGTACCCTGGCCATAAGTTTAGAACAATGGCCACACGCCTGGGGGAAGTGCATATTCCCCAGAAAACGGATACAGGCTGCATGGACATCCGAAGCTGGCATAGCCCCCCGGCAGACGGAACACTTTTTAAAACCTGGTGAACCAGGTGTGCTGGGGTCTGGCGAAAGATTTCAGCAAGCCCACAACTAAGTATGAGGCAAAGAACTAACTGTAATATATTATTTTTTTAACTAAGTATCAACTAATGAACTAAAACTGTTACAAGAACAAGAACTATCTAACTAAACTAACTATAAACTTTTTACACAGAGAACTCCATCTGACTGAAGAGAAGAGGGAAGCTCCACCAGCAACCGAGGATGGTTGAGAGGAACTGGCTGGAGCTGGGCCACGCAATCGAAAGTCACGAGACTCTGACCGCGCATGTGCAGTCCAGCTGATAACGGCTATTGAAAACCTCCAACCAGCGACTCTGGGACAAACCCAACACCTAGAGTGGAGTACTCACGGGGACAACTCAAAGAAGAAACTAAATTATTATGTATCCTGAACAGAAAAAGATAATTCTCAGAGAGGCAGCAGTATTTGCAAATACAACAAAGTGTCCTGTGGCATTTTAGAGACTAACATATTTATTAAGACATAAGCATAAAACTCATGTCAGATGTATTGGAGTGGAAATTACAGAAACAGGAATATATATAAAGGAATTTCTTGTGTTAATAAAGCTAATCAAGTCAGCTTGGAAGTGGGTCACTCACAGCATTTGGTGTGGAGATGTCCACTGGTTATCACCTACAGCCCGAGCTAAAACCCCTCCAGTGTATCATTGACAATCTACAACCAATACTGGAAAACAATCCCTCACTCACAGACCTTAGGAAACAAGCCAGTCCTCACCCCTCAGGCAGATACTCCCTCCTCCCCACAACTTACCAACAGCCACACAATGAACCACAAAAACACTTACACAAGAACCTATCCCCACAACAAATCCTATGCCAACTTTGTCCACATATCTATAGAAGTGACACCATCACAGAACCTAACTACACAAGCCACATCATCTTATCCACCTGCACATCGATTAATGTGATATATGCCAGTAAATGCCCCTCTTTCCTGCATATTGGCCAAACCAGACAGTCTCTATACCAAAGAATAAATGAACACAAATAAGACATCAGGAATGATAACACACATGAACCTGTAAGAGAATGCTAAGATAGCTTCCTCAATTATCACCTCTAATGTCATTACCTCACAGACAATAACCTTCCCCCCAACCCCCACTCTATTCTAAAATTTGATTTGTCAGTTTTATATGTGTTCACTTTTTTTGATTGTATCACTTTGGTATATATGGTCATGCTAATTTTCTTCCACAAATTGATCTGAGGAAGTGGGTCTGGCCCACGAAAACTCATCACCTAATAAACCATCTTGTTAGTCTTTAAAGTGCTACATAGTTCTGTCTTTTGTTTCAGCTTAACCTCCCTGGATATTCAATAATGGGTTTAAAATATCCATCCTTCCACAAAAGAATTTCAAAAACCAGTTACAAAAGAAGACAACTAACTAGAATTCATTTGCAAATTCAAGACTATCAGTTTAGGACTGAAATAGACCTCAACTGGTTAATGCATTACAAAAGGCAATTTCCCCTTCTCTGTCTCAGAAAGGGAAATTGTTCCCTTCACATCTCCACACCAAATTCTGTGCATGACCCACTTCTACCCTGACTTGATTAGCGTAATTAATACAATCAACTTCTTCCTTATATATATACTCCTGTTTCTGTAATTTCCACTCAAATGTATCTTTTGAAATGGATTTTACCCATAAAAGCTTATGCCCCAATAAATATGTTAGTTTCTAAAGTGCCACAGGAATCCTCATTGTCAGAATTAGAGAAATTTGTACTGGTTGGTTCTAGCATTCATAAATCTATAAATAACTCAAATATTATCTTTTTTCTCCTGCAGAAACAATCTGCTATAGCAATAGCATCTAATCTTTTAATCAAATGTCTCATCTGAGATCTCTAATTATGTTCTAATCCAACATTCCAGAATTTATTGGAGGGAAAACGGGATTCTGTTTTCCCTTTCAATTTCTCTTTCTGTTTTTTTAAGTGCTTGGTTTCTGAGAAATTTATCTGACCGGTTTAGCAGGTTATAAGTAAGCTTATTTTTGGTCAGTGTTTTCCATATTGAATATAAGTGTTAAACTTGATTTTGTCACTTACTATTTTCCGTGAATGTTAGTGTACATTTACAGAAGATTTAACATCATCTATGGCTTTTAATAATGATTCAAGCTTGAGATCGCAAAAAAGAACAATGAAATTTTAATCACTTAATTGCATTAAGTAATAGTGTCTGACACATAAGTCTTTCTTTAATAAATGTTTTATAGGGAGTTTAAAATAATGATTTAAAAATTTCAATAACTCTTTTTATATAGGTATGAAAGTACAATTTCTATATATCACACAAAACAAAAAGACTTAACATTTAATAGGTTTAAAACAAATGTTTCAAATTGATTTTGTTTACCTTTGAGAAATCTGAATTTCAGTTAATAAGTTTGAGTCAATTTGCATTGTATTCTGGTCAACCTGGGTTATCACACCAGCACAACGAGTTGTTGCTGTGGAAGGATAGTGCATAGGAAACAATCAGTACATGGGTGATTGTAGTGGGACAATATGCTAAAAAGCCCCTGGATCTTTTGGCCTTCCCTCAGGTTGTTGCTATATGACACCCTCAGGTTGTTGCTATATGACGCTAGCCATAGATGATCCTCAGCAAGTCAACTCCAGAAGTATTGTGACAAAGTGTGAAAGTATACCTTGTGCTCTCTCTTACCTACACCAAGGACTTAATTATCTGTGATATCTTGAATTCAGGGCCAGGATCATTTCTAATCATGTCAAATGCTGGCATAATAACCATAACGATAATACTCACAAAGTATCAAAGCCTGACTAGTGCCTGTGCAGATTTCAGGAGGGCAAGGGATGATGCAGAGAGCCTTCCTCTCACCTGGAATGCTACTTGTTAGAGTCTTATGGGGGCAGTAGGCAGTGCTAATTAGTTTGCAGGATGAAGGGAAATGACTTCCCCTTCCCTATCTTTTAGGAGGAGTTCTTAAACAGACTCATGGATACACAGACAGACAGATGCACATTTCTAATCTATATAAAGAGATAAAAATATGCTTTCAACTAAAACAATAAACATTCAGACAATAACTGAGGAGGTAAGGAAAACCTCAAAACAGTGACTGATAAAGAATAGGCAATGAAACATCAGCTTGGATATTTGCATACCAAATGATGGAAAACTGTAGTTTCAAGAGAAATTGGAGAAAGCAAATTGACTCTGAATCTTCAAAAATAAAATAATCTTGGCAATTATTATTCCACTCTTGAAAGATATATGCATCAAGAAGGTCACAGTATTTTTGAGGCTAATAAAAGGGATTATAGTCACTGAGGACTGGAATGATGCTAATTAAGTGAAAATTTTAAGATAAATGTTAAGGGTTTTCCCTTTTCTCTTCCCCTGATTCTTGTCATGCAGCCAGAAAGCAGAAAAGGAGAAATGTGGAATGCAGGAAATGTGATGTTTATTGACAATCAGGCAAGCAGATTCACAGATATATTAAACTCACATTCTACCCAACAACACTTCAGCTCTATCACTTTCACCCAGTTGCTTATGACCTGATGAACATACAAAGTCTTTCTTCTTTATTCACAAATATTAGTAAGACTATAAAAATATAAAAAAGTAAAATGTTTGGCAAGACTCAAAGTTATATCTCAGGCAATTGCACAGGTCTGAATGCTACATTAATATCACTAGAACTCCCAACAGTGAGCATCAGCGAAAATGGCCCCAGAGCCTGCGGGGGTGTGGGGGCACAAAATATAATAGCTCCAGGCGCCCAGAAGAGTTAATCCAGCCCTGACTGCAAGTAAGTTGAGTAAGATATTTTTTCTTTTGATTGAGTGTGGGCCCCAACTGATTTTTCTGTGAGTCAATGACCTGACAGAAAAAAAAAGTTTCTCCACCTATGTCAGGTGAGAGCATTTATCTTGCCCAAAGGACTACCTAGAAAAATGACACAAACTCCATCACACTGAAAACTTCACTAGGCAAAACACTAGCATTTATGCAATGGAAAAAGATTTCTTCAACAACAGGCAGTTCTACTTATGGGTCCTTTCTATTTTTAGAGGCTGTGATAATTGAAGGAATGGGATTGCTTTATTTAATAAAATAAAAGCACCAAGATCTAATTCAAAGATAATGGATGAAACCTGGACCTACTGAAGTCAATAGCAATCCCTCCCTGCATTGACTTCAATATACCTAGGATTTCACCCTGTGTATCAGAATACAGAAGACGACAGTCCAGGCCTCCAACCTATGTAATGATATTGAACTACCTAAAAGTACCTGAGTATAACATTCAGGTCCGCAGGCCCACAGATGAGGGGAGGAGGGCAAAGGAGCAGCAATTCAAAGGATAGCAGCAATGGTGCCCTGGAACCCAGGCCATTTAAATCACTGCCAAAGTGCCACAACACATGATCTGGGAAGCTCTTAGGGCTGCCTGGGAGGTATGGGCACAGTGCAGCATGCTTTCGCTGTGCTGGGGGGTGTGGGTCCATGGTCTGAGTACTGCTAAGGACTGACTTCCCTCCCACCTCTTCTGTCCGAGCCTGAACCCCTTCTGGGAGCATGAAGCCGCAGCCTCACTTTGCCCAGGGCCCCCACATGTCTGTCAGCTCCCTTAATGAGAGTTTCCTTGTGGGGAAGGGGAAGAAAGAAGAAGCTTTTTGTGTGATGGTCATTCTCAGAGAACCAAGATTGCTAGCAAGTTATTTCTCTGTTTGTTATTGTTTTTGTCTTCCTCTTTTATCTCTGTGAAAGTGTTTGGTGTAAAGCTGTGCTCCTCTATGCCAGCATAATAGCTCCCGAGTTTTCAAAATGTAGATATATGTTGGCACTGATCCACCTACAACTTATAGTAAGTAACTTTTTCCTTAGAACATTTTCCCTGTGTGTGGAACTTTGTCAGCTGCTGACAAAAGCCAACTGGAAATGAAAAAGTTACCTTCATGGGCAATCTGTGTCAACAGCAACACTTGAGTCTGTTTTTGCCAAAGCCCCTGCTGCTTGCAATGCTCTACATGAGAAACCTGCTGTGGTTTCTGCTGCTAACTCCACTGCTACAGATGCTCCTTAAAAACAACAGGCAAGGCCAGTTGAGTTATACTGCTGCAGGAAAGCAAATACTTCTACAATCATGGTGCAGGAATAACTCTTATTTACTTTTCAAAATTGTGTGGTGAGATGAGTCAATCTCAGTATGTGGTCCAAGATGAAAAAAAAGTATAAAACTTAAAGTTAAAAGTATTGTCTCGTTACACAGACGTATATATACTCTGAAAGAAAAGATGATCAATCATAAGTGTTAAGCATCAACTACTTAAGAGTGCCCATCAGCTCGGCAACCATATGGTTTTTTTATGGCTACATTTTAAAGCACATTTTAAAGTATGATTTCATAAACATATGTTTTCCTGATTTTCTGTCAACAAGTTTCTTTTTGCTTCTTTTAGCAAAGAACAGTGGGGTTGGATCATATTTTTGAAAAAAAAAATCTAAAAATGTGAAAGTTTTTCTTCTTTTAATTCAATGTGTACCATATTTTCAGCAATAGTGTGCAGATTTTATTAATTTATTCTGACAACTATATAACAAAAATATGCTGTCATCCAGTTATGTAATGTGTCTGTAAATGTAGAGATACGTACTTGCATCTGCCATTTGATGGTTCAGTCCATATGTAGTGATGGAGGAATAATTGTGCTATTTTTCCATGAAGACATTCCATGTGTTCTTTTTGCTGGTCTTCCTTAACCTATAAAAAGTTCATTTTTTTCTCTTGTATACATGGAAAAATCAAATAAGTGTATAAATTCTGGGTAGTCTTGAGAGTATGAGACACTTGCACATGTGCATGAAAGGGCACAAACATCTGGAGGCCAATGAGGCCTCTTTAAAAAATCCACAATTTGTATTTATTTATTCTGTAGTATCAATGTTGATGATTCATTATTTACCCAATTTTTTTGCGGTAGGTCCACTGAAGCTTTATGATTAGGCTGGTTTGCACATACATTATCCTTTGCCAAGATTACAAAAAAAGTTAAGCTCCTAAATCCATATTTAGGAACCTTTTCAAAGACTATATTTTTAGGTTCCCCCACTGTGCTTCGGGATGAAATCAGGTGTCTTTGTTAATTTGTGCCTCATTCCCCAAGCAAGAACAGTCCTGTTGTGTGGTCTTGGGATATGGTGCATAGCTTTCTACATGCACCTCTTTGGAAGTCCACCTCCTTCCAGGGGCCTTAAAGAGTCCAGACACAAAGGAAAATTGTTCCACAGCCTGCAAAGGGGTCCTTCCCTCACAAAGTAGGAGAAGCAATCTTCCAGACCCACAGTAAATCTGAGTTTGCATGGCTAAAAGCTGAAGTATAGTCCAGGCCCTTGCCAACAAAATAAACAAATGAGCCGACCTTCTTACCTGAGAGTCTCAGGTTGGTGGTATTTGAGAGTTCATAATGCAGTCTGGAAACACTGGGATCTATTTTTGTTTGGTTCAGAAAATTAATTTCATTGATTTAATTTCCTCGTTTGGAAAGTTCCTGACCTCCCTACCTCTTCTCATAGGGCTGGTAAACTGCACAGCTGTAAGAGTTTGAGCTGATTTTGACCATAGGGGCTCTTTAACCACTCTTAAAAAAACCCAGTTTTTTATTAAGGCAAAGCACTGGAGATGTTTGACCCAGATACCTAAATGAATGGCCTTAGTTAAAAAATACTTAACTGACACCAGTTCTCACTCCTTTTTTTCAGTATCACGGAATTCAGTGAAATACCACTTTCAAAAAGCGGGGCAGCTATTTAGGTGTCTAAATATGGACTTAAAGAGCCTACTTAAGCACCCATTTTGAAAGTCTTTTGTCCCTATAAGGTTTTTACTCTTTGTTATAGATCATAAAATACACATTAGGTGCAATATGACCAAGTTAATGCTGCTGTGAAAATAGTCATTTTAATTTGATGATGTTTGAGCTTTTTTAATTTGTAACCTTAACACTGAATCAAGATAAGTGAAAATTATAGATTTAATCTCTCTATCTAGTTTAGAAATGTGCATCTGTTTGTATCTCTATCCATCAGTCTGTGAGTCCATTTGTTCAAGAACTGCTCCAAAATGGTAAGAGGTAGAACCACCAAATTTGGTAAGCAGCTTCCTCTTATCTTAACTTAAAAGAAGGTCAGGCTCTGATTGTGCCAGGAAAAAGGGATGTGCCTGGAATTGATTGTTTCTCATGACACAGAAAAGGAGGAGGGAAAGTTATACTGCAGAATGTCCACAGGAGACAGGAAGGGGCCAGATACGAGGACCAGGACAACTATAACCCTTTTTTGCCCCAAGCAGGGTCAGCTGTGGAGAAAGGGACAGCTTCTATACATTTCACAGAATTTGTGTCTGTTTGTCTGTGTGAGGACCAGGATTGTCCTCTCTCCTTGGGGTTGCCTGCATACTGAATCCCTCATCCCCACCCCAGAACAATGATTTAAGGACCTGAATAATGCCAGGTAAATCTAGTGAAAGGGTATTTTAAAGTTTCTGGCAAGCCCCCACCTTCTGCATCAAAGTGCCAGAGTGGGGGAACAGCCTTGACAAGTTGTTTCTGCTAACCTGTCAAAAAGCAAGCAATCCTAGAATGTCTGACAACTTGACAAAATATCATCTAGAGTAGGGGGGTTTGACAATTGGCTGAACTTCACCTCTTATAACTTCCAAGAGATTCTTAAAAGAGCTGGCAATCATGCATGAGTATGTAGGTAAGCAGACAACAAGAAATGTAGATGTACTGACAAAAATAGGTTGTATAAATTCCAAAAACTCTCCTTTTCAATGGAAAGTGACAATATAAAGCAATTCTTTACACATTCTCCAAGTGTCCATTATGATTCTTCTGCAAAAGACACTTGTCTGACCTTTGCTGTTTGGAATCTAATTGCCATATTTGTGCCAAAAAGAATGGGATGGGAAGTGAATGCCATGGATGTAAGTACTATAGACATTTTTGCATACAAATGAGCACAATTTTAAAAATTATAGTGAAATTTGAATGCAAATTGCAGTATCAGAGTGCAATTTTCTACTGAGAAGATAAGATGATATTTTTATTCAGCTAAACATTCTCATTAACAAGTCATTTGAGAATATTTAAGGTAATTTTTCTTTTCCATGAGGAAGTCAGTATTTGGTCACTGCATCTCAGAAATCATGTCTGGCCAAACATTTGAAAAAGCTCCCAAAAAGCTATAAAATTGTAAAGAGGCGTGAAGAAACATCAGCCCAAAGAAACCAGTACTAACAACTGTGGAAACAGTGTTAGTCAAAATACAGTTATAATTAACACAAAAATAAAACCTTCAACTGATGTAGAACTGATGTAATATTTAAAAAGTTAAGAATTCTGCAATATTCAGAGATTTTCCCAATGAAAATCACTTTTCTTCCTTGTAAGAAGAGAGAGCAAGAGAGCATCCAATCAGTCTTAACGCTCTCTTTCGAAAAAGCACATCACTTTCTCGATGCTCTTTTGTGTGTGGATGCTCTCTTTCGGAAGACTTTTTTTGCAAGATCTCTTCCGAAAATAACTTCTTCCGAAAGAAGCCTGTAGTCTAAACGTAGCCTCGGAGTTTCACAGCTAAATACAAGGTAGGACTGATTGTTTAGCATCATTTGGATAATTTCTTGTGTGTGTATACTAACCCACTGTATGCTATTAACAAGAAGTCATTTGCATCTTTATTTCTTGATGCAGTCTTTTCTTACCTGTTGGGACTTGCTCCATCCTCATTTTGCCTCCCATATCACAAGCTATGCAAACTGATCAATGATGTGAGACTTGCCATTTTTTTCATATATATGGACTTTCATTGATGGTTGTGGAGTGAAATGGGTTCCTGGAAAATTTTTAAATGGACGGAACCTGTTTTGTTTGAGATAAAACTATCCAATGGTATTCTGTGGAAATTACATATGGACCAGGAGCAGACTTGACAAGTACCAGAGGCCAGAGCCCAGGAATGTTCCAGTACAACTTTCTCTTCCTTCAGTAGAATTTCCTTGTGTTACAAATCCTAATTTCAAAGACTTTTTGGGAGAAACTTTGGTACCAGATTGAGTTGACTCCTTGCCATTGTTTGTTCCTGTTGTTCTGGACACTGCCATAGTACTATCACTACTTTTTCCCAAAACAGCGTGAAAATAAATTGTGCACCTAGACTTATAAGTAGTTTAGCTAATGAGTCCCATTACAAAATAGTCCCTTATAATGTGAGAGTCTGTGCTAGTCAACATGCTTTTAGTTAAACAATATGTAAATGATAATGTAAACATGTTCCTTGTTTGGAAGTGGGGTATAGTAATAAGATGTCTTGTCCCTTTAAATGTTTGAGCACTCTCCTCACACCAATGCAAAGTCTTACTTTCAGGTTAGTTTCACTTTTGAAAGGGATCTCACCCTTTTCTTCTGCATCCAAATATAATAGCCTAACTGAGGGCTACTCAGCACACAGCTTGGGGACCACATGCAGCCCGTGGCCCATTTGTTTGCAGCCCATGGCACAGTTTGGGTTTACAGAGGGCTCAACACGCAGCCCACAGGTGGGAACCAAAACAAAAAAGTAATCAATATAATGGTCTTCTGTTGATATGTGTTTTTGTAGTTAAATTCCTGAACTGTCACTGAGCATTAAAAGTGCTGTCATATGGGTGAAAATCAGGTAAATATTACATTTTATTAGTATCAGCAGAACTGACTTAAATGGGGAATGCATGTTGGTGAGCAACCAGTTTGGCATGGGGAAGTCCACAGTAGGGTCCCTCCTCATTGATGTAAGGCACTCTTGGGCTGCAGTCCCTGCATGGGGGGGGGGGGAAGAGGGAAGAGTCCTAGAAAAGGGGAACCCTAGGAAAAGTGGGGTTGAGGGCTATGGAGGGTGGAGGGGGGTAAGGGAAAGCCCCGTACCTGCAGGGTTGTGCCATCCCGCCCTCACACAACCCTTCAGAGAGTGGGGTGGCCTGATGGAGTTGGCTCCTGGAGTGTTTGGGGGAAGGGAGGGGATGGAAGGAGACGGGCACCTCCCAAGAGCTCAGGCACTCCCTCTCTCATTCTCTATTTTGTGAGTTTGTTTGTCTCCTTCTTCAGGTGGTGAGGGCCATCAACTCAATCCTGCTGTGGAGGGTCACTCTCCTGAGAGACCTGGACCCAATCGTGGCTGGATTTGCTGCCCTGGGATTTCCGAACTGCAGCGGAGTGATTGATGAGACCCACATCCTGATCTGCACACCTGAAAATTGAGCAGCACAGTATATTAATCGGAAGGGCCTCTTCTCAATGGTGCTGCAGGCACTGGTCGACCACTGGGGACAGTTCACAGACATTTTTATTTGGTGGCCGGGCAGGGTGCATGATGCCCGCATCTTCAGGAACTCGAGCCTCAAAGGCAAGCTGGAGGTGGGCATATGCTTCCCCTGCCATGAACTTGCTGTTGGGGACATGCAGATGCCATTGTGCATCATGGGAGACACAGCCTACCCCCTGATGCCATAGCTAATGAAGCCACCTGGACCCCAGCAGGGACCAATTTTATGTCCACCTCACCTGGGCCTGAATACAAGTTGAGTGCTCCTTCAGCCATCTCAATGTTCAGTTTAGGTGCCTGCTGACATGCCTGGACGTGGGGGAGCCCAACATCCATGAGGTGTCATGGCATGTTGTGTCCTCCACAGCAGTGTGGAGAGGAAGAGGGAGGCCTTCCTCTTGGGGTGCGGGGCAGATGCCGGCCATGAGGGACAAGCCTTCCAGCAGCCGAGGACAGTTGCCATCCAACAGGCCCATCAGGCCATGATGCACATTCGGGATGCCCTCAGGGAGAGGTTCTCTTAAGGAGCCAGTAACTCTCCCCAGGGCCTCCGGCTTGCTGCCCTTTCCTACCACAACCCCTCCCTTCGCCTGTTCCCTGACCTCTCAGTAAAAACACCTGTGTTGTTTCCAACCATACGATGTCTGTATTTATATTACAGAAAAAAAAAGGTGTGCGGGGGGAGGGGCTAAAAACCTGGAGGAGAGTGAGGCTAGATGTGCCATCTCGGGTGCAGGGACCTCATCAGAGTTGGGGTTGGGTGGGTCTGGGAAACAAAGTGGGGTGAACGGGTGGGGGGGGGGCTGGAGCAGGGTCAGGGATGGCAAAGGGGACAGGAGCATGGAAGCCAGGAGCAGTGACAGCAGGCGGGTATGCCATCATGCATTATATGTTATCACACTGCTGCACAAGCTGGTCCCATGTGCAGTTCTGCCACTCCGAGTTCTCATGGACGTGCTGCATGTTACACAAGATGCTAACATGCTGGTGCATGAGGTCTTCCTGGACCCTGGCACACAATCAGGTCCCTGGGCTCTGGCAACTGGCTCGGGTGGTGTGGCTCGACCCTCAGTCCTGGCTGGTCTGACTGTGGTGAACACAAAGAGGGAGAGGTGGTCAGTCATCCATGCGGACACTGTCTCTGAGGCTGTGCATTCCTCTGTGAACAGCTACCAACAGTCCTCGGGGCAGAGGAGGGGGATGTCCCACGAGCAAGGCCATGTGTGGCCTGCATAGGAAGCCTTGCCTCACAGGAGCCCTGAGGTGCGCAGGGGACTATGCTGCCCGCTTCTAACCCCTCCCCAGCCCACAGATAAGCAGGCAATAGAAATGTCCAGCCACACAGCACTCCTCGGTGTGTCTCGGGTCATGCCTGTGCCCTTGTGCCTAGCCCACTTCCAGCCTTGGCAGGTTCTGGGAGGTCCCCCTGCCCCCTGAGCCAGACGTGTGTGATGTCCCCTGAACCTGGCAGCAAGATCCCACCCATGCTCAGGGGCTGCCTGCTGCATCCACTTGCCACTCTTTAACTCTTCACATGGTTGCACATGTGAGGACCACATCACGATGTCCAGCCTGAGCAGTCCGAGTGACACTCTCAGCACACCCTCTGTGAGCTGGCTGTGCCACCAGTGTGTGATAAAATAAGACCACTCACCTGAAGTTCCCTTCCTGGTGTCTGATGAGGCTTGGGAGACACCCTGGCTAACAGCACCAGCTCTAGGGTCAGGGTGACAATGTCTGTCTCCTCCTCATCCTCCGCTTGGCACTGGTCCTCCAGCTCCTCCACTGCTGTGACCTCCAGTTGGGTGATGACTGGGGTCTGGAGGCCAGAGTCCACCACGATGGGTGGGAAAGTCATTTCCCCACACCCCAGGATCTGGTGCAGCTCCTGATAGTAGGGGCAGGTGTGGGATCCTGCCCCTGAGCACGAGTTGCACTCTCTGGCCTGGGCATATCCCTGATGGAGCTCTTTCACCTTACTCCAGACCTGTTCCAAGGTCCAGGGTGGGCATCTGCACTCCACCAGGGACTTGGCCATGTGCTTTAATATCTCAGAACTGTGGCTTTTGGAGCGGAGATCCTGCTAGGTGTCCTCCTCGCCCTGCAGCTCAAGGAGAGACAGGATCGCCACTCCCGACCAGGAGGGTGCGTGCTTCTTGGTCCCCCCTGCGTGGGTCCTGGGAATCTGGGGCTGCTTCCTGCGAGGGCCAGGGGAATCATGAGGGCTTGAGGCTGGGCCATGGCTGTTGAGGACTGTCCAGGGAGAGCCGCATGGTGAGGTGCTGCTCTCAGGCCAGCTTCCTGACACAATGCTTGTCCAGGATGCCTGGAGCTTTAAGAGGAGCCAGGAGACAGAAACTATAGAGTTCTGATTAATTTGGATGGAGTGGCCACAAGTGCATCTTTGTTATTTCCTAGAGGCCTCTTCTTTCCCAAAAAAACCTTCCTCCCCATGCACACACTCCTTTTTGCGAAAGAGTTCTTTCAGAAAAAAGCTTCTTCCTCATAGAAAGAGGATTACCAATGCTGGAAAAATCCCTCTGTTCTTTCAATTTACTTTTGGAAGAACATGACTGCAGTGAGGATGTAACACTGGTTTTGTCAGAAAAAAAGGCCGTTTTTCTAACAAAACTCTGTAGTGTAGACATACCCTGACTATATTTCCTAGACCTGAAGAAGATCTCTGTGAGTTTAGAATCAGATACCTTACCATTAAAGCATTCTACTCCTTTCAGCCTCAGTCAAGCCAGTTACCATATGCTGTGTGTACTATATTATAAAATTGTAGTTATACTTTTGACTTTTTTCTTGATGTCAGCGCTTTTAGTCCTGTTTTGTGCATTAACTTCTAAGCAGATGGAAACAAATTCATATCATAGGATTTATCTAAAAAATGTTAAAGATACCACGTGAACCAAAAACCTCCAGAAACATATAATTTGTTATAGCCACAGATTGTTCATCATGGTGGGTATTTTATTACTTTCACATGTATTTTTTATCTGAAGCTTGCTGATTATAGATCAATCAGACTTCTGAAGTACTATAAGGCAGAAGGTTCAACTATATTAAGTGCCTCTTTTTCACTAGGAGTATGATTATCTTGAAATAAACATACCTCTTGAAGTACTCTTCTTACTAATAGAAGAGGGTTTATATATATACATATATATGAAGTACATTATTTTCTTCACTGTAAACTGCCAGATATAGTTAAGATATTTCACATGAGACATTGCCAGAGATTAATTTATCACATTCATGCCTTGATCTAACACCCTCAGAATGCTTTTTCCAGCACAGGCAGTTTTATTTAATGTTTTAATATTCATTCTGTTGATAAACAACACTACTTTTTATTTAGAAAGTATAAAGATGCCAGTTCTAAAAGTCCACAGTTTGTATCTTTGAAGGCTTCCACCTTCATATTTTTATTAACAGCGTATGACAAAATACAATCTTTGCATGCCATCTGATGATAGGTTTATGTAATAGTGAAATCTATGGAGGAATGCAGTAGCCATTCCTAGCAATTAGTATGATTTTAAAATGCTTGCATTGAAACATGGTATGTACAACTCAAATGGTAAAACCTTCATATCAGCTCATCTGAAGAAGTGGGTTTTTCCTATGAAACCTCATGATTCTATATCTATATCTATATCTATATCTATATCCAGGGCCGTAACAAGGGCGAGGAGAGTGAGGCACTTGCCTTGGGCACATAGCTGAGAGGGCGCAGAAAAATAATATAGAAAACTATTTTTTTAAGACAGCTACTTATTTTAAGACAGCACTGCTTCCCTCCCCCTCCCATTAGCAATGGCCAGCCCACAGTTTACATCAGGCTGCACATTGCCAATCCGCAGTCCAACAGTCACCAGCTCTGGCGGCCACCCAGCACATCAACTACTTCCAAGTGACACGGGAGGCCAGGCACCGACTCAGCCATGCCAAGTGCTGCTTTAAGGTACCTTAGCACAGTTCCCATGCGCAGGGCTGGGGAAGAAGGGGCTGAGATTGCCCTGCACGAGGGCAGAGGTGCAGGGGGTCATGTGGAAATGTCAGGCTGGGAGCCAGGACTCATGGGTCTTGCCTCACCTCTGCCAGGGGAGTGGCTTTAGATCTTAGGGGTATGTAATTAGAGGTGGAGGTCTGGGAGCTACGATCCTTGGGTTCTATGGGTGGGGGGGGGGGGGTCTAGGCCCTTAGCCTGTTAGAGTCATTGTTTCCCCTCCAAAAACTAGAGCCCATGATGCTGAGCCGCCTGTTCCAATTGCTTTGAATGTGCTACACAAACCAACGCATAGCATAGGCAGTGACTGTGGCTTCTTGCGAAAGAAATTTTAGTAAATTAAAAGTAATTAAGAAATACCTTCAAGCATCCACTGGTCAGGAAAGATTATCAAATATGTCCATCTTATCAATAGAACTCAAGGTAGCAAATAATATTAATTTCAACGCAATTATTTATGAGTTTTCCTCATTAAAAACGCACAAAGTACAATTATAAACAAATACCTAATAGTACCTGACATGGTGATATTTTATAATTATATGTATATATGTATTAGTAGATTGTTTATGCAGATCTCATAACTATCATAAATAAATGTTGTGGTGTTATTATTATTATTTATGTATTTTCCCTTTCTCTATAAAATAACTACTATGAATATATACACGAGGGGGCACAATTTGATAATCTTGCCTTGGGTGCAAATTTAGCTAGTTATGGCACTGTCTATATCTATATCTTTGTTAGTCTCTAAGGTGCCACAGGACTACTCATTGATTTTAAAAGTTGTTTTTAAAGTTATAGACTAACACAGCTACCCCTCTGAGACTAGTAAAATCTTCAGGTTGCATTACATCATGAATGGAAAAGTAAGCACAAGATTTAAAGTTTTTACAAGTCTTATTTTAGTGACTCAATTGAGCCATAACAAGTTACACAAACTGAGAATCTGCCCCATTATTTTCATTTATATAACATAGGCACTGCGCTAGGCTCTTTGCAGACATTTAAGAAGATAAAATCTCCTGCCTCAAACAGTGTTCAATCTAAGACACGATCCTGCAGCCTAATTCATGAAGACAGACCCACATGGTGTTAATGAATTCCATGAGCTTTTCCATATGTGCTAGGGTCAGTGTTTTCAAGACTGGGACTCTTTGGGGATATACAAACCCATTTTGGAACAAAAAGGGCTGAAGACTTGCTCTGGGTTCATGATGTCTCATCCCACAATACCTTCAAAGCATCAGCATGCTCAGGGTGGAGGATGGGCTTTAAAAGGGAGAGTAGAGTATTTTGCCTGGCACATTGTGAAGGTGAACAATTCTATACTCTGAGCTCCTGGGGAGAAGCTATACAGAAGCCCTTACTCCCTGAAGCCGGGTGATAGTGATCTTACTAAGCCAACAAAGAAAGGACCTGTTCTGAGCCTTTGGGCTTTTCTACACTTGAAATGCTACTGTTGTGCTGCTGAAGTACTTCAGCATGGCCACCAGCTATGCTCACAAGAGGAATTCTACTGTCAGCCTAGGTAATCAAATTCCTAAGAGGAGCTTGCTAGATCAAGAGAAGAATTCTTGTGCCAATCTAGCAATGTCTAATTTGTTGGTTGAGTCGGTTTACCTATGCTGTTCAGGGGAGTGGATTTTTCAGTGTAGCAATGTAAGTAAGCTGACTTAATTTTCCAATGAGTACCAGACCATTATTCTGGTGTTTAAATCTTTATTTCGCCTGGTGGGAAGAAAGAGGACTGGTAGGAAGTAATCCAGGAAGAAAGCCGCATAGCATTTCAGGGTGCAGAATTTAGCAGCATACTATTGAACCCGGGACTGGAAAGATGTGGAGATGATGGTCTTGGTTCCTCTACCATTTTCTAAAGGGGGACAACAGTGGAAGCCTATCCCTTAGTGGGAAACCAAATTTGGGGAAGATTTGACACTAAAATGGGTGTGTTTGTACAGTGTAACTTAGCAGGCATCAAGTTAGTTCCATAGGTTTTGTTTGGGTAATCAATCAACTTTCACTACCAGAAAGATTCCAAAACTATTGGAAGGTGAGTTTTAAGAGTGGTCTTTAAGAAGTAGGGTTGGAACAGATCACATCATGGAGGAGGGTAGGTGACAAATTTCAGGTACTGAATGAAAGAGGAGACAAAGGGGAAGGTTAGTTGCATGGCTTGAGTAAAAAAGGGCAGGAAAGAGATATGTGAAGAACAGGAGGTTGGAAAATAGCTATTCCAAGCTTTAACAGTGAATTCAAGATCTTTAAGTCTTATATGGAAATGTTAACATACAAAAATAGACACAAACGTGTAGCAAACAATGAAATTAAAGACTTTTTTCCCCCCAAATAGGCACAAAAAGTCAAGGTATTCCTTCTTACCCTATCATATATGGAAGGTCAGGTTAACTTACTGATAAATCAAGTTCAGACTTGATTACTCAAACTGGCTATTTACTTGAAGACATAGATTTTTAAATAGATGTATTTAGGTACAGTAAAACTCCAATAGTCCGGCATTCAATAGTCCGGCACTCCTGATAGTCCGGCATCAAAATGACAAGAGCCTAGTGAGTGAGCTTCAGCAAAAAATGAGTCACAAGGTAACAGTGGCAGCAGCTGAACTGAGCAAAAAGGGTAAAAAAGGCTTTAAAAAACTAAAACATTACAGTACACTGTATACAGTATGTACAATAAAAAGGGTTAAGAACACTTTATATACAGTATATAATGTATACAGTATATATATAGCCTGCTTATAGTACCTCCTGATAGTCCGGCATATCTGATAATCCGGCACCACCTAAATCCCATAGGTTCCGGATTATTGAAAGTCTACTGTAGTATGTATAATTTAAATACATTGATTCACAAGTTTTCAGACAACATACTCAAGCCTTCTTTATTATTAAATTAAAAAAGTACCTAATAACATGTTAAATAACTACGTTTGAGGTGTCTTGAATGAAAGTTGTATTTCGTTAATATATATGGTGTTTTGATTTATCTTTCAAAATACATGCAAAATATTCTGTGATAGATAGTAGACAGGTCTGATCAAGGTTTTTGTGTGTAAATATAAATTATGTGGAAACTACAGAATAATATAATGTTGAATTGATGTGGTCTAAAATCAGTTTTCTATTAACATACTTATAAAGTGATATTAAATTTTAATCTTACTTTGATTATGATGCTTTAGCCTGATGATTCTTAAGCTCTCTTCCTAAAATAATGTACAATACATCTCTCATTTCCTTGTATATATAAAAATTTGATTTTTTTCCATCTAATATTTGTCAGATATTTTTCTCTGTAAATAACTGAGCTCTCTTAGATGAATACCAGTTTGCTTCAACAATATAGAAAGTAGTTTTAAAGCAAGTCAGCATTCTCTTGATTCAGCACAAAATATGTCAAAGTGGATTCCAGACTGATCACATTTAATACTTCAGTCAGCTAGCCAAATTGCCCCCAGAAACAGAAAAATTAAGTAGTGAGAAAACATTTCTGCTAGAAAGAGAAAAATGATGAAAATTCCACAATGAAAATTTTATGATTCCTTTTGGTTAATTTGATATAGGCTCATATTTCATTCAGAAAACGAAAGCTGATTTCCATCTCTTTGTAAATTAATTTTTCTTGGACAAAATGGCCTATATAACACATGTCCCTCTTGTCGAAACTATTAAATGAACTATTTGAAAATTTGCTCTATTATGGTATGATTCTTGCAGGTTTTTCTAGTTCATTAAGAGGCCCAGAATACCTCCTTCTCTCATGTTGTTGTTCTTTCAATATCAATGGAATAGTGTCTAGCAAAAGAAAACTTCCTGGGAAACAGAATAGAATCTGTCCTGTCTGCAAAATGTAAAGTATGGAATTGTGTATTGGTGTCATTGATTCTATCACATTTCTGCATTTCAGAAGACTGCTAAAATAACTGCAGAATTTCTACAGAGACAACTAGCACAGAAAAACACAACTGCTCTGCACTTTATGTAACTAGTAAGTGCAAAAATGCCAAGCAACCTCAAAGGCCTTTGTGTAAAATAATCAGTAGTAGGTCCTTTAAAACTCTCTCCCCCTATGGGATTGGCAATGGGGGATGATGAGAGTGGGGGGGGGGG
>JANRFK010001234.1:89875727-89894341 GCA_030068395.1 Apalone spinifera | reverse complement strand
TATTGGATAGTCTGTGCCCTGCAGTGTTATTTCCCCAACATATATCTGGATAGTCTGGATAGTTGATCTCATAGACAACTTAGTCATTTTCTAGAAATGCCTTCTCCTGCCCCATTATCTTCGAGTTAAAGCTGCCCCTTCCACATGCTCTTGGTTCCTCTGATTCTTGCTGCCACTCTCCCACTCATCTCTTATTTTTTGCTACTCCTTTCCTCACCCCATCTCTAATTTTCATGCTTTCTGCTTTTGCTGCCTCCACCTGTCCTTTCACCTTTTCACTTTTGCTTCCTCCTACTGTTTGCTACTTCTGCCATCAATTCAGCTCCTCCTACAACACGGCTCGTGCTCAGAGAGCTAAACTGGGATCTGATAAGAAAGAGTTAGCCCAGCTGCTCTGGAAAATGGTGGATCTGGCCAGCAAGAAAATATTTCTCAGAATACAGCCCTCAGGGCGGCTTGCATAGATTGCCCCTGTGCATTCAGCAGGGAGTGCCAGGAATTAGGATTATAACAAAGCAGCTAATGAGCTGCCAGTGGGAGCTGGGCCTGATACCTGTGAGTATGGAGGAGAAGGTGCTGCCTCAGCTAAAAGTGCAAATGAATTAAAGCAACAGCTCAGACCATTCCATTACAGAGTTTGTGGTCAAGCAAATTCCATCAAGCCCTGTTTTGCATCCACCCACACAGGCTTTTGACCTCCAGACTGGGAGGCAGCCATAGTGCATGCTAGGTGATGCTGAGGAGGGAAGCATTCAGGGGTTTTCTTTGTGACCTGAGGCTTGCTCAGCACCCCAATCCCCACACGCTCCAGCGTGGAGCCCCCTCCACAAGTTAGCCCCCTCCCATTCTCCACCCTCTCCTGCATCCAAATTCCCTCCCAGAGCTTACATCTCTTACCTCTTCCCACACTCAAATCCCACACCCTCTGCCTCAACCCAGTGAAAGTGAGAAAGGGTGGGGGACAGCAAGCAGAGATGTGGGAATGGAGTGGATGAGGTCTCAAGGAAGCGGTGGAGCCATGGGGAAGGGATGGTATATATCCTGACTTGCCCTGACATTTAAAAAGTGATCTTAGGTGTAAACACGTTGGAGACAACTGCTTTAGAGAAATAGAGAGAGAACATAAAACAGTATCACTAAAAAGCAGCTAACTGATAGTGCTACCGCTACAGCACGAGAATAATCTGATCAGAAAGAATGCCTCCTGAGAGAAAACTAGCTGACTTCATGCTGACAATTTGAATAACAGCAACTAAAAGAAAAGGGAGAAATATGGTAAATCAATCCTCCAGGAAATAAAATTGCAAATACTTCTACATTAGTTAAAAAAAAAATCTTATTCATCAAATGGTAGACCTTAAAGTGATAAGAGTGTGCTTGAACATAAAGCAAGGAAATCAAATTTACTTGAGGATTCTTAAACTCAGTGGCAAAGAAATGTATCTAATCAAAGTCTGGAAAAAAAATCACTGCTCTGTACAGGTATTTTATATTGTGTCTATCAACAGCAATTTCCACTCATATGACTTATGAGAAGTCCTTTTTATTAAGACTTGATTTTAGTCAGGCTACTGCACAGAAATAACCACTGCAGTCCAAAAGATGGGAAAATAACCCATTGTTTATGGGTTTTTTTTCTTTTAAATACTTTTTTTTTTCAAAACACACACAAGCATTAAACGTATATTTAAAGGCTGTAAAATATCTTCCACATTGCAAGAAAACTATCATAATCTAAAAAATTCAGAACTAAAATAAGCATTTGATAACTCTTACACTTCAAAGTTCTATCTTATTCTTTTTAAACACATTTTCATGAACACAGAAACCAAGTTTCAATCCAATCTTTTAAAGTGTTTAATTCATATATAGAAAAAATAATGATTTGATCTGATGAAATCTAAAAGGAATTGCTCATTTCAACATTTGTAGATATGTATTAAGGATTTGATCCAATATGTTATCTCAGTGTGAAAGCAACTTGCAGTGATAATATAATTTGTATCACCTCACTTCCTAAGAGCACTAGTCAGGGAACAGGGCCCATTGTGGTAGATGATGTGCAAACACAGAACACAAAGATGGCCCATTAAGAGTCTACTTACAATGAATGGCAATTTTTGAACCACCAACATTTCACCTCTGTAGTCTAATTACTGCCATGGCATAACCATATATAAAGTCCATTGAAGTAACTGTCCATGCCCCTACTGCCCGATAAAGCAATTCTCTTAGGGTGGGTCTATACAGCACCCTAAATTTGAAATAAGATACGCAGTTTGTGCTATGCAAATTGCATATCTTATTTTGAATCTGTTTCAAAATAACACACTATTTCGAACCATCCCTTAACCCTCGTGCAACGAAGTTTACCAGGATGATGAAATAGTGCGCCTGTTATTTTGAAAACTATTTCAAAATAATGGGCGGCTTATGTAAACGTTGGGTAGTGCAGTGTAGACATACTTCGAATCCCTCTATTTTTCCATCTGCAATATGGGGATATTAACTTGAACAGTTAAAAAATGCCAATTATTTTTGTGTGAAATTTTTTAACTCATTGAAATTTTCACCAAAAAATATTTATTCTCTTGACAAAAAACAAATCTGATAAAATAATGGTTTGTTTTCAAAAACCATTTTGATGGAAAAACAAATTTTTATGAAAATGTTTTAAATGCCCCAAACTGATAATTTTTGCTGAAATTTTGATACTGAATGATGACATTGAGATCCTTAGATAAAAAAGTCTGTACTGCAAGTACAAATCTTTTTATAATAACTTTGATCAGATATAATTTTTTCTATGTCTATTCTTCATATATATTCTTTAATTAGGAACACAATAATGAATAAACTACATGAAAAGAAGAAAAAGGGAATGTAGCGAACAGGTGCCATATTTGCATATTAATATATTTACAATACTTTAAAAATGTTCAGTAGTCATACTATATTATTGAATCAGTAAGCATTAATGTTTAATTTGTGCAGCCGAGTTATCCACTTTAGGGGATGCTCTTTCAGAAATGACACTGGGCTGATTATCTGGTTTCTGTAACTGGGGACCCCTCGTAACTAGGGGAATCTCAATTAAAGGGATTAATTCAGTCTCTGCTCACCTTTGTACTACTTCTGTGGTAAAAAAGGATTCAATGGGTCAGAGAATTTGTCACAAAATGTGTCTGACTACTGCACAGTATCATTATACTCTATTGGTCACATATTCATTACTCCAGTTCAGCTCAATTCCATGTAACATCAATAATTTAGTCCTTAAGAGGACTAGTGAAAGCATAAAAGAAAAGTCAATGAGTGAAAAATTAGTTATGGAGAAATAGTCGCTAAGAGCTTCTAGAAATATCCCAGAAAAGCTGACTCAGTAATTTGAGACAGCACTATTTGTTATTCATACCAGTTTTGTGAAATGTTGCTATTCTTTGTCAAACTTCTCCATTTGCTACAAGTCACATCTCCATAAAATATTATCCTTTGATCTACTGTGATTTTAGCAAAATCACATTTTAAAGGTATTTTACTATTAACTACCAATTTGGCATTGATCTTCAAGAGATATTGAAGAAGATCAATAAAGAAGAAAACACCAGAAGTAGGCTTAAAGACTGTTCTACTAATATTTATAAAGAGAGTACTGTATATGAAAAAAATCTTTTTTGACACGATTATAAAAGAGGAGTAATTTACAAATTCCAATGCTTGAGGCATAAAATATCATATTTAATCTTTTAAGTATGTTCTGCATGCAAACAGAATAATCATTTCATAAGCCTACAATTTTAGTATTTCAACATGGAGTATTACAATTATTGATTGCCTTTATTTGTAAAGGTTTTAATTAAAAGAAATCCTAATACTGTGATTAGTGGTTATTTCCTGCACGTATGGATAGGTGGTCCACTTCAGATTTGGGAACAATGCCCCCATTTGTGCATAATAAAATAAGCATTCTTTAATCTATCACATTGTGTAAGTTTCTCCCATCCCTGAATTATGTGTTATAATATTTTCTTCACATATAAAATGTCAAAAGTAAAATGAAGTTACATATAGGCAAATACAAAGAAAGTGAAGTAACAAGTTTTTGGAGGCTACAATTCACTTAAAGATAAATTAAATGTATCAAAAGCATGGCACTTTGCTTAACATTTTGCTAATGTATAGAATCCCACAAGTTTGACAGATTTACTACAAGCTTAATAGAGAAACTCCTTGAGGTATTAACGTTAAAGTTTAGGGTCCAGAACAGTATTTTGCTAAGGTTTACTACAGTTAGTTTCAAACTGAGTTATGTGATAAAGTAATATTGCATTGCACACATCTGCTTTACTAAAGAATGGCAATAATGTAGCATAGTTGAGTGAGATTTAGGTGCCTCATTGTGATGAAGAACCTAGAGATTGAGCATACCACTGGGCCTCCCACCAGCAAATGACAGGGGAGGGACTGAGGAAAGAACCTGGAATAGATGAGGAGGGAGCAGGTAGGCTCAGGGCTGGGGCTGGGAATGAAGCCTGCTACCTTGGGAAGTTTCAGCTGCCTGGGAATTCCCACCACCACATGTTCAGGGACCCAGGTGGTCCCTGAGGGGAAGCTAGGAGGAGAAGCCAGGGAGGCTGAGGTCAGGGTGGAGGCAAGGAGTTGGAGGAATGGGGGCACGGTGGTGACTGGTGGCCCACTCCATACATATGCAATTTCAAAATAAGCATTATTCCTCAAACAGGAGTTATTTTTTTCAAAATAACAGGCTTGGTAGTGTGGATGCGTCACTTGTTATTTCAGAATAACTCCTTAGTACAGACGAGGGCTAAGGTGCCGCAGGACTATTCGTTTCGTGTTACCTGAGTACATCGTGATGAAGCAAATCCTATGTCATATCATGCTTCTATAATGGAAGATTTTAGTGGAGTCTGCTATAAGTCTTTGTGAATGAGATCGTGTGGCCTCTGCCTTCTGGCTGGAATGCTGCAATACATGTTTAACTGGGAAAGGAGTGGCTACTTCAATTTCAACATGGAGCTTAATCATCTTTACTTTTGCACAAAGGCTAAAATGGATATGTGGGAAAGGGGGAAAAATCCTGAAATTTGCATAAATGATACCACTTTTCCTGCTTGCACACCCTACCCTCTAACCTCTAACCTAATTCAGATGATTCAGACAAGTTACAATTAGCAATACATTTCAACAGTATGCCAATAACAATCCCATCTTTCCTTACAACACCTTTTATTAAACATATCACCTTTCTTTATGTAGTTAATAAATCAAAACCATTATGTTCTGGTACTTTAAACTTTAAAATTGTTGTTAAGACATAAAATTGTATATTTCAATGTAAATATTTTCACTAATCAATGAAAAAAATAAACATAAGCATAATTTTAATTTTTTAAATTACTGCTACCATGTTTTTTCTGCACTTTAATTTCAAATATAGTAGCAATATGTAGCATCCATGTAAAAAGAAAATAATTTTGCATACTTGTCTGGGCTTCATCTGTCATCTTCCATAGAAATTCCACGTGGACCACCCCATAATTACTCCAGGTTTGCTGAAGTTCATATTATGTTTAAAGTACAACATGGAAACCTCTTCTCACATTCCAAACAGAAGGCAATAAATCTCTGACAACATAAATTAGTCACTAACTAAAATAAGGGACAACAATTAGTCACCTGAGAGAATACTTGGTAGAATTACCGGTCACTGGCACTACTATTACTTATTGACAAGGCTCCCACAATAATTCTGGCACATGCTTCCTGACCTTACATAGCACAAGCATAATCCCTATGAACTGATGCAAGGAAAATGTCCCCGAGGTGTAACTTGCTTACGACAAAAGAGATAGAAGATAAAGAAGAAACCTGCCAGTACTTAGGTGCAGATTAATCAAATTTTAATTTTATTCACAATATGTAACATTTTAAGGTGGCTACTCAAATAGTACTGGCTATTGCAAGAATGATGTTCATCTGAACAAATAAATACATTTTCAAAATCTTAATTCTTGTCTTAATTTTCTAGAGTTTTAATTCTAATTATATTTTAGGGCTACATTGTTCTTACATATCATGAATAGAAACTAGAAATTAAATGAAATATTTTATTGCATTTTATATCCACAGATTTCTGCAGTAGTTTACAATATACAATCATAAAATATCCTGCCATGAATAATACAAGATAAGCCATTGTTCCTTAGAATACCATGAAACAAAACCAATTTCAGTTGCAAAGGTAATTCCATTAGAAACAGCATAGTTTTCTTAGTTCCCAGAACAAATAACAGTGTTCCTGACCTTTATAGCTTATGGACAAAGGGATAAAAAACTTACCATAACTTGAAAAACTACCACAACTACCTCTAACAGAAATAGAACTAAAGATCCACAAGACAAAATTTTAGTAGACAAGGGAAGAGCAAACTCATTCATTTTAAATAACAACCAAACCTTTATCCATAATTAGATGCAAACCATTATTAGGGCTTGCATGTGCCTGAAGTCTTTCCCTGGTCTCTGTCTCTTGCCCCTGTACAGGATCCTAAACACAAGATCAGAATGAATAAAGGTTTGGAGACACTAGCATGGACTGGAAAAAGTGAAACCAGAGCAGAACTGAGCTGTCATGGTAGGAAACGCTTCCCCCACCCCCGCTTTCAGTGGGTGGGAAAGTTGCCATGTTACTTACATGTAGAATCTCTTGTGGTGTAAGATGCATCCTATCTTTTAATCAAAAGACCTAATCAGGCTCTGTGTAAATGTCATAAATCCTATGCTTTATCTTGGATCCATATAAAGAAACAATCTTCCCAAGACTTCTACTAAGTGTCCATGAAAAGATAGGTCACCAACCCTTTAATTTATATTACATTTAATTCACAATTACGTGAAGCTAATGATGGGGCAGACGACATTTTTTAATTTCCACAATGACCTTTAGACTGTGTTAGGTGTTGAACTTCTCAGGGAGTGTAGTGAACAGCTGTGGGCTAACACTTTAGGATCGATGCAACCTAAAAGCCATAATCATCTTTATTTTGTTTTTGTTTGTTGATCAAATTGTAATGACATGTTTTACACATTCTTAGATGGCATCTTCAGCAATTTAAACATTGTGGATCAGATCCTGACCTGTACTTTGACGTGTTAATTGAACTCAATGGAGACATGCTAATTTGCACCAGCACAGGAGCTGGTTTGTTATTCTGATTTATTTTTGAACATGAAATTAATTGATCTAATTTCAAATTAAATTAATAGTGAGTCCATCACATGGAGCTAATGGGTACAAGAGCAGAGAGAAGGATCAGACCTAATAGCACATTGTTCCCTATATGTATGAATGTACTGTCAGTTCATTTGCCAACTTTGATTATATTAATATTAGTGATGACTCTTCAATCTTTCTCTTATTCTTTTAATTAGAGTAGCTAATAGTGCACTTGTTTCTTTTCCTGATATGATTTAAATAACTCAACAGTCCAGCAAAATCTGGGTTTCAAATACTACAACTCAGATATATAACATGAAATTCACTAAGAATTTCAATGGATTTAAAATTCCTCTTTTGTATTCATTGTAGTAAAATTTGAGCACTTAAACATTGACAGAAAACAAATTCGAAAAGATCACAAAGGGTACATCTACACAGCAGTGTCATAACAAAGAGAGGCTATGTCTAGACTACAGAAAAGATTCGAAAGAGGATATCAGAAGATAGTAGTTAGATGCAGCTTTTTTGACGATCCCCCGTCTCCCTTGTCGAAAAGCTGTGTAACCTCATTTTTTGAGGAAAAGCGGCTTTTTGACAAAGAGGGGGGATTCACCGAAAAAGCTGCATCTAAACGAATTTCACTTTTGAAAGTGGAGCTTTCGAAAGTGAGATTGGAAGAACAGATGCAAATTCCCGCAGAATTTGCATATCCTCTTTCGAATCTTCCCTGTAGTCTAGATGAGCCCAGAGTGTCTACACTACTAGGCATTATTTTGAAATAATGGCAAGCTGGAGGTCTTCTTACTCCAACTCATGGTAATCCTCATCTCAAGAGGAGTAAGGGAAGTCAAAGGAAGAGTGTGCTACTCTTGACTTTGTAGATAGTGCCAAAAGCCGAATTAAGCTACTTTGACTTAAGCTATGCAATTGACGTAGCTGAAGTTGCGTAGATTAATTTGACTTTTGCCCTGCTATGTATATGTACTCAAACAATTAGAATTGAAATGAATATTTGTAGAAGTATGTTTCTGCCATCCATTCATCACTAGCGATTTTTCAGAGTGAATTATATTCCTGTTTGTCTAGGATTAGGTTCTTTTCCAGAACCAAATAATGACCTATGCATTAATCACTAGTACTTCTAACATGCTTGGAAGCGAAAAGTATTAATACTCTCTCAAGAAAATCAAATGAAAGCTCCTTCCCAATTTTGCGCACAAGGATGGATTGAATGACTAATCAGCCACATTTCTTAGTTCTTCTTCGAACAGAATATACATTCCTATTCAAACCTATTAGCAGCTGTATTTTGCACTGGTCCAATTAAAACAACAAATAATACTAAATAGCAGAGTATTTGGGTATTTGTCTTTGATATCAATCTTCATTATGTTCACTGCAAAAATATGCTTTCACACATAGCACAGTACAGAGAATGTTAGTCATGTCTGGATAAGTTTTGACAATAATGGAAATCTATTCTTCTGGGCTGTGTAGTAATTTCTCCATTTGAAACGATTATTTGTCATATGGTCTTCAGTATTAAAATTGCTTACTCCAGTCATCTGAAATTCAATATACTATATTTCTGAATTGTCCAGTGTGGAAAGCTATACAATCTTTGATGGGCACCTTCCCAATTTTATGACCTGTGACAAGTGAACAGTAGTTCTCAATCATGGTTGCAAGATGGAAATAAAGCAGAATAACTTGACTTCATTCGTTACTGGCATTCTCTTCTTAATAGAACCAAGTGGATTTATGTAAAACTCAATTATATCCACCATAAACTTTTTGACCTTCACAGAAATTTTTACCATCTTCACTTAGATTCTTGACTAGAAGCCAATTGTGCATATTTGTTCAATAATTTGAAATTCTGCCTGCTCTGCTGGTTACAGTTATGAAATTGTTGCTCTGTGACAGATGCCAATGCCTGTGGTATTATGTAGCGACCCATACATTCTCTCAGCAGCCAATTCACTTCAAAGTGCAATTCAGGTAGAATTAGATTATTTAACTGGAACCATTTGTTTAAGGCTGTGAATAGAGGCAGACTGGCTAGTAAGAGTAAGTAGCATTTCGTCACAGGGTCCTGTAATAGGTGGCTGAAATATTCAATAGCAGCCAAATAATCAGCTACACTTGATGACTACAACTGCTGTGGCACTGAAACACATCATATTGGTTTATTATTCTTTTAATAATCAAGAAATTTCAGTCAGCTGGTGAACAGTCTCTGCAATATTTTGAGGATATCTCTTTTCACAGAGTCTTCAAAACCTGTGTAGAGTTGTGTTCTATTACAAAAGTTAGAGGGGAAATGTGGATTTTTTTTACATAACTGTAACATGCCTTCAGGCAGATCTCATATATATTTGGTCTCATTTGGCAGGGAGCTGGAGGCTGGCAACCCTAGAGAAATTGCCTAGGTTGTCCCATCAGAAGACTCCCTGAAACAGGAGGACAAGGATGCAGTCTTCTGCTCAAAGGATTAACACTCACTAATTTATTAAAAAAAACCAAAATAAACTTTATTTGATATATAATATACCCTGTTACAATAAGTCTAATACATATTCCAAAAGAATAAACCCTAAACACCACAGACATGTATTAGAATATGAACAAACTTTATCAGAAAATATACATATTCAAATATCCACTACTATGATATTCAATACTCCACTTATACTATGCAATACATATATACTACTAGAAGGTTCACTCAATATTGCTCAGGTCCTTAACTCAAGTAAGTTTTGTTTTTCTTCATTTAAATCAATCATTGTTCTGGAGTGGGGCTGGGGATGAGAGTTCAATATGCAAGCTGCCCCAGGGAGAGAAGAAAACTCCAGGCCTCTCTCTCTGCACCAGTTTGGGGCCATATGAAAATTGTCTGTCCACGTCCGTGCAGCTGCAGTGGGCACAGCCAGGGGACAGATGCATGTCCCTCTGCCTGGGGACAGACACACAAATAAACAAACTCTCTGAAATGTATACTAGATAGCTGTCCCTTTCTCTACCCTGACTCCTTTTGGTCCAAAGGTATTATAGCCGTCCTGGTCCCCGTTAAGGATATAGCGACTAGACGACTAGTTGACTACCCGATAAGCATATGCTTATCGGGTAGTCGAGTAGTGACTTGACTAGTCGCTTCCCCCCACCTTTGCTGCCTCTATCAGATAGAGGCAGGAAAGTGGGGGGAACAGGAGTTGGTGCTGGGGGGGGAGGTTGTCTTAAAAGCCAGCTCCCCCCAGCAACGTCTCTGTTGGGAAGCAGAGGAGGCAGAGGCCTAGCGGGGAACTGGTCAGAAACTGGGAATCAGCTGATCCCTTGTTTGCACCTGGCCCCAGATGCTGCGCCTCTGCTTTTTAAATACATTCAGCGCCACCAGGCTCTTAATGTTATGTCATACAAAGCATGCGGGATCTTTTATAGGGGAGAAGGCAGTATTCCGCATTTATTGAGATACAACAGTAGCATATGCTTTTCAGTCACATCCCCCTTCCACCCCCCCCTCCTCCACACAGACCATGTACACAATCTCCTCAGTCGATGTTATAGTTACCAGTCCAGAGTCTGGATCAATCTAGAGGCCAGACAGATTGATCGCAGAGAGGAGCTGCGCTTTGTTGGTTGCCAATGCTCTGTCCAATGTTCCTGGAGTTGGTGGCAAGACGAACCCAAAGTCCCATGGCAAAGCACTCCGCTCTTATAGTCCTCTTTTCTCTGTTGAAGTTTATGGATTTTGCTGTGTCAGTTTGTGACCAGTTACTCCTTAATTGGTGTTATATTTTGATATTCTCATTTCAAAACGCCTCATAGAGGGTCATCCTGTTCTGGATTGAGTTAATCAATTGTCTTTGGGGTGCCTGCTCCACCATAGAGCCATCAACCTGCCCCTCCATTGATACGCGCTGATGGTTCGCTGGCGTCGGTAAGTCTCTCACCCCTCCTCTCTTGACCATCTGGTTTTAACAACAGCCCTCACACCTTATCTTTTCCTGATGCATTCACTCCTCATTCACACAAACAGTCTGTTATCGAAACCTTCAAAGGTATACAAACAGCAGTGTTTTATACTGAGCAATAAAAAAGCATTGTAAATTAAACCTTACTAAATCTTGTAATCAAAACAGGTCACATTGTGACCCAGGCCTTCAACATTCCTCTAATCTTATTAACATAGACACAATACAAGATCCTGTTTTTTACTTACTAGACCTTAAAACAAAGAAATGTATATTTAACTAAAGGGCCTAATGGTCTGTCTCTGCCTTAACATCAGTACAGACACTGGTAGTCTGTCAGATGCATTTCTATGAATGCCGCAGAGGATCATAAAGAGGGTGGCTGGCAGGATGAAATTAAGTCATATGTTACTACACTATTAAACCTGAAATCTAAAATCCCACTCTTACATTAATACATTTATAAAGCAGAGGCAAAGCAGGGTATACCGAGCACGATCCAGGACACCTGATTCCCAGCTCACACTCATTCCCCTATACTGTGTTCTGCTTTTTAAAAAGCAAAGGCATAGCATCTGGGACAGGATGAGCCGGGAATCAGCTGATTTCCAGTTTGAGCCCTGTCCCCCATCTACGTCTCTGCCTTTTAAATGTATAAGAGCCTGGCAGCACTTAAGACATTTAAAATGCAGAGCTGCAGTGGGGTTAGCTCCCGGTCCTGGGATCTAACCCTGCTGCTACTTTGCAGTTTCCCCCCTTACCGACTAATCGAGTAGTTGATGGAAATTCTACTACTACTTGACTACTGGATTAGCTGATTAAACGCAATTTAACATCCCTAGTCCCCATCACTGGCCCCTTGCTGCTCACCCCGTGGTCATTCTGCAGTATAACTGTCCCTCCTGTAGACCTCTTCCTTTCCATTTTATGAGAAACAATCAAATTCCATGCACATATAAACACACGCGGAGACAGACCTCCAACTTTAGTAATCCAGACATATGCAAACACACTTCAATAGAAATATGTTAGACTTCACATACTATAAACATGCTTCATGAGTTTGTGCTCAGCTATTTTGAGGTAAATCCTTGCTGTACTCCATTAATTTCAGCAAAGATACCCTGGATTTACACCAGGACAAAGACAGACAGAATTGGGCTCTGGAATGCATTTCTACAGCATATTTCATATCTATGTAAGATCAAAAAAAGGACAATTGATTCCATTTCACCCCAGATCAAGAACACTGGATTATGGAACAAAAGTAAAGATACTGTCTAAAGATATGTTAACTCATTTTTAGATGGACACTTTTTAGAAAAACACAGAAAGGATTATAAATAACTGGTATTTATATTTCATGAGGATTTGGGGCACATTTAGTTATTATGCACAGTGAGGTTGGAATTCACTATCCAGGTCACCAGAAGCGAGCCTGTAAAGTTGTTAAAAATTTTATGTAAGAAAGTCATTGTAATTATGACTTTAGGCCTGGTTAACATACTGAGTACCTTCACCAGCAATTAAGACCCTGGGAAGTATCAGTATTTAGCACTTTGCTGAATGTTGGTCTTAATTTTTCAGTTAATAGAACATTTTCAGCCATTTTTAATACGTCATTGCTATATACCAAAAGGATTTTTGTTGGATTTCAGCATAAATTACCTGTGCTATTGTTTTAAAATATTACAAGTTTTCTACTCCAAAGGAAATAATCTAGTAGCTTGACTAGTGAGCAAATATTTGGCAAGAAATACTTTTTGTTAGTAATGAAACTGACAATTATGGTTTTCTCACACTATAATAATTGAATATATCTAATTGCCTCTTCCATTTAACTTTAATGCTAGGTTTCAAACTGGTGAATGGACAGGAAAGCAACATTAGAGAGATTATTCTACTGTTGCTTTCCCTCCTGTACAATGATTTGAACTCAAGCAATAAAGTTAAATGGAAAAGGCACTATACTAGATTTTCAATTACAGCAGAGGCAGGGAGCCACAATTATCCCTTTCATTACTGAAATACTCTTCATAGCTGCCCAGGCAAAATCCCTGCTGCTGCTACTGCTGCTGTTCCTATTGCTTTGGCTGTGGTTTTTAAATTGAAGTGCCCTTGAAAACAGTTGAGGTTAAAAGTCACAAAATGAAATGAAAAAATGTGGGAAATCTATATTTTAAAAAATTGGGGAGAAAAGGACAAATACACAAAGATACACAGTTTCCTCCTTTTCTCTAGCTTAACAGGAAAGTAGTACTTACATTTTTATATTTTATATATATTACAGTGACAACCATACTGCAATTAGGCTGTCTATATATATTAAATATGAGCTGGATAGGTGCACATTTTAAGAACTTGTGCAATTAGAATTTGGTTTATTCATCTACAGTTCTAGGCATTAGATGTCAACTCATTGTGAACAGTAAAACATGTTTTACCTTCCGCTCTCCCATTTTATTTTTTATGTTGTTTTTGCTACAAAATGTCAATAATAGATATAATTCTGGCGAATAACTCTGTATTTATTCATAACAGGGTAATGTTATCCTGGCCAATTCACTTAAAATTCACCAAAAAAAAAATCTATTTGCCCCAGACTTAACATACCAGTTTTAAGGGTGATATAACTTTTTCTGTGAATTTTTAGATGGAGTAGACACAAAACTATGGCTTCTAATGAAAGCTCACTTGCAGCCTTAACTAAGACCATGTACAGCAACTACACTATACTACAGCCTAGCTTGTGTCATTCAGATATGTGAATAAACCACCACCAAGTGACATAAGTTACAGTATTCCTTTGCCAATGTAACCCACATACCTGCTGGAGGTAGTGTACTGTCCCATCTGGTGGTACTGAGATCACTTACCAAGAGAATAAAGTATCTGCTCTATGCCCTTTTAGCTTATGTGGTAGAGGCTCATACACTAAGCTCCAAAAATCCCAAGTTCATTTCTGCCTGTGGATGACCAGGGTCTGCTGGCATTACACAAAGCTCTCCTGTCAGCAAAGTGTGTCTTCACCAGACATGCCACAGTAGCATCGGTACAGCTGTGCCATTACAGTGCTGAACATGCAGACATTCACTTGGACTCATAGATTCCAAGGAAAGAAGGGTCCATTGTAATTATCGAATCTGACCTCCTGTAGAGCCCAGGACATAGAATGTTATAAAATAATTCCTATAATATATATCTTTTAGAAAAACATTCCATCTTGTCTTAAAAATTTCTAGAGATGGAGAATCCACCATAACCCTTTGTTAACTGCTGCAATTATTAATATGCTCATTGTTAAAAAGAATGGCTCAGATTTGGGAATCACTCTCACATCCTTAGCCATGAAGACTGATGCTAAAGAATTCATTAGATTCTCTATAATAGCTGTATTGTCCTCAAGTGCTCTTTTAGCATTTCAATCTTCCAGTGAAGGAAGGAGTTTTGGGAGAGTAGGGGAGTCAGCAGCTGTGCACTCCGGATACAGCTTGCTTTTCATCCTTTTCCTTCGCACTATCAGGGAGTGAAGGGAAGTACTTGCATTCCGTGCATGCCTTTCACTCCTGACTGGTGAAAGGAGCTTCCCCTGATAGTTCAGGGAATGGGATGAAAAACAAGACATGTCCCGGAGCGCATGGCTGCTGCCCCTCTTACCCTCCTGAAACTCTGCTACCAGATGCCCCACTCATTAAAAGACTTCCTGCTTCTTAAGTACTTACAATGTATTTTGTTATTAGTTTTTCAGTCTTTGACTAGCTGTTCTTCACATTCTTTTTTCGCCTTTCTAATTATCTTTTTACACTAGTCAGAGTTTGTGCTATTTTCTCAATAGGGTTAAACGTCCACTTTTTAAAAGATGTCTTTTTGCTCTCATGGCTTCTTTTACTCATAGGGTCATTACTCATAGAAGCGCTCTACTTGCATTGAAAAGTCCCATGTTTATTTATCCAAGAATCACATTAGCTTCTTTGGTCTCAGAATTGCAAAGGGATCTCAACTGCCAGATTCCAAGCCAGAAGGGCCTTGAAAATTGTGATCATTTCATCTGACCTCTTGTATAACACAGGGCATAGAACTTCCCCAAAATAACTCCTATTTGCTTGTATACTATTTTATATTATTTCCTGTTTAACCAATTATATACTGAAACAATGAGGAGTCCTGTGGCATGTTAGGCTATATCTACACAGCAACATTATTTCAGAATAACTGACATTCCGAAATAACAAAGATCACGTCTACACAGCAAGCCATTTTTTCAAAATAATGGTGAACTGCATGACTTCTTACTTTGACTCTTATTTCACAAAGAGTAAGGGAAGTCAAAGGAAGGGTGTTCTTCCTTCAACTTCCTGCTGTGTAGACTATGCCAAAAGACGAGTTAAGCTATTTCAACTTAAGCTACACAATTGATGTATACCAATTGGTATACTTGACTAAGCTTAAGTAGTGTAACCTAATTTGACATTAGCCCTGCTGTGTAGATGTACCCTCAGAGACTAACAGATTTATTAGGGCATAAGCTTACATATATAAGGATAACAGAAAACAAGAGGATACTATTTTCCGAGTCCCTGATTCCCAGGATAAAATTCCCTTCATACTCTAAGTATGGCCTACATTCTGTGTTCCAGGATGAATACATTAATACTTAACCATATTAAAACATGTTGATTAGGCTCATAATAGCTTTCAGTTTTGTGAAATTGGGCTAACTACATAGATTCTATTTGTCAAGTTATGACAATTTGTATTTAAAGTCAGAATTAATTTTCAGTTCTGTGATCAGATCTTCTTTAAATGTCAAGATCAAGTCTAACATAGAATTCCCTCATGTTCGATGCAACATTTTTTGAGCTAGAAAATTGTCATCTATAATTTTAGGAAATTCAGAGGATGTTTGTACTGGCAACATGGGATCTCTCTGCACCATATGCCACTCAAACTGAAGTTTCTCCAAGATCACACTTTTTTTCTTCTAGATATTATAGGCAAATTCTTAAAGAGATGGTCAAACCTAAAGGTCTGTAGGAGAAATCAGCTACTACCTCACCTTGTGTTTTATCTGTTAAGGCATTGATCAACAAACTGTCATTATCATTATCTGTCACTCAAACAGGTAATGCCATTTTTCACATAGAGTGCTACTTCTGCTCCCCTTTGTCCAACTCTGTTCTTCCTAAATAGTTTATAATCCTTGATTTTAACATTCCAGTCACATGCATCATCCCACCACATTTCAGTAATAACAATTAAATTGAATTTATGCTCATAAATAAGCATTTCCAATTCCTCTTTTTATTTACCCAGGTCTTAGCACTGCTATATAGGCAATTAAAGAAAGACTTCATTTCATGTTCTTTTGTTCCTTAAGTAATTCATTTGTCATGAGTTTCACACCCTTTTAACTATTCTAGGCAATCTACTGCCATACCATTGTCTAGAAAATGACTTGTTTCTCACACATACACAGAATGTGGTAGTGCCTGATTCTACTTGCGCTGAAGTCAATGGCCAAAAATCTTGCACTGATATTAAAAAGCAAAGTTTGGCTAAGAACATCATGTATCCATAGAAAAATACTCCCACAAAAATTATTAATGACTTTGTGGTTAATTAATTGCACACAAGTTTTCAGGAGAGGACTAGATATCAGAATGAATGGCAAATTACAATAGGATCATAAGAACAAGAAGGAAATGGGGATCTAATCACTGTTACCTGCCCTTGGAATCATCCAAGGAATAAGCCCAGATAAAGGGTGAACTAGAGTAGCAGCTAGGCTTGTTTATTGGTACAGATTTTTAATAGTATGGCAATACTCACACACATATCATATTCGTGCTGGAAAGTTTGGAGGCAGGCTACAAGTGCAGCAAGTTAGTTTTGATATCACAGGAGGCTGAGGATGGCCAGGCTAGAGTTTCCCAGAGATCGACTGCAAGGTGACGAGAGTTCCCAGAGTCCCTTCGGATCTGCAGGAGGGCTCTACTGCTTCCAGTCTGGTCCCAAGCTTAGTGTGCTATGAGATCTTTTCTGAAGAGAACACCTACCAGGCCACCTGTCACATCAATTTATGCATTTTGCAGGAGTCTTCTTCATAGTCATAAAAGGTAACATATGCTGTACTGCCTTATGATTGGTGGTTTCTCATTCACACTTCCTCATGCACTTCATATATTGAAAGGTTATATATTTATAAGCATGAATTAAATTAATTATATTAAAGCAATGTGATTTTAGCAATCATTTAACATTATTGGGGATTTCCACTACTCAGCATAACAGGAAACTGATCAGACTGCAGCTGAAAGGGAAAATGACGTGGGGAGGGTGGGAAGGGGAGCGATGTCTGGCTACAATCACCATCTTGTGTCTATAAACAAATGCAAGAACTATGAGGAATAAACAAGAAGGATTCAATGTTTTAGTCCACAGGCTAAATTAACTGCTTGCCTGACACCAGAGACTTGGTGGAATACCTCTCCAGACTGGAATATTGAGATAGATGGGTATTACTTGTTCAGGAAGAGAGACTGGATAAAAATGTAGGAGATGTTGCATTTTACCTCAAGAATATATAATTTTTTTCTGAGGTCTAGATAATTGAAAGTCCCCAGGTAAAGGTTAAATTGGTAAAAATAGAGATGACATCATGGGGCTACTATAGATTACCACAGCAGGAAGAACAGTTGAATAAGGCATTTCTAAAACAAATAACAGAAATATTCAAAACAGAAGATCTGGTAAAAGTCTCAGAGGAGTAGTATAAGGAAAGGTCCACGCAGAGATCTTCCTCCTGTAGGTTTGGCAAGGGGTTTTCAGAGGGTCATAGCTGGTAGTCATTCAGAAATTAAACCCCCAGACATAGGTTGAGAAAGCAATATGGCAAAATTCAGAATTCTGAATAATTCCTTGAAATGTATTGGGGAGAACTTTTTATTACAGCCATTTTAGATTTGATTATGAAGAACAGGGAGGAATAGGTAGAATATCTGAAGGTTACTTTCATCAAAATTGCCTTTCACCCTGATAGATTAAGAAAAATGTTGGTCCTCTACTAAGTGTGGAAGGAGAGCTAATAACTGATTATATTAAAATGTCTATTTTACTTTAGTCTTCACTAAAAATGTGACAAAATACTCAATATAATTAATATTAACAGCAAGGGGGAAGGAACATAAGCAAAAATTGGACAAAGGTGTTAATATTTAGATATGTATTCAGGTTGACAGATCCTAATAAAAGTGATCTTAGAGTACTCAGGGAAATGCCTTAAGCAGTCACGGAACTGTTAGCAATTATCTTAGGGTATGTCTATACTTGCAGCCTATTTCAGAATAGGGCTGCAAATGCTGGCATTCAGAATTGCAAATCAAGCCCAGGATTTAAATATC
>JANRFK010001234.1:89852858-89866132 GCA_030068395.1 Apalone spinifera | reverse complement strand
CACGAAAGCTTATGCTCCAAACACTTTGGTTAGTCTATAAGGTGCCACAGGACCGCTTTTAGAGGACACTTTGGTTAGTCTATAAGATGCCGCTTTTAGAGGAAGAGGAGATTCAGTTAGCAGGGGTGGATCTGCAGAGAAGGGGCAGGGCAGGGCCTGGGGGAAGCGGTGAGGTAAGAATGTTCAGTTTTTTGTAGTTCGAAATTTGGCAACCCTAGTGGGAAATGGGAGAGGTGTTAGATGGTTTATAGTCACCTCTGTGCATCCCTGAGCCCAGGTTGCTCTGTGGTCTGGAGAGGGCCTGGTTCAGATGTCCAGGCTGTGCAGAAGGCAGCAGAACACCTCAGAATTTCTTCTGTGCTGTGTGTTACATCTTTATCTCTTATAGGCTCATCTTATTCCAACACATTTTCTTACTCCCAGTATACACTATATGTCAGGGTTTGCGAGAGGATCCCTGTGAGTACTGTCTGCAGCCTGCATCCCAAAACTCCACCTAAGCCCCAACCGCTTGCCTCAGCCGCTCCCACATTCAAACTCCTTTCCAGAGCCTGAACTCCACACCCCAACCCTCATATGCATTTCTTACAAGGGGAAATCCTCACATGGCCAAAGCCAAACATTTTAGGGCCCATTTACATCAGTCTGGGTCCTTTACCAACAGTACAGGGACCAATGTAGGAGTGAGGCTCTCATCTCTATTCCTTATGATTGCAAAAGCAAAGTATGAAAACACAACCACATCTATAAGTGATGCAAGTTTGAAATTACATTCTAAAGCAACAGTTCTGAGAGTTGAAAACTGTCCCATGCCTCTCAATGGAGTGTTAACACCAACACCTACCATCAACAGAGGACTGTGTGCATGCAAGAGGAGGAGACAACTCCTGTAGAACTGAAGTACATCACAACTGCTCTGCTGCTTCCCCTGCCCCTCTAGAAAACAGAAAATCTCTGTTGGTACATCAGATAACCTAAAAGCAAAGGGATCCTTGCTGCCACACAAGATGATGAAGGAAACGGGCCAGCCTGCACCTCTAGTAATACCAGAGAGTCCCCCAACCATTGCAACTACAGTTGAGTCATGGCCACGGACTATGGCATAGGGTTTGCGCCATAGTGCTAGAGTAATAGGGGCCCTCCTGTAATTTACTAAGGCCCTCTTTCTGCATGGAGCTCTTACTAGATATATTTCTGCACTCTTTTGGGGGTCCTTGCAGACCTAAGTGAGCTAAAAGAAAGCAAGGTCTGTTCCAAAAATAAATACACAAAAATAAAAGCTCTTTTCTAATATGGTGTAACTCTGATTACACAAGGATAGAGAAATACTGTGGGCCAAATATATTTGTGAGTTACACAGAAATAACTTAGGCCATGTCTACACCAGGAAACAATTTCAAAATTAGTAAATTTGACTTAACTGCCAATTTAACAAATTTGAAGTAGTATGACCACACTATGGGGAAGCCTCAAAATTAGTCTGAGATTTGCTCCATTACGCGCTACCTCAGACTTAGAGCCTCAGGGAGCACTGGGGAGTGAGTAGTTTGAATTACTCTGGAGAGTGATTAGTTTGAATAACTCTGGCGACTGATTAGTTTGACATAGCAGCAGTGGAGTATCCACACTACAGTTATTTCAAAATAACTATTTTGGAATTAGCATTACTCCTGATGAAAGCAGGAGTACAGATTTCGAATTCCACCATCCGTTATTTCAAAATAATTGGCTTGGCAGTGTGGACTCTCCGCTTATAAATTCAACATGCGGGGGGGAGGAGTTATTTAGAAATAAAGTCGTACTGTATACTAGGGGTCAGAGAAAAAATAAATCCTATGAGTGACTATTTTGGTGCATAAGATTTAGCATAATCCACCAAATTCTCCCTTTAAAATATATTTACCCACTCCTATTTCCCTCAGTTCATTGAAAGCTTCCACCACACATGCTAGGGCAAAATTTGGCTCACACATAAAAAGAAAATGCAGTATGTCAACTTTACACATAGTGAAAACAAATATAAAAAGTTAACTATGTACTGTATTGTGCATGTCTGTAAATTACCACTATACCACCATTTGCTTAATTAAGTAGCCAATATGGAAAATAAAATCTTAATTAAAACCAATGAAACAAAGAAATAAACAGATGTCTCTTAATTTCTTCCAATAATGCTTTTAAAAATTTAAACAGTAAACTAATACACTTCTAAATTATCCCAATATTTTCCATACATTCAGCTCTCTGTTGTCCTGTGTTGCTACTGGCTTTTATTTGTTTGTTTGTTTGTTTTTTACCCAACAGGAATCAAAATAGATTATCTGTTTCAAATTGCTGACAACAGGTGAGGATCTTAGTGATGAACAATTTTTGATACAAAACATGGTATCTCAAACATATTTCATACACATAACACTTTATACAATTACCCTGATATTTAGAATGAAAAAAACTCTGAAAAATATTACTGACAGGCATAAGGATCTTGCGCAAAATGGGGGGTTTGCGCCAAAAAAACCATCCACACTGCTTCTTTTTGTGCAAAAACCCCTTTTGCAGAAAGAAACAGCAGAAAATATACTAATGAGATTGTGACGTCTGCTAATGAGTCCCTCATTAGCATATTTTCTTCTGGAAGAACTGGCAGTGAAGACGTAGCCTTAGTATATTGCAGGATGCCTCAGCTCTGATTGCCAGAAATAAAGGGGTACAAACAGGGAAGACACACTTGATTTAATAATTCCAAAAAGATAAACCTACCAGTTGCCAAACCATTCACTAAGGGGAGAGGTAGGCATGTAACTCACCCCACTGGCAGTGTTTAAAGCTCTAGCCATCTCATTTTCTATCTCATGATATCTGGTGCTTTTCTTAAATCCCCTAAAAGCTGGAGTCAAGAGTGTTGCCAAAGGCTCCAAAATCAGAATGCAAATAAAAGAAACCCAAATGTATCATTAAATAATCCCTCCAGGTGTTTTGAGGTTGAAAACACTTCAGTGTGACCACTTCACATTGCTTTCCTGCCCTCAGGTGTCAGTCCTGTGTTTTGTTGTGGCTTCAGCTGGATGCCTGCCAGCAACAGTATCTGTACAGCTCTCAGGCCTTTCAATCTCCCCGTATAAACTTACTTTATACATATGCACATGAGTGCTGTTGACTTTGGTGGCATTCCTCATGCTCAAATTTATGAATGTTAGCAGAATGGGGAACCAAGGTACCGTTCTGCAATGCAATCTGCTAATGCACATCCCACTGGACTGCAGTGAAGTCAAAGGAAGCAGCTGGGTCACAGTACCTTCGAAAATTACACCAGATTTTTAGTAACTGAAATATGGATTTGGAAGCCATCATAGATCCACAGGTCCAATGTACTTGAAGGGTTCCAAAATAGTCCCTGAGAGGACCACTTCAGGTATCAGCCACCTCAGGATCACACTCTTTCTCTGGAGTTAGCCTCTAAACTTCACAGACTCCTGGGACTGAATTTCAGGCACTTCAGCACCTCCGCTTCATGTGAGGTCCCTACAGTAAGTCCACCTGAACTGGACACCAGACAGGACTTACAGCACCAAAAGGAGCAATGCACACCACACCCCACCACACCCCACCTTACTTAAACTGGAGTAATGCACAGCCAGCATTGTAAAAACAGAAGGGTTTATTAGATGTCTGAAACACTTCACAGAAATTCCTTAGTTATGACAGAATGGAAAGTTACAGCATAGTCCACCTGAGACAGTCCAGAGCTCTCTCTGATCCCTCTGTAGACTCAGTCCAGATGCTTCTCCAACTTCCAGCAACCCACCTGGCTCCTCGTCAGTCCTCTGTCCTTGTTCCCAGGCAAATATTGCCACCTTGCATGCCACCATAACTTTTTGGGGGCAGGAAACCAATGTCCACATAGCCAGGAGTCAGGCACACCTGGATTGGTGTAAAGAGTAAACAAGTACACACACACACCCCTTCACACCTAGGTAAACATTCATCACATAAAGGAAACTGAGGCACAACCACTATAAATCCAAAATATTATGAAAAATTCCCACTCTTTCACATCTCTTCTCCTTTCAAGCCAGTGACCTGGGGTACTTTGAAGCCACCAGTGTTATGCATAGGTGCTGCAATATCTTTTCTGTTTCCTTGCCAGTTGTCCTACCACACACTTTGAAGATTCCTTTAGCACCCTTCCTAATCTATTTCAATTGCAATTCATAATCCACAATTCAGAGCAGTTTCATATCCTTCCTTAGGTCTGGTCTATTCAATGACACTCACAGGGTGCATGTGTGATGTTTTTAATGTGACCCCTTATCTTTCTGACACCCCAAAATCTTTGTAATAGAAAATGGTCTGGGCCCCTGCTCCTCCACAAACACAGGAGCTAGAGTTATCCCCCAGGACAGCCGATAAGACTAGTGATTAGGGCCCTCATCTGAAATGGGAAAATTCAGGTTTAAGTCCCTGCTGATTTGGAGCAGGGATTAAAACATCAATCTTCCAAGTTCAGAGCCCCAATTTGAGAACTACAGCTGTTCCGGGGTCAGTCTCTATTTCTCGCAGTCTCTCAAACTTCCGTTCCCCCATCACTTGCTCCCTGGTTTTGACAAGAAAAATTCCACCATTGTCATGGGATCTCTTCCAGATGAAATTGTTGGGGTTGGGATGTAGGCAGCTAGTTCTAGTGGCTGGAGCAGAAGTCAAGCCAAGGGTTAGAGGTCAATTACACAATAGGAGTCTTCGGTGTTTGGTTGTCTGTCTGAAGATGGAAATCCACTTGAACAAGCCCAGTTCTTCTCAGAGCCAAAGTTGACTGTCTCCTTTTTTCCTTAACTGAGCCCACTTCTTATAATAGTTGCTTGAGGTCAGGTTGCAAGGGAATCAGGAGCCAAATAACAAAGACAGGATCCAGCATAGCAGCCAGGTTGTACATTCAACTTCCTGTGTCTCTCAGTGATAAATCAGAAATCCTGGTGTTTCTTCAGATAGGCCCAGGGAGCCCTCTACTCAGATGAGTAGTGAAACACCGCACTGGAACAAGGAAGTAACAGTTGACTACAACACAGTTCTGAGACCATAGGGTGATGCCATTAACTTTCATCACAGCCAATATGTTTCTGCAGAACAAAAACAGACTCTTCGATAGAAAAAAAAGTCAACAATTTGTTTTTCAATTAGCTCTAGTGGCAATAAAAATGGAGGGAACAGAGAGTTGAGAATATTTGGGGGCAGAAACAGATGAGACAAATTCATAAACATAATGCATGGATAGTATTGTGATGGGTGCTTTAGAATGACAGGAAAAAAAGTCACTACATTTCATTACCTAACAAATGTGGTACTGCAGATGACTTCATCTGCTATTGGTGGTTTATTAACTGTTTATATGTCTCATGCTTGAGAACAGTTGTTACAGCATGTACAAAAGCGACTCCTCATCTTCACCCTGTGAGTCTCTCAGTTTGGCTCCTACACAAGGGTGGGTAGAGCTGGATCCCCGCAAAGTCCCTTCGCTCGGCGTGCGAAGTTGGCAATGATACCACTGACCCTCCCTTTTCTCCGTTCTGGGGATGGGGTAGGTCCGCCCACTCTCACAAGCCCCAGCCCAAGGCCCTAAGGACAGGCTTTAGTGGCATCCTATCCGGCTGGTGGGAGTAACACCCGCAACGCACCAGCCCACTGGCAAATCCTATGATGCCCCGCCCTGGGCTACTTCCTACCCTGCTGGTGTCAGTGCCACAGAGCCACCACATCTTCCCTCTCTCACCTACCCCCTCCCTTGTGTCCCCCTTACCTCCTTTTAACCCCCTACCTGGGTCGCCTTCTTGTGACGTCACCCGCCGACCCTGGAGTCGAGGACATCACTTGACGTCTGACCTAGCCTCAGCGTGTAGGGTTCCCCGGTGGCAGGCCCCCGTGCCAGTCAGCTGGGCCATGGCTGCAGAGCAGTGAGTGCCAGAGGTCCGTGCCTCCCGTTTCGCCCCAAGGAGTGTGTGCGCGACCGCGGGGGGAGTGCGGGGCAGATCAGCCCCATCCGGGTGGGGCAGCACCGACCCGTCATACAGCATATAACTGGAAGTTATCTTTTACCCCAGTTTACAAGTCTGGTATTTTTCAGCTCTATTTGTCATACACTTTTGCAATGTTAATCTTCAAAAACAACTAGAAGGCCAATTTCAAATTTATGAATTTTGTGGTTTAACTCAAATGATCAGACATGTTTTTTTAAAAGCAAGGATATATCAGAAAATGCATTCTCTTCATTTATTTGACAACTGAAATTTAATTTTAATTATTTATAATACCTCATAATGCTCTTCAGTGTACTTGGAGAAAATTATGAAATATGAGTGCCAGGAGACTTCAAAACAGCACTCTGTTATTAAATCTTTTCAGGGAAGTGAGAACAGAGAAGATTTTTTGGCACTAGGTTCATTTATGTTTCTTCATTTGGTCCAGCAGTATCAGTATTAGCAGCAGGAGTGCTCAACACTGCAAAAATATTTCCTGAATACTTATCTAATCAGGGAACAGAAATAATATATTTCATTTGACAAATCATAGCTACCCAAGAGCTTGAAGAGTGAATATTAAATATCAGATACGTGCAATCAACTCTTCATAAGCAATCCAGAGGGTTAAATAAATACATTCATAGAACATTTCTAGATATCAAGTTAAAGTAAAATACAAGCTGCTCATTATAGACTAATGATGCACTCCAGCAATCTGATCTGATATGACATACCATTATGCACAAACCGAGTCCCATTGAAGTCAGTGGGTCTCCAGCTAGGCTCAGGCATGTTTATGTGCATCAGATTGCAGGATTGGGGCTTTAATTTAATGAATACTTTACTAGTTCCAGAGCTTCCTAATAAGTCTTAAAACTGGAAGTATTAGCAAAGATGTTTGGGGAAGTTTCCACACTGTGCCCCCAACCGGGTCAAGTTTTGCTCAGTTACAGCTGTGCTACCCTACTAGGCAATATTCAATGTCTACTAAAACTCTCAGCTAGAAACTTTTTATTGGCTTTCAGATTTGTTTCCCTTCTAAATCATTCTTCAATCCAAGGAACCAGTCTCCCGCATCTTTCAATATCCTTAGATATGATACTCCAGTGGAAAAAATTGTCAAAGGCTTTCTCAATATATGTTTAAATTCCACTCCCCATTTGACTATCTGTAGTGATGTCCCTAAAGAACTCCAAAAAATGAGCAATGAATGACCTTCCTTTCCTGACTCTGAATTGGCTGTTCTTAATCAAGCTGGGCTTTTCAAAGTTTTGTTTCCTCATTTGATCTCCCAAAATAGTTTCTAAGACTTCTCCCATAGCTGAAGATAAAGGTAACCAGCAGAAATCTCCTGGTGTGCTCCTCAGGCTTATCTTCAATTAGTGCTTTATGTTGGTCATATTCTATATCTTCTGGATTCTTTCCTAACTGAGAACACCCGCAAAAATTCCTTTTAAAACTTCACCAATTTCTCTCCCTCTTAAAGTATGTTTCTTTTCTAAAAAGTGACTATGCAAAATTAGCACTTTTTTACTTCAAAGAATCTGCTCCTTCGTTGTTGTCAGTTATCTCTGAAGATTTTAATGACAAAAAATAAGTGGCTACCATTTTTCCTTCCTCTTCCCAATTTGCATTCTATGGTTGATACAAGTGAGACAGTTGACTGGATTCACAGAAGAAACATGCTTTAAAAGGTTCAAAAAAGGTTCAAATAAGTACTCACGTAGGATACTATTCTAAATCAAACCTCCATACATTCTGTAGTTGGATTAACACTATTTTCATTCCAACTTGTAAACTATTTCCTAATTAGCTATCTAAGATCGCTTCAACTAGTTTGACAAATATATTAAATGTAGAAAAGGAATAAAAAAAAATCTGGAAGTCCGAGTTCTGCTCTGCACTACAATGTTAGGTTGATTTAAACTATCTGGCTTTCACCTAGGTATACATGTGTGCTCTATAATGGAGGACCCTTAATAGGTATCCCTGTTTTTAAGCAAGTTGCCCTGATTTGACACTCGCAGTGGTGCCCAGCATATCTTGTTTAAAACTTTTGAGGAGCAAGGGAAAGGCACTTAGCTTTCACTTTTCATTGTGACTACAAATACAATACTTCTGGTCTGTTTTACCAGTAACCTGCTGTAATTGTAGTTTTGAGGGGACTTGCCTCCATAACTGAAAAACACCTAGGAATCTCAGCAGTAAAAGGAGAGGCAGATACGCCCAGAAATCATGGGGCTACTCCAGCAGCAAACACAGATCCTGCAAACATTTGTGACCTACAGGTTGAACAAACACAGACTTATTCATCTTTATAACTTTACAACATATGCTGCGGAATGCCTAATGCTACTGAAAGCACATTCTACTTGTTATTATTCAGGCAGACAGCACCCACAGGATCAGTGACAAACATAGTAATAATTATATATGGCAAGGACTGAAATAGATTAATAAACAGTGTTATATTCATAAATGTACACTAAGCACCACACGATTTCTAACAGTCCATGTTCAATTCTTCCAGTAGTGCTTGCATTTGTGTGAACTCTGCGGACACCTCTGCTCTCCCCAATGGCAGCAATAGTTTCATCTCTTCATTCAACTGCTTCATGACTAGTAAGCAAGCATTTAAATGTAGAAACAGATGGCTCATCAATTCCATGTAGATCTACCTGCAACAGTCACTGATCATAATGAAAATTGTTAGGTTAAAGAAAGACACATTGATGTAGGTAGGAATAGAAGTTATGTGAACATTGGATGCCATATTTAGGGGTAAGAGGCAATAGAAAACGTGTCATGGTTTAATTCATGTTTGCTTTATTTAGTCCCAGGCTTCAAGCCAGTGGCCATCAAATTCATACCACTCTGCAGCATGCAATGAATGTGAGATTACGTAGAGACAGCTACCAAGACAGATAATTAAAGCAAAGAAAAAATATTACTAATGTGAATAGTGGCGCTGTCTTTTGTAGTCTATCACAAATAATCACACATGAATATACACATACACACACACACACAAAGCTCTTTCTGCTCACTTCCTCTTATCAGTACTGTTGTCATGGAATTACTGCTTGCCTGTTCACCTCTGCAGCCAGGAATTCATGTGTATCTGAGAATGTAATGTGGTTGTCAAAATGACAACAATCTCAGGTTTGGTGTTTCAACACTGGAATGAAGAAACAGTAGAAAATGTGTGAAATATGTTCAAAAAAGAGCCTATTGGCTATTAGAGTGAAAATCCCTTTGGACTTTTAAGGATATCAGGAAGAATAGCAGGGGGTCAGTAAGGAAGTAACATCTATGTTTCAAAGCTTGAGAGTAAACAGTAGTAACATAAGATACGACATGTTAGCCTGAGTTTGATATTAAAGCATACAGAAAAGCATGGTTTATATTTTGAAATAAAAGTAAGTTTGGCACTGAAGCAAGTGTCCAAGAGGCTTAACTGTGATCTTTTTTTAATCAGAAATACAGGGCCACATCCTCAACAGCTGTCACTCAGTATAGTTGCACTGAAGTCAATGGAGCTCTGTCAATTACATCAGCTGAGGAAGTGATCAGCAGTGTTTATCTATTTCATTTACAGCTTTCATTGCCCTTCTTAAGTTTCTGTTTCCTTAACTTGAGCAAAAGGTTGACTTTTGAGCAAAAGATTCTTGACCATACCTCCAAAAATAGTTGATCACACAGAATTCAGGCAGTAAGTATTCCCAGAACATCTCCAAACTGTATAAACAAATTTCTACTGCAAAAATGCTTAACTGGGATCAAAGAATCCACCTGAAGAAACAGTTGTAAAGTAGGGAACACCAGATAGTCATTTAGTTATCAACACAACATGACTACATTGCTGTTATCTTGTTAGGAGGTCTCAATTCACCTGCTATAGCTCTTTTGCCAACTTTGAACTATAATCACAGAAATGGTCATTATAACCTTATTAGTGAAAATGATGATCTCTCTTCTGGGTCAATGCAACATTGGCTAAAATCAATTTTTGGCAGGTAGGGCGATGTAGGCTAATAAAAAGTGGATATGGGGAATGACTGGAATAAAATAAAATAAAATTAAAATACAATAAAACAAAACACTGCATAGTTTTCTACTTTCTTGGGGAAATGTAAAATTGGCAGTTATGAAAGTTATCCAGGACTTCAGTTGGATACATTACTTATTACTTTCAGCTCTACATCCATGGAAAGCCTGCTCTTGGATAATGCTCTGCCATCTTTTCTTCTCAGATATCACTGTGTATAGGAAGATGGAGAAGTGATACATATATTGGATCAAATTAATCTCTGGTGTAACATCACTGGCTTGGTCCAGCTCCCTTTCACAGAGGGGGGAATGTTCTCCAAGTGGCTAAATGCAGTAATTTGGAGTGAGACTAGTAAAACGGAATCTATGTCAGTTCCCTGAGAATAACAAGAGACTGCACCACTTCTTGTCTAGTACTATGAAGACAAGCACCAAGACAAGAGATGCTGCTATGTATGTTATTGTGGTATAAGGTAATCAAGAGTGCCCATGGGACTTACAGGAATGGTATTTCCTTCCTGGTTTTAGATTAGGAAACTCCATACCATAGCAGGCCAGGTAAAAGAGTGGGGGAATGAAATATGAGGATGACACAAAAAGTGATATGAATTAATAAATACAGATACATCAAAACCTACCTTTAATATTTTTCCAAAATGTTTCTTCTCTCCTTCACTGCTCATAGGATAACACCATATCTTCTTTTCACCTTGCATTGTACAGTTGCCCTTACCTCAACTATAAAGCATCTGACCCTTCATTCATATTTAAGTCCCTCTTTAATATGGCATAGTGCTCACTGAGAATAAAACTGATTTGAATATAAACTGTTGATTGTTACCCCTTTTCTGACTTACCTCAATCTACTTAATTATATGCCAGTCTTTAGAGTGTGAGCTCTCTTTAAAACTGTCTTTTTCAGTATTTGGGAAGGTCACATTTATGGGAGCTCCTGTCATGTGCTAACTAAAAAACAAACAAAACAAAAACAACAACACAAAGCAGCAGTAAGGAAAAGTGAAAGCTGAAGATCAGACTACTGCTACCTGAAGACCAGACTTTAAAAACTGATGTTTCTATGGTTAACTTTTGTCACTGAAAAATGATTTTGGTTACACCTGACAAAAACAGATGTCCATATATTGACCCTTTGCCACACATTTTTATAACCTGTGTCACACACTGACGTGTCTGAAGGTTGAACAGCCTGTCTGACTCACTACTCCAGAGAAAACCATTGAGCTGTTCACAATGGGAATACCAACAGACCTTTTTCACTTTCAAGAACCATTCATGATCTTCTCTGCCCTTTAGCAGGGCTTCCCAGGTGCCAACTACACACAAACAACTGAATCCATGTTTATCATCAGCTTGAGCTCCCAAAATTAAATGTCAGATTTATTTACTAGCAATATGTCTTTCTGATCTCACCAAATGTACAGAGTATACAGGCTGGCTGTGTCTAGACTGCATCCCTTTTCCGTAAAAGGGATGCAAATTAGACGCATCGCAATTGCAAATGAAGTGGGGATTTAAATCCCCCCCGCTTCATTTGCATAAACATGGCTGCCGCTTTTTTCCAGCTCGGAGCTTTGCAGGAAAAAAGCACCAGTCTAGACGCAGATCTTGAGGAAAATAAAGCCTTTTCCGAAAGATCCCTTATTCCTCTTAAAAAAAGGAAAAGGGATGCAGTCTAGACACAGCCGCTATGTATATTTTTCCTCCATTTTAGCCATATTTTAGCTCCCCTGTCCCCACGCGTGCGCATGCACACACACGGGGGACTGATAGTTACCTCTAATCCTTTTTGTTGGTCTAACTTTTTAGTAGCCTATTTGCCTTGTACTGCTCTTGATTTCATTATTCCAAATCACACTAATTTCTGAAGGTCACTCATCCATCCTTCATCTCCCATGAGCAAAAATGTTTATGAAAGCTGCATTGCTGCCACCTTCACTCCACCGTGCATTTTCTGGGGATTAATAGAGATGACTATGTTCTCTGGATCAGACAAAGCCAGAACATTTTATAAGCACTACATTCATTCAGAGATTAAGCTTGTTTGTTTGTTTGTTTGTTTTTAATCAATTTCACCTTCTGAGGAATTGGCCTATGTTTTGATCTAGTGAATGTTAATTCATAAGGAATTGGAAATTTCTGTTCTGTAGAATTTGTTGCCCAACACTTCAGTGGACTTTGGTGTTTTGATCCCATTACCTTAAACTGACTGTCCTAAAGAAATTAACCTTTTAATGATCAATCAAGTATATCCAACAGAATCATGAAGAATCTTATTGATATATCAAGTGCTCAGTTTATTAAAGCATTTCCTTGCATACTAATGAAAACAGTAAATGGCTCCATGTCCAGAGATTACATGAAATCTTGTTCATAAACAAATTAAAATTTATGAGAACCATTGTTCATTGAACCGTATCCCAAGATTTTTAGTATTTTACAGGCACCAGATGGAAATCCTTCCTGGAGGACACAATGAAGGAATTAACACAATAAAGATATTACCTCTGACTGAAGCCAGTTCATCATAAAACTTGATATGTGCAAGCAACCACCTACTAGTGAAGGGAGGTTTGATTTTCATGTCACATAATCCCTTAAAATGAATGTGACATTCCAATATGTCTGTGGATTTATTATTATAGAATCATATTCTGTGGCTTGTGGTGATTTAAATTCCCGAATGTTTGGAAGTCAGACTTTGCCTTTACTGAGTGTATTTTCAATCCTCATTCTCATTTACAAGATTTCCTTTTGAATATTTCCTTGAATTCTTACACATCGCTAAATCATCTTGAAGGAATGAATTCTTCAAGATTGTTTGCACTGAATTTCTTCTCTGACACACATGCAATGTCTTTACTCACCTCTTATTCCCCAATGACAGGTTATACTGCATCTGTGTTTATCCCTTGACCTGAAGTTAAGGAATGCTTTTGTTTGTCATAAAACATCTTGTGTCTCAGACATTGTGCACTACTTCTCTGTTCTTTCTTGTGGATTAAGACACATATGCAACTTTATTACCTTCTTCTAGAACTAATATACAAAAGTGAGACACTAATTTCTGATTTGCTTGGGTTTTTGGTAAAGATTTTACCCCGTTGGGGTGAGGTGTTTTGGTGCCTAGTAGTAGTACTCTAGGTTGTGTTGCATAGTGATGACAGTTCACTGAAATGACACCTGGAGCAAAAG
>JANRFK010001234.1:89836142-89847635 GCA_030068395.1 Apalone spinifera | reverse complement strand
CTCGCCGCTTCTCCAGATTCAGACTAACACGGCTACCCCTCTGATACTTGTCAGTTAGACAGTTTTTAATTCACTAAATATACGTTTCTTAAACAAAATATTGTGTGGTACCACGTCAAAAGCCTTACAAAAAACTAAGATTTCAATAACACTACTATATTTATCAACAAAACTTCTGATCTCATTTGGGGTTACATAGAGGTAATTTACAAGATTCCATGCAACCTTAATTATGCCGCTTGTGTTTACATAGTATGACTTGATCTAGCTGAAAATTTTCTGACAAGTGTTTTCCATTAGAAAATACTGTTACAACAAAATCAAAATGTTTTCAGGGAACATTATTTCTTCTATTGTGGTTAGTATATTCCCCCAATCTTATGCCATCAGAGCAGTATGCCGGAAGAAGGGACAGTGCTGGTGGTTGGGGAGAATTGGAATAGGTGGCAGTAACACTGCTACATTTTTTAAGTGGAATGCTCCTTTTTTTTTCAAAAAAATCTGAGGGTCAACATTTCATTGTGATTAGAATGAAGTAAAATTGCAGAAATTTAGACTGTCCCAACTGGACAGAAATGCCATTTTCTGGCTACCTCTAATTATGATAAATCTTTAATTACATGATCACATACTAATTTTTCCTATATCATTCAGTGTACAGGATGGTTGGTTCTTCATGAATGGGTAGTTGTTAAGTATTCTTTTTTATTAATGTGGTGTCCCATGTTTTATTTACTTCATGAATGCCATCACTATATTGAGTACTTCACAAATATTATTTAATTCACCTTTGTAATACCTTTGTGAGGTGGTGAGATTATTATTACTATTTTACAGGTAGGAAACTAAGTACAAAATAAGGTTAAAAATGTCAAATGTCCACTATGTTGGTTATTCATAGTGAGATGCCTGAGGTGTGTTTTTTTTTCCTGAGTATTTCATACTCTTTATAGAACTTTATATATTCTAAGCATAGCTACCACTGACTTTAGCTGCAGTTGTGAGCACACAACATTTCTGAAAATCAGGGTCTAGGTGTGTCAAGTTGGTCACCCAGAAAATGAGAAGCACACAATTAGTGTCCATGTCTGAGAATACTTTGATTTAAGTGATTTGTGCTGCATCACATAGCTGAAGGAGGAATAAAACGCACTTCTTGAGAGTGATACACTTAACTGTATTAACCATGAGACAACTCCTTCTCTTCCCTGCCTCATTCACTACATGTCTTCTGACGGCTCCAAAAAATGTGAAAGGATTTATAGACAACAATGGAAAACATTGTAAAAAGTTTAATCATTCATATATATATATATATATATATATATATATATATATATATATATATACACACACATATACATAAACACAGACTGTATAATAAAACATAAATACATGGTATTTCCTAACTTTTAAGTGATTGACTTTGCGGCCTTAACATTCTTTTATCATAGGGCTTGCTGTGGTGAGAGTCAGGATAAAATTCCTTTCTTTGCCTGTCTGTCTCTCTTTCACTCACTCACTCACACCAGAGTGAAGCACATTCAAATTCATGTTTTTCTCTTTGTAGAGGTATGATAGAAAATATGAGAGACACTAATTTGCCTGTGTAGAGAATGAGGGACGTATGTGTATTTTCTTTATAAATAACATATGTTCCTCAAGTTATCTGTTTGATATTAATTTATCTGATGACAGCCCTCGTTGTTTTAACTGCAAGTAAACAGAGAAACCCCCCAAAGTGAAACAACAGCCCAGATGGAATCTCCTTCACTCTAGGTATTCAAAGAAACATTAGCTAGACCTCTGCCTTGGAGAGATTAGAATTACAAATCCAGCACGTTGGCAAGGGGTTGAATTAGATAATCCCTGCAGTCCCTTCCATATCTATGGTTCTATGATTCTAGATCAACAATATGACAAATACTCAAACACAAATAGTAGGTGGTTAGCCATGAAAAGACAACCTTGCAGTTTCAAACCCTGTTGATATGGCTATTTTCCAAGGCCAAGAAAAGAGATATCAAAGGGAATGTTAAAACAGGGTATAGAAAAAGGTGATACTGTAGTGAGCAGGCAGAGAGTCTTGAGAATGCCAGTGAAAAGCTGACAGGCTGAAAAAGTCATACATAGTGAAGGTGGTAGAAACTGCAGAAAATTAAGTTTGTTTCTCTCTGCCCAGGAATTAATGGAATTAATTGAACTAGGAGGAACTTTCATGGATTTAAGTAATACCCAAATGTACAGGCCTTTCATTGTGTTAACCCATTTTCCTAAATGCTTTGTATCTTTAAAAAAAGAAAAAAATAATGCTTTATTTCGAAGACATTTTCTGTGCTACTGCAAACATATACTGTCATAGGATCCTGAAGGAAACTCATGCAGATGCTAGAAACAAGTCAGGCCTATGTCATTAACATGACTAGGTTGGAGCCGAGAGATGCATTCAGAGAGTGGATGAACCTTTTGGTTCCACCCAAAGTAAGATACATAAGAACATAACATAAGAACATAAGAATGGCCATACTGGGTCAGACCAAAGGTCCATCTAGCCCAGTAGCTTGTCTGCCAACAGTGTCCAGTGCCAGGTGCCCCAGAGGGGGTGGACCAAAGAAAATGATCAAGCTATTTGTCTTCTGCCATCCATCTCCAGCCTTTGACAAACAGAGGCCAGGAGCACCATTCTTAACCCCCTGGCTAATATCCTTTTATGGACCTAACCTCCATGAATTTATCAAGCTCTTCTTTAAACTCTGTTATAGTCCTAGCCTTCACAGCCTCCTCTGGCAAGGAGTTCCACAGGTTGACTGTATGCTGTGTGAAGAACTTTCTTTTATTAGTTTTAAACCTGCTATCCATTAATTTTATTTGGTGTCCTCTACTTCTTATATTATGGGAACAAGTAAATAACTTTTCTTTATTCACCCTCTTCACACCACTCATGATTTTATAAACCTCTATCATATCCCCCATAAGTCTCCTCTTTTCTAAACTAAAAAGTCCCAGTTTCTTTAGCCTCTCCTTATATGGGACCCATTCCAAACCCCTAATCATTTTAGTTGCCCTTTTCTGAACCTTTTCTAATGTCACAATATCATTTTTGAGGTGAGAAGACCACATCTGTATGCAGTATTCAAGATGTGGGCATACTATAGTTTTATATAGGGGAAGTAAGATATTCTTTGTCTTATTTTCTATCCCTTTTTAAATAATTCCTAGTATCCTATTTGCTTTTTTGACTGCCACTGCATACTGCTTGGACATCTTCAGAGAACTCTCCACGATAACTGCAAGATCTCTTTTCTGATTAGTTGTAGCTAAATTAGCCCCCATTATATTGTATGTATAGTTGGAGTTATTTTTTCCAATATGCATCACTTTACATTTATCCACATTACATTTCATTTGCCATTTTGTTGCCCAATCACTCAGTTTGGTGAGATCTTTCTGAAGTCCTTCACAGTCTGCTTTGGTCTTGACTATCTTGAACAGTTTAATATCGTCCGTAAATTTTGCCACCTCACTGATTACCCCTTTCTCTAGATCGTTTATGAATAAGCTGAATAGGATTCGTCCTAAAACTGATCCTTGGAGAACCTCTCCATTCTGAAAATTTACCATTTATACCTACCCTTTGTTTCCTGTCTTTAAACCAGTTCTCAATCCATGAAAGGATCTTCCCTCTTATTCCATGACAACCTAATTTACACAAGAGCCTTTGGTGAAGGACCTTGTCAAAGGCTTTCTGGAAATCTAAGTATACTATATCTACTGGATCCCCCTTGTCCACTTGTTTGTTCAAAGAACTCTAATAGATTAGTAAGACATGATTTCCCTTTACAGAAACCATGTTGACTTTTGCCCAACAAATTATGTTCTTCTATGTATCTGACAATTTTATTCTTTACTATCGTTTCAACTAATTTGTCCAGTACTGATGTTAGACTTACCGGTCTGTAATTGCCAGGATTGCCTCAAGAGCCCTTATCTTCCAGTCCTTGGGTACAGATCCTGATTTAAAGGATAGGTTACAAACCACAGTTAATAGTTCTGCAACTTCACATTTGAATTCTTTTAGAACCCTTGGGTGAATGCCATCTGGTCCCGGTGTTTTATTATTGTTAAGTTTTTCTATTTGTTCCAAAACCTCTTCTAATGATACTTCATCCAGGATAGTTCCTTAGATTCCTCACCCACAAAGGACAGGCAGCCTGGCCTGTCACTCAAGGGGTGAATTTGAAGGGGAGGACTATAAGGTGCAATTCATCCTGTAGCTGTGACAATCTTCATAATAATTAGACAATTGACTTGAAAATTCTCTCAAGTCAGTTTTTACAGTAATCCTATTCAATTTATGTTAATTGGGTTTCTCCTTTTTTTCACCAGTGTAAGTGAAAGAATTACACCTCATGCGTCCACTTTTTTCACATAGTTGGGGGTAGCAAGACAAATAAGTGTTGAAGCTCCATGGTTGAGGAAGAGAAATAACTTGGTAACTTTGTTTCTTGAATCAGACTATAAAATATTTATGTAGATATTCAAATAAAGATGTCTGCTAAAATGACAAAGAACAAATTTCTCGGAAGAGTAATAGCACTGTCTGGGAAGTAATATGTAAAAGAATCCAGTTTAGCTAGCTCTGCCCAAGGTTGTTCAAAGTTAAATTTCAGTGCTGAAACTAAAGTAAGTGTTGCTTCTTATTCACTTTATTATTTTTTAGAGGGGGAAAAAAGAAAGCAACCAAAAGCCATAAAAACTGACTTTCTAGATCGCTTTTGAAACACACATACTAAAGTAATCCTACCCTGGGAACAGACAATAATAATCTGCAATGTATTGGGAATATTTTGATATACAAGTTTCTGGATGTGGACTCATCCTCGGGAATTACAATACTTTTCAACACAACCTCCCAAAAATATTTTTGACCATGAAAAAGGTGGTGTACTGTTGATGATGCAACTATATTCACATGAGAAACTTATTAATGGGAGACTGGGTTAATTGACATGACAGGCATATAATCAACTAGAAGTGCTTATCTTTATTCTGACACTGTTGGATGGTTGGCTGCATTCTTTGATTCCTTTGTTCTAATTTGGCTGTATATCAGTAGCATTGTTTGGCACACTTAGATTTTTAGTATTTTATGGCTTTGTGAAGATAATCATAGTAGCAATTAAAATTCTATCCTAGGTCATCTTAATGTAACAGGAGTCCAACTGAAGCTAGATATTTAAAAAAAAACAAAGGTAAGAGTTGATATGAAAAATGTATATTCTCATTTGAGTTGCCATATGGACAACTCTGAAGACTAATTCTGTTATTTGACATGGCACCGGAAACAGCACTGCATGATTTCCTTCTCTTCCCCTCAATGTGCCACTACTATGGTCTAAGGTGACCAGCACCAGAGTCGAGAAGATAGATCTGTTCTATATTTTTTCAATTCTCTATCGCTGAAACTGCCAAGAATCGTTCCATGGGTCTGTGTGGTTTTTTGCTACATTGAGTCTTTTCCAATATAAAGTGAACCGGCGTCTCCTTATTTCAGAGATGAAGCATCCTTCAGAGGCAGGACCACAGACAGAGGCCCAGCGATTCAAAGGGGCTTGAGGCTCCTAGGCATTGCTGCCCCTACTGCGGCAGTGGTGGTGGCCAGACTCCTGGGCCCTCTAAATCACTGCCAGAGTGCCACACTGCACACTCCATGCAGTTCCTAGCACTGGGTTGAGGGGGATGGGGCACAGCTTGGTGCACTCTAAGCAGTGGGGAGACCCTATTCCTTCTGCTCAAGGACCTGCCCCCCCCCTTGCCTAGGACCACATGCAGGCTGTCAGCTCCCCTGTTCAGATGTTAATAACTTAAATCACTTTTAAAATGAGCTAGATTACAATCAATAAACTACAGTAAAGCTATTGGCCCATACCATGAGTACCTAGCAAAAGACAGAGGAGGTACTGCAAATGAACTGCAAAAGCTATCTATCTTTGCGCTCCCTGAGTCATGGGTCTATCTGCACCAGCTGAATCCTCCAGTAAATTGTAGCTATTTTATTAAATCATATTTTGAATTACTTACAGGAAAAATGAAATATTTCAGATACAAGGTCAGCAGCAGCTTTAAAATTAAGCAGCAAAGTAACTGGTCAAAGAGAATGCTCCCTAGAGGCAATATACTTACGAAAATAAACATTTTATTTCCTTTTAGTCTTCAAGAACCTGGATTAATGCCAAAATATAAACTTTTGGACAACAAGAAAGAAACATTCAGTAATTTATGACTGAAATTGAATAAAATGACAGCTGTAGTGATCATCTCACCAGCTTCAGCAATATACTCAAGGCATCCTTCAAAGTGACAGGTTTCTTTTGGAACGTTTCTTTGGTTTCTTTCTTTTTTCACTCTGGAGCTATGAACTATGCCAGGTTTGAAACGATGCAATTCTTTTCGAGAATAACATTTCAGATTGATTCCATTATGTCACAAACACACTTAGGGTTAATGTGAGCTAGGAATCAGTCAGGTTATTTTACACAGAACTCAATAGCTCTAATTGCAACATTTATCATGCAAAAGTTGGAGCTGCCAGCAAGGTGTTGACATTAGGAGAATACACAGCTTCCCCATTAGGATTTTATTATCCAACATCCTGGAACACCTGCCACACAGTGGTCATTGTCACCATAAGCCTCTCAGAGCAACATAATAACAAGTTTGCTAAGGGCAAAGAGTGAAATTTCCTTGTATTTGCAGATTTATTGTACAGTACAAGTGCTGTACTAAACCTTTATGAAAGCTTGTCAACAGAAAAACTATTGTAAATCATGTGGGTTTAAAACCATACCAAGCCCTAAAATCATAGTTATTATGTTAAGTAGCACACTTTCAAAGGCATGCATTAAAGAGAACTAGGGAAATGGAAAAATCAACTGGGGATGTTCAATGTGCATTGTAAATAAGCTGAAGCTTGCTAATCATCAGGTAATAATGCAATATTGTGTTGTTGCTTCTGTAATTCTTATGATCTCAGATTCTTTACAAATGAACCCAAGAAAAATGTGTCAGATTCCCATTTGTACTGCACTTAAAAGAATCAATCATGATGCTTGATTCTGCAACCCTTATTTGTTTTAAGTCAAATGAATGGCCTAGATGAAATATATGGGATTACTCACCTGCTAAGTGTTGCACTGTACTGTGAGAGTTGCAGTAAGTGCAAAAGTTATAGCATCTTCTTTGGACATGTCTGATAATACCTTTGAACGGTTTTGAAGACATACTGAACCTGGAAAATGGATATGTTACAAATTAGATAAGAAAACTAAAAATGCAATGATTTGTTAGTATTATTAAAATTGCATTTAATTCATAGTGAATTTAATGTGTGTGTTATATTGTTATTTTTTATACATTCTTTTAGTTTTCATTTCTGAAAAAAGCTGGGTAGCTGATGGGATATTCCATGCATAAAAAAAGTTCGACAAAATTATCAATTCAAGAGTGAAGACCAAACAAAAAAAATCGAATGATTTTAGAACAAAAACTTATGGACTCTCAGACTTACTATGACACCTGCTTCATTTAAGATGTTATGTAGTTGAATATAAAGGCTGAACAGGACCCAAATTTATGTTTGTTCCTCTCACTGCACTTTATCTATTTTTTATGTAAAAAAAATTAAGTTTTACTTAAGAAGTCTGAGTTTGGTTTTGCTCAACAGTTTGAGGTAAATAAAACAATTGAGAAAGTACTTATCTGCCAAACTGAAGGAGACCAGAAGTATGTTTTTGAAATAAGTGTATCAATTATTGTTGAAAATATTTCATTTTGGTTAGGGAGAGGAATGAGCCCAGATTAAACATCTTATTCCTAAGCAACAGTGTGGGTGTGCCACATATAGATTTAGATATGGAACCAAATGTTTATGGTTAAAGTCCATCTTAAAGGGAGGTGGTTATTGGATTGAAATCTGAATTTCTCAATTTTGGAGTGTTTTGAACCCAGATGCATATTTCACATTTTCCCCTCAGTTCTATTTTTATGTAGTCTTGAAAATAATGGGGATGTTGTTCTACTGTTATAAATGACTAGAGTATTTATTTCATGTCTCTAAAATCACACGGCAAATGTTCTGAAAATATTCAGCATGGCCTTAGTGGGTGGCAGTCAACATAATAAATCAAATTATTGTAAAGTTTGTTCTCCCTGTTGTAAAGAAAAATGTTTTGGAAATGCAAAAAATAAAAATTAGAGTAGTTTTATATCAATTCTCTTTATTCTCACGTAAGTTTAAGCCCTTTGAAGAAAGAAAGATTCAGTTTCACAATAAGCAGTTTTGCAAAACAAGAGGGGTTGTTTCATTTAAAAAAATCAGTCAATACACATATATAGTAATTGGTTAGTAAATGTCAGTGATTCAATGAACATGAATCTCAAATACTCAAACATTTCTTAAGAAAGGCATTTCTATAAGCAGTTGGAATGCTTCACAAATGCTTATGAAATCTCTTAAACTTTGACTCAGGTATCCTCTATAATATTTTATAACTATATTTGCTTGTGAACTCCAGCACTAAATGCCACTTAGTGCATCCTTAACAAGTATTCTAAATCAGTAACAACAATTAGTGATAGCTATAATGCTCTCCAATCTGTTTGCATGTTTCTGTTCACTCTAGATTTTTATGCTTGTTTTTATGTTCTCCAAAGTGCAACAAAGAAGCATCACTTTTCTCCAGACACTCAGGGAAAATGGTCAAAAACTCTTACAAATTAAATTGGATGTAAGCGCTTAGTATCTTTAGGCTCCAGTTATACACTTCACCCATGCAGAATGAACCCTGAAGCTTGATCGACCTCAGTTATATAAATAAGGTATTGCAAGTTTATTGCAGGATTGAGGCCCATGCATATTTACAAGGAAGGCTAGAGTGTTCCTTTTTCTTACAAGGCTATAGTTATATCTTCCTTTTCACATTTCACTCAAAGCCAAACATGAACAGCAGATCTACTTTTTGTCTGGTTGTAAGGACATACAACAGGTACAAAAATTGACTGTGTCCGTATTTTCTGTCGTTAACAAAAGTCACGCCTTTTGTATTTGGTGGCTTCATAGAGTCTCCCTTTCTGTTTCAGCCTTTAGCATCTATAGCATCATATCTCACCTGGAAGAAAGTCATTCTGCATTATGTTTCTAAGAGAAAACATATATTCCATGCTCAAAAAGCTAGAGAAAAATGATAATTTTTTGCTTAGGGAAAAGAGATCTTAGCGTTCTAAGCAGAAAAGTCTGTTAGCTGACTGAAATGGCAAAATGTTATCCAGGAATGACTTCAGGGATGCTCACAAATATATTTTTGCATGTGAAAACCTTCATAGAGAAAACTGGCAGTTGTGTACTGTTCTATGCAGCAGCTACCATCTGGAGCCGCTTTTGAATTTTCACTCTATGAATCATCCACTAAGAGGTGTCATTGAAGCAATGAGGTCAGTGCCTCCATCCCCACCAGGACAGTGACCCTGTCTTCTGTCTGACACACCAAGCTTTTCTGGCACAAGGCCTGGAATGCTCAAAAGTCCAACTTGCCTTGGGGTTTTGCCCACCAGCGTATTGCACAGATGCTACTGCATTGGTTTGGCTAATTAAACACACATTTTTCAAGCAAAATAACTTGGAACAGTGATATCAAATTAACCCTGACATGAACAATAATGTGGAATTTACCTCAGCAAAGTAAGTGCTTTGGCAGATAATGAAGCTTTATTTTGTTTCAGTTTATAGCGGTTTCATTTTTTCCAATCAGAATTTTAACATAAAAAATGGACTAAGTAATACTAGACGCCATTTATTTGGAAAGATATATATTACTATTTAAAAGAGTCTTCTAGTTTAATACTAAATTGTCCCTATAATAGTTTTGATTTAGTTTTAAAGGAGGCTTTGAACTTGCTTAGTCTTTATTGAATTATTATTTTAAAGGTTAAAACAAAATTGCAGAAACAAGTTCAGTATTTCTAGCAAAGTGTCTCTCTTTTGTTTGACTATGTTTCTACTGGGAAAATTCTTGTACCTTCCTGCCTATAGAATAATTAAAGACTCCATGAATATATATGAACATAAGAGAGAGAATATGGAGATAAGGTCAAAGAAAGATATTAGAAGTAGAAAGCCTTACATTTAGTTTAAGCATATCTGAAATTAATAATAAATAATAATCGTTCACATATAGTAAGGTATAATTTAAAATAATAATAATAATAATATGAAGAGGACTTTCTGAAAAAATAGGAATTACTGACTACAAAATTGTATATATTTTAGTTGAATGTTTATTATCTATTTTTTGAAGATGCTTCCAAAAATAATGTGTGTTATGTTTCTTTTCTCTGCAGGTTCTTATTCCTAACCAGAATTAGAGCTGCCTGGAAGATTATTCTGTTCTACGGCCATTTTTGAGATTTCAAGATTTGTGTTTGTTCTTCATTGGATTAAAAAAATGATTTTTTGTGGGAAAGTTTAATTGTGAGTGGGTGTTCTCTCTCTTTTCCCCCCCACCACAATCCCCAAAAATTCTAACAAAAGCTTAGTGGAGACTGATACAACTAGATGAAATATTTTAGTTCCAACAAATCAACTTGTCTAGCAAAAAAAGTGCTCCCCCTTTCTACCCTTCACCATGGTATGTGTGAATGCAAAGATACCCAATCAGATTATCAGCTGCAGTATCTTGCCCACAGTAGTATTTAGGGATGTCAGGTGTCCGGTTTTGAACCAGACAGTCCAGTATTTGAGCTTTTTGTTTGGGAAACAAATTAAGAAACTATAAATGATCAAATACAAATGTCCAGTATTTTCTAAATAAGATGTAATGTCAAGTGTGTCTAGTATTTTTGTTAAAACCATCTGGCAACCCTAGTAGTGTTCAATGTTATCCATTTACTACAGCAGGCATTGGATAGGTCCTCTATGGGAGGAATGGTCTTTCCTCACCCTTCTAGTTGATCAATTTATGTCCCAAAGAAAGAGATGTTATAAAACCTTTTCACTAGAAGTATTATTGGTAAAGTTATACAAACACTTAAAAAATCAGGCTAGAACATTTGCCTTCAGAAAACATTTCCATATGTCACATTTACTCCTACTCTATATGTTCCACAGTGTATTGCTTGTCAGTGTCTATGAATCTGTTCATTATGTAATACTAGACGATGTACCCATTATTGCTTGGGTCCTAAACTCAACTAAGGGTTTGGGTTTTTTTCTGTTTAAATCACTGCTCTGGGAGAAGGCTAGTGATGAGGGGTTGAGTATGCAGTCTATCCTCAGGGAGAGTGGACCACCTCAGCCCTCTTCTAGTTGCTTAGAAGTTTGGTAAAGTCTTGTTTGACTTTTTTTGTTTGTTTCTACTTTAATTGTTTTATTCTTGAAAGTGAAGTACACATAGGCTGTGTCTACACAGGCCCCCTTTTCCGGAAAAGGGATGCAGATGA
>JANRFK010001234.1:89824576-89836042 GCA_030068395.1 Apalone spinifera | reverse complement strand
GGGGGGGGGGGGGATGAGCAAATTGGCTGGCAGGGAGCGAGACTGATTCGGGCACTTGCTGCCTGTCCCGTGCAGGCTCCCGGCAACGCACAAATGAGGAGGAGGCTTCAACCGACTCAACCGACTGAGGGCTTCTGGTGGCAATCGTGGCCCTGCTTCCCAACTATGACTCTCTGCCACTCCCTCTCACCCATGCCAGGCTTCCGTCCGGTGTGCAGCTGGAAAAATCAGAAAATAATCGATATTGCACATGTCCGGTATTTTCTGATTTTTTTTACCGGACAAAGCGTGCAAATTCTGGACTGTTCAGTACAATATCGGACACCTGGCAACCCTACTCATCAGATATAGGGAAAAGGGGGGAAAAAAGCAGGCCTCACCACCCCAAAACTAACATGTACAAAGTTCTTCCGCAATTGACCACTACAGTTGGGTTCATATTTTCCAGTATAAATAAATGCATTCCAGTACAAAGAATGTACTAAATGAGAGAAAAACTACTCTCACAAACAATTTACACTGGATTCTTCAGAAATAAATTTGTCCTCTTACTACTTTCTAAGTGGTAGTTTTAATCCTAAAATTACAGCTGATAGATTGTTTTATTTAGGGCAAAATGAACACATGTTAGGAGCTAGACTCTGCAGTTTTGTACTATCTTATAATATATGCATTCTTGCATATCTATATTCAAATGGCTATAAAATAATTTCTAGTGTTTGCATTAAAAATAAAGATTTTGAAAGTCTTTGTTACCAAACCACACAGATGACTAATATATTAAAAGGAACAGAAATGTATTGTTTCCTTTTAATGATCTCTTATGTGGCATTACATAAGCAATAGGAAGGCATTGAGAAGTGAGTTTCTTTTTTTAAAGGGTGCAATTTTACTTTTGTAATCTTATATGACTTCATTATCATAGAAACTGAATACCTCAGAGTGTTTCGTGTATTTAACCACTTACTACTATTGTGAGGTAGGAGAACTACTAATATCTGTCTTACAAATGGAGAACTGAGACAACAAGAAAATAAGTGACTTACTTAAGATCACACAAGAGATATAAGCTTGAGCAAAATATTGAGCTCAGCCCCGTTTAAAGAGGAAAATGAGTAACTAAAAGCTAAATCTTACTATATATTTTAGAAATGCATCTGCCTGTCTGTCCAGCTGTGAGCCCATTTGTTCAAGAACTCCTCCTAAATTATAAGAGTTAAAACACCAAATTTTGTATGCAGCTTTCTCGTACCATAACTTAAAGACAGGTGGGGGTCTGGTTGTGTCAGGATAATGAGATATGCATGGAATTTGATTGTTTCTTATAAAATGAAAAAGGAGGGGTCTGATAAGAGGCACAGTTATACTGTAGAATGACTGGAAGGGCAGCAAGGAGCCAGAGATGAGGACCAGGACAGTTATAACCCCATTCGGCCAGAAGGGGGCAGAGTTGGAGAAAGGGACAGCTATCTACTATGTATTTCAGAGAAATTGTTTCTGTTTCTGTTTCTCTGTGCGTCTGAATGTGCCCTAACTGGGGGACATGCATCCCTCCCCAGACTGTGCTTTCTAGAGCTGTGGTGTCCATGAACAGGTGCTTCTCGCCTGGCCCCGAGCTGCTGTGGTGAAAGAAGGCTGGGGTAGTACTCTTTCCCTGGGCAGCCTGCATACTGAACCCCTCATCTTCAGCCCTATCCTAGAACAATGTTATATATGAAGAAAAACAAAACTTATTTGAGTTAAGGACCCAAGCAATGTTGGGTAAATCTTCTAGTAGTGAATAACAAGTAATATGTTTCTTTCATGACGTTTCACATTAATGAGCTCTGCTTTTCAAATTCATTTCACATTCAGGAACCAAATCCACAATTTATGAATACAGACAATCCTTCGTTATTTGGCATATTGAGGAAATAGGGGCACTCGTTATTCAAATATTCTAGTTATCTGAGTGGTTTGGAGGAAGGGAGTTCAAACTCCCTGGGGTCTGGAGAAGAACAGGAAGTGGGGTACAAGTGGTGGGAGGGAGTTTTGGTGCAGGAGAGTGCCTAGGAGAGATGGTTGGTGCATAAGAGAGGTTTCAGGATGCTGGATCTGGGTGGTGTTTACCTCAGGTGGCTCCCCAGAAGTAGCAACATGTTTTTACTGCTCCGAGGCAGAGGTCTGGCTAGGTGCTGCCTCCACAGGTCCCACTGTCTACAGCTTCCAGGAGCTGTGGTGCCAGTTTTGGGGACAGGGAAAGACCTATACAGTACATAGAGCCCCTGTGTCTCTTCTTCCACTTAGAAGTAGCAGGGACATGTCACCACATAGGGAGCCTCCCAGTCACACTATAAACTGGACTTTTAATGAAGATCAGAAATGTCTTTTTTATAGAGCTTTCTAGTTGGCAAAGAGTTGGATAATACATCTTTTACTGTACTTGGGAACAACAGATCACAAGATCCCATGAATAAGAGTAAAGTAAACTTCTCCAATTTACTTGTGAAAATATTCCAAAACTAGTTTTTTGTTATTGGAACAAGTCTACTTTATGAACCAAAATTAGACAGCTTTCATCTTTTTTTTTTAAAGACAAGTAACCATTGCCCCATTTGCACAAAAATAATGCTCACGGTGATTTAAATAAAGGTAAAGTTAGTATCACTTTAGCCAAGTATATTCCCCAAAATGGTTGGAAAACATACCAATACAATAAACTCTTAGTAGCAATATTGATCTGTAAACTGCTGAAGATACATAAAGATGTGTAACAGACTGGAGTGGAGCTGGTTTAGCAGTTTTTAGAACACTCCTCCCTTTCCATTTGATGAGGAACAATTGCATTCCATGCATATCCCATTGTCCTTGCACAACCAAACTCTGACATTGCTTTAAGTTAGGACAAGAGGAAACTACAGACCAAGTTTGGTTATCCTAGCTCTTGCCGTTTAGGAGGAGTTGTTGAACAATGGAGTCACAGATGAATGCATAGACACACAGACAGATGTACAAACTCTCTCAAACATATAGTAGATTAATATGATTACATAACACTTGATTGAGTGCAATATATGGCAATTTGGGTCAGAAAGACATTTGGACAGTAGGAGATTAGTAGATTCATCTCTTCCGCTTTGTGAACCACAAACAACAGTAACTGTGCTTGTGACTGACTGAAATAATTTCACAGATCTCTGTTTTGGGTCTATTTAAATCAGATAAAACAATTATTTTGAAGCGGCAAAAACTAATAACCAATTAGTACTCAAATGCTTGCCTTTAGATTTAAAGCAAATGTCTTTTTAATAGAAACTTTTCTCAACATATTGATAGAATTACACTTCACAAGCCCTATCACATTTCAAACAATGAAACAAAATGTGAACTGATATTTTTGTGCAAACTATGATATTTTTCTGGTTCGTTTTCAAGATCTGTGGTATTTACATATGACCTTTCCATTTTTATTAACAGTTTATTGGATTTTTGCATTCCAGCCAGCAGAAGAGAAAGGTAATTTACACAGAGATTTGACAGTTATACACACAGCTATAAACTTCAGTCCATTAACTTGTTTCTCATGTAACCTTTAGAAGATTCTACCAAAACATCCAAATAAGCAGTATATCTTTTTTTCCCTTTATATTAAAAGCTCTCATTAGAAGCTCCTATTCCCAGAATGTCATATGGAAGGAGCAGCTCTATGAAAAGCTTTTATCACATTTTTCTGTGGCTTTTGGAATATATAGTTCATAACTTCAATGGCATAATTTGATGTCAAAGTTGCCTGTGTGCAGGTTAGGTTTGTTATATTGTAATCAGCATATATATTACAATATTTGTATTTATTCAAGTGGTCACATTTCTTATTAGCCACTTATACAGTGATACATATGTACAAATTATATTTGAATTCCTATATAAAGTCAGGATTGGAAGACTGTACAAAGTACATTTAGTGTGTGAAAGGACTTTTTTGGTGACTTGTCTAAATTCATCTTCCCTGAACTCATGTGGACATCTTTCAATTCAGTCCCTATACCAGGCCCAGGCAAAATACATCCCATAGGCCAGATTCAGCCCACCAAGCCATTGGATTTGGCCCATGGAGGCAATGGGGAACCTTAGGCAGGTACTCCTGCTTGCCCCACAGCCCCATACTCCACTCAGAAACACAGCTGCAGGGTGCTTTCTCTTTATGAGTCAGGGGGTGGGTGGGGGGTGGGGGAGAGAGATTCAGACACTGCTCCTTCCCCCAGCACAATCTCATTTGCCAGTTTCTGTCCAGAAACTAGCCAATGGGAGCCACCTGTTTGAATAATAGGCAGCCATGAAGCAAAATTCCACTCCCCTCCTGCTCATTTACTCACGTAAGCACATGGCCAAGTAGGCAAAAACATTTTAAGCTCTGCAAACCTTTAGCTCTGCAGGCAGGCAGGCTGGTTTGGCTGCTGGCTGGTAAGTTTCTTGGCCAGAGCCTGCCTCTGGTACCCCAGCCCCTGCATTCCCCAATGATCTGCCCCCCACTCTTGCCCCGTGACTCCACATGTACCCCTACCCCCTCCCAGATCTGGCACCCCAATCTCCTGCCCAAAATCACAATCCTCACCTACCCTAGATCACATCCCAAACCCCTGCACTCCAGTCCTCGGCCCTAGGTCACAACTGCCTCCTTCACCCAAACTCCCTCCCAGACTCCATTCTCTTTCCTGCACCCCAATCCCTTGCCCCAACCTGCTTTCTGCACTCAGCCTCCATCCCAGACTCTGCACCTTCACATTAATACCATGGAAGAGTGGGGCCTTCAACCACTTTCCAAAATCTTGGAAATTCCCATTAAAAATTATTGCCCACCCCGACCTATGCAATGCTGGTGAACAGAGAGTGGTGGCATCATTGGAAAATCAAAGAAACAAAGAAACGAATACCCCACACGAGCAATACATCAATTTGTAGAATCTGGTTAGTTAAAAGCAGTTACAGTCTCATGGATGAAATTGGCTGCTTGATTAAAAATTGAAGGGTTTACATAATCCTTTGTTTTCCTGGACTAATGGCACATATTATAAGAAATAAAATGATGTGTAAGCTGAGAGGGGGAGATAATCAGTGACGTTGGGAAATGATATGAATACTTTGGTGTAACAAAGAAAACAGAAAATGTCCATATGAGAACAGTAATCAGGATCTGTGGCGACAGCCCCCATGGAGGTACAGCCATGTACGATCATCCTTTTACTCTATCCCTTCACCTCTACTGGATGGAAGATGATGCTTAGAGTGACCAGACAGAAGTGTGAAATTTTGGGACAGGAATTGGGGGTGTAATTGATGCCAAATATCTGTACTGCCCCTATAAAATCAGTAAATCTGATCACCCTAATGCTGCTTCACTTGCCCTCCACTTCATTTTCCACTCTCCCCCTTTCTCACACTATATAGTGTCAGGAGAGAGAGGGAGAGAAGTGATTCTGTCCTGCTGCAATAACAGGGCCTGCACCTTCTGTTGAGCAGTGGATTTGGGGTTAATTCCCATACAGTGGCAATGACAGGGGGAAGAATTTATTACATCCAGTTGTCTGCATGCAGTGGCTGTTGTGGGCTCCCTCAGCCTAATCTCCAATATTATGTGAGCTCTAGCATAGGATACCATAAGTTGGTAGATCTCTTATGGTATTGGAGACTATGCCGATCACCAGATTGGAGGCCTGGAGGGGATTTTTTTCAACTAGCAAACAGAAGTGTAAGTGGGTGAAATAATGTCTTTTATTAGAATAACTTTTGATGTTGGTCCAATAAAAGACATTATCTTATTCCCCCATCCTTGTCTTTCTAATATCATGGGACTAGCAGAGCTACAACAGTACTGCAGACTGATGTGTGTGCTTTTTTTCTCCTTCTACTTAGTATCCAAGAGGTCTGATCTTTTTCAGGGGTGGAGATGAAGAATAAATTACAATGATCACAAATTTGGAAGTTCTTGTTCATTTAGTAGGTAGAAAGATTCTGGGTGAGTCCTAAATTCCAACAGGTTGTTTGAGCATTGGTCCTGGTGTTATATTTGGACCCAGCAGAAAAGGAGTTACATACACAGATGAGCTGATAGAAACACAGCTGTCTGCTGTGCTTAATTTATTGTTCTGGCTGCAAAACTGACCTCCCCCCCCATTAGTAAGACTTTGGCCTTGTGAGGGAAGTGCTGCTCAAATACTTAATTGGATAGGACACCACATTCCTTCATCTTAATTTTAAAAAACCCAATACATCTCTATCATTGTTTACATGGCTAAAATAAATCATCATATAATCTAACAAAGTTGTTCATGTACTACCACAGAAGTTCAAGTTGCAAGGGTCTATGCTGCATTGAAATAGCAAATCACCAACTAAACAACTTACAAGTTCAAGCATGCCACTTGTTTTTCTACTCTCTTTGGTGATGTGAAGACAGCAGTGTGGCAGTGTCCTGAATAACAAACAGCTGGGAGTAAGGGATTAACAGAATTCTTATGGAGTGGTACCAAAGTTTCTTCTAATAAGTCTTCAGAATTAGGAATAGCGACAGAAGAGACTCATTTGGAGGAACAGAAGGTCCTACTAAAGTCTCCCTGGACCATGGTACATGTCAAGGCTGCAACTGTGACATGTATCATTTCCTTAAAATACTATTGGATAGTTTTATCATGAACAAAGCAGGTCATGTCTATTTTACAAGTTCTCCAGGTATCTATTTCATTCTGTGCGTCCAGTCTAAGTCACCTACTTGAAAAGATTGATGATGAGTCTCATGTCAACAATTGATTTGACAGCTTAAGATTTGGCTACACAGAAGGCAACGACAGGATAAACCAGATCCCAATAAGTATCAAGAGATCATTTCAAGAAATAGTTGAAGATGACTACTGGGTAATATAACGTGTTATGTTGTCCAGTTTCTTCTGATGATTCAAAAGATACTTATTAGCTCTTAAGTCATGTTTATGTGTTTCTACAAATCATTCCACCAGGCCATATGTAGCATGATAGAATGGAACAAAATGTATATGCTGAATTCCATCTGAACCCAGGAACTTTTGAAATTCCATAAAACAGATTTGGAGTCTACTGTCACTCACAAATTATTCCAGTAAACAAAACTGGCTAAACAAAGTACTAAAGTAGTCAGACATGTTGTTAACTGTAGAAGGATACAATCTGAAACTTCTGGTTATTCTGAAAGGGCATTGACTATGAACACAAACAGAGACCCCTCTAATGGTCTAGCAATTTGCACATGAATGTATGTCCAAGGAGTCTGAGGCAGGCATCCAACTTTGTAGACAAGCTAGTCCAGAATAATGATGAATTTTGCTGACATAGTGTAGCACTTGCTTTCCTCTCAAAATCTTTGATGAGCCCTAGCATAACACATGAGGCCGGACAATGGCTGTCCAATTCCCAAATGACCTTCTAGAAGAGCTTCCAAACTCTGGGATTGAAGAAATTTCAGAATACTCACTTGCATTCCACATCAGATGCAATTGTAATTTATAGATAATTCACATGTGACGTGTACCTGGGGATTCTTCTGGTCCCAACAATGTACTCTGTAGTATCATTTCTTTCACAAAAGAAAGCACCTCACCCTTAGTGGTTTCTTTGTTAATGTCTGTGCAAATTAGGAGTAACCCATCCATCAAACTGAGACAGAACACATAGTCTGAAGTTCCTCAGGGTTGATGGGAGGGACCTAGCAAGCATGAAAAACAATCATTATTGCCAAACTGAGTCCCTTTATGGAATTGAATAGCATAAGAATGAGCTGAATTGGTAATGTCCTTTATTTCATATAGGCAGGTATGCAGCATACAGCTACTCCATGTTTCAGTTAAAGATATGAAATTTAAGAGTGATGCATCATCTTCACGGCAAAACATCTATATATATAGTTATGGAGTTTCTGAATCCCAAAGATTATGCTGAGATCTTGTCACTCTATTTGTGCATAGATCTCAGGCATAGTGAGCATTTGTGATACAAAGGCAATTGGTTTCTCTACATCATAGAAAAAAATACGGGAAAGGACTGCACCTCCTCCACATGGTGGAGCATTATAAGACGACTGCACTACTAGCAAGGCATCAATATGTCCTAGAACTTCAGCTGACATTAACAGCTCATTTGGTTCCTTAATGGACTGTTTTTTCCATATTGCTCATCACTGAATAGTGTCACAGGTCACAGTTATATGCCCTTTGATGCAAGTGAACTGGTATGTCATCAATCCTTCTCAGCAAATGCAGTTTATGTACAATGGCCACACCAAAATTCCTTATGTTCCCATGGTCTTCTGTCTTGTTGACTCAGGAAATGAACTTCTTGGTTCACAATATCTTTCAGAGTAACTTTTCCCCTCTGCAGTTTCCATTGTGACCCAAGAAATGGTACATTGAATAACTTGGCCAGAGCTTATCACTGTAAAATCATGACACTAGCTGGGCACACAAGGCATCACTTAATGTGTTTCCAAACTGATAATGAACTGATACCTTCCTTAGAGCAGCAATGAATCAACTCCCCACTTCCCTGATGTTGGTGATGGAACCAATATCATTCTGTGCTCATCAATGGGGAAGGGAAAAACCGTTTCTGTGCAGATGCCGTAATTATAGTGTATGTAGCAGTTCCAGCCACAGAGCAAACCATATGCTTTTGAAACCATCACTGTCAGCAAAGCTGAAACTTGTCCATCTGGAATGGCGTTGCAGATTACAAATTGTTCAAAATGTTTGAGGTATACCAGTTGTGATTTGCGGGTGTTGTCAAATTCATCAACATTGCTCACAAAAATTGCTGTTTCTCTGCTCTCCTGTTGGACTTCATGTCTCTTAAATGCCTTTTCTGTTACAGAGACACTTTTTTGTTACTGTACTATTTGTGTTCAGTTACGCTCTGCTGGCTGTGTGTTTACACTGCAAACTGGAGAACTCTACTTTGATTGAACTCTACACCCTCTACTGGCTATAGTACCTGACTAAACTGTTTCTCGCTCTGCCTGCATGCACATGGTCAGTCAATCTGGCGGCTTGCTTTCCCCTGACTGCTTTGTTTGCAAAAGCTCCAGGCAGCAGCTTATTCCTTTGTTCTGTTTTTAATTGCCAACTCACCCTCTCTAGCTAGCTTGTTCTGACTGTCCCAGAAGCAAAAAGCTGCAGTCTGTCACTGTGTGCCTCTAGGTGAGCTTTTTTCCTTTTCTGTAGTCTGATTTGCTTACATTTTCTTTTGCTCACTCAGGCAATGAGAGAACTGCACACTAGTGGTATAGAAATCTCATACAAAATGTTATTTTTGGACCCAGCAGAAAAGAAAATACAGACTCAGAAGATGATAGAAACAACTCTCTCCTGGGTTGGGTTTTTTGTTCAGGATGCTTTATTTTTCTCATCAGAAATGCTAAATAGTGTAATTGCCACTATTAAGTAATCACAAAGCCTTTTATAAGCATATTTATTCTTAAACTAAAGCCATCAGAGAGAAAACATTAAAAGCAATAATTGAACCTAAAGGCATGGAAATATATTTACCAGTGTTCACTCCAGTTCGAACAAGGGCTCTGGACAGTGAACAAATCCTACCAAAAGATTTTTCCTGTTGTCACAAGTTCATAATAGCTCTGAGCTTAGACAAAAACATACAGATTGATTCAAGTCCTGCCAGCCCTTCACAGGTATGATTTGGGCACTGGGATTTAAGGTCCTGTTTATTTGCTGAATCAGTAAAAAGTCCCGAAATCAGTTTTAACTTGTTATTTAACCAAAATCCCTTTCTTTATCTCTTGGTCCCTGGAGAATTCAGTCTGAATCCATACACGTGAGACTCTGGATATGTCTAGACTGGGGGGTTTTGGGGTTTTTTTTTGCAGAAGAGCAAACATGCTTTTTTGAAAGCCCTGTCTTCCCCATTCTACAAGGAAGAAGGGATCTTTCGAAAAAGGGGGATTTTCCAAAATTTGGCCCGGTGTAGACAGGCCAAATTTCAGAAAAGCCTCTTCTGAAAAACAATTGGAAAAAAGTACACGAAATGCAGGGTGCATTTTGCATACCTTTTTCTGGGAAGAAAAAAAAAAAAGGAGTTGTGTAGACCTAGGCTCTGTCTGGGGCAGGGGGGGTAGCACTCTAGAGGTGTTACAGCCTGAGTTAATTCATCTATCCCTCTGATCTCCTCCAGATTTTTAGTTCCTAGAGAGTTAGGGATCCCCAGTATCATAGAATGTCATGCAATCTGTGGCCTACAAAGAATAAATGTAATTTAATAAAGTTTACACAGAATACTGTAGGAAATTGCCTTATCTGTCCTAGGTAGTTTCTCTTCATGTTAAAAGAAATCTTTATTTCTAGTCTGAATTGCTGTAACCTATGCTTCCAGCCACTGGTTCTCATTCTGCCTTTGTATGACAGATAATAGAGATTCCTCTATTATCAGAAATTTTCTCCCTGGGTAGGTACTTACAGACTACAATCTGGATAAGTTAAATAGCGTGAACTTTTGAGAGTCCCTCACTCTAATGCAGATTTTCAAGACCTAGAAGCTGTTTTCTGAACCCTTTCCAACTGCTCAACCCCATTGCCAGTAGGAATGCTGATATAAATGTTGGTACAGCTTGTCCCTGATCTGGCAGAGAATTTGGACACTAGACTGGATTTCAGAAGACCAGTGAACAATACTTGTCAATGCAACCCTCTTTCCATGTGACTTTCAGTAAATTTCAACACCATCTGTTTGCCTTGGTTCACCATATGTAAAACTGGGAGGTAGCACTTCCTTCCTCCCAACTTTTGTCTATTGTCTCTGCTTCAATTCAATTGGTTTAGAGCACTGACTATAACATTAGGCATATATACTGTGCCTAACACAATAGAGCTCCTAAGGATGATAGGTTGTATTGTAGTATAAGTACTATTAAAAAATTGTTAGAATTTCTGCTGGCAGGTTATGAGGTAAGTGCTAAGAATCATAGACTCATAGAATCATGGAACACTAGACCAGGAAAGAACATTGAGAGATCACTGAGTCCAGTCCCCTGTCCTCATGACAGGACCAAGCACTGTCTAGATTATCCCTGACAAGTGTCTATCTAACCTGAACTTAAATATCTCCAGTGATGGAGATTCCACATCTCCCCTAGGCAATTTATTTCAATGTTTAACCACCCTGACAGCTGCAATTTAAGCCCATTGTTTCTTGTCCTATCCTCAGAGGACAAGAGAACAATTTTTCTCCCTCCTCCTTATAATACCCTTTTAGATACTTGAAAACTGCTACCTTGTCCCCTCTCAATCTTCTCTTTTCTAAACTAAACAAGCCCAGTTATTTCAGTCTTCCCTCATAGGTCATGTTTTCTAAACCTTTAATCATTCTTGTTGCTCTTCTCTGGGACGTTCTCCAATTTCACTACATCTTTCTTGAAATGTGGTGCCCAGAACTGGACACAATACTCCAACTGAG
>JANRFK010001234.1:89796090-89818490 GCA_030068395.1 Apalone spinifera | reverse complement strand
AAGGGCCTCCCCTCTAGCGCAATCAGAAGCAGCCTGCTAGATCCCAGTTCCAAAGGCTCATTGTCCCAGTCTGTAACTGCAACATAACAGCTCCTGAACTGGATCAAACTCCTCCACAGCAGCCTGGCTCCCTTTCTGCTCCAAAAACAGAGGGAAGAGTCCACAGACTGCTGAATTTTCCTCTACACAGGTGGAGAGACTCAGATCTCCCAAACAAAAGTCACTTCCTTCCTGGTTTCCTCCAGGGCTCATGGGAATTGTTGTCTCTGGGGCTAGATTGCAGCACACACGATCCTTCCAGATAATAAGCAGAGACACCTTTAGTAAGGGAACTACACAATGATAGTGCCATCTGCAAGTTTCTAATTCCTCCTCTGTGTCAATTTCTCTCTAAGATCCACAGCTACAGTAATGCTCTCTTAGTGAAATCTAAATTATGTCATGTAACCACAGATTGTGTCTTAAAGAATAAACTGAATTAAGATGGCACATATAGCCTTAATTTTGGTATTTCCTAATTTTGAGGGCTTCAGATTGAAGCCTTTTCATTTAACATCATGATTTCCTATGTTATAAAATAAACAAACAAAAAACCCTGGCAAATTCCAGCACATGATACCATATTGGAATAGGATCATCAGAAGGGTTAGTACCTCTGGATCCACTATACAGAACTTCTGTCATTTGATCTAATGGAGCTAATCCTCCATCCAGATCAGCACTATAAGCAGATGGCACATTTTTGTTAGAAAGTTTCAGAAATATTTATGAAGCTATGGAAAGGTGAGATTCAGGAATCTTGGTTTCCATTCTAGGCTCTGAGGTGGGATGTTCTAACAGACATGGATCTGGAAGGGAGGTTTGTTGAATCATGTTGCCCTACCTACCTTGTGCCCAGGCCCTCCTAGCTGATCCTGTCTCAGTATGTTCTCTTCTTCACCCTTTTCTCCTCTTGTCAAAATCTCTTTGTCCCGCTACTCCTAGTCTTTCCTCTGAATCCCAAACTCTCTCGTACCCATCCCATTGCTCAAACCCAGCTTCACTCTCCCGACTGAATGATGAATCTCTCTCCATTCACCCCTCTTCCAGTCATCCCCCATATCTTATTTCTCCTTCTCGCACTGGTTCACCCCAAAAGATTGCTTGACTCTTTTATACAGAATGTAAAATTTCAGCCAAACTGGTTACAGTTTGACAAAATTATAAACAACTGACAATAGGGTCTTATAACCTTAGGCATCCTGAACAATAAGTATTCCTAACAGCCTTGCCTATAATATGGTATCATGACAAGACAACCAGATGCAACTGGCCAGTTGTATAATCATGCATATTTCAGTAAAATCACTTCCATACAGAGATTTTTCTAGTAGCGGAAAAGCCATTCTTTTTTACATTTTGACCTGCAAGATTAGATTGTCAGCATTCAATCATAAAATAGTAGCTTGTAGTGCCACTTACATGCATGATTTTCTTTTCAGAAAACTTGTTCAAAACCTGGCTATTACAATTTTTGAAATGTGGGAGAAATGTGGTGCTGAAATAATACATTTAACTGGTAAACTCTGTTGGACAGAAATTTTTAATATTTGCCCAGCTATAATCAACAGACATTCAGAATTAGTTAGACTTTGTAAAATTACAGCACTTCAATAATGCAATATTAGAGCTTTGAAATAGCAAAGCTTTGAGACCCAGGTCATAAGAAATCTTAAAAATTACTGTGTAGAGACTCTCCAACCTTCCTGCAAGACTTGGCACATTAATTATTTTAACTGTTTTTGTCCCAATGTTAAAGAAAAAAACAGTAATTTCTGGCAAGCATTGTGACGTTCTTCCACAGCATAAAATGTACTGCCAAACTCTTAACAAAAGGCTCCCTCAAAATTCACTTCTCACCTAGTGACAGATGTAATAGTCCCGAGTATAACAATACCCCTCTCAACTCTTCACTATTCTCCCTGTAAATAAAAACATAATTACTCCTCCCAAGTGTCCCTTTTCTTTCACCACCAACCTTCTGTTGCAGTATTTCTCAACATACTTGTTTATTTCTGAAGTTCCTCATGATTTCTCTCCTACCTCATAGCTCCTCACAGCAGCAGTGATTAAAGGAGGGCTGCCCTTCTCCATTATTTGCTACTAATACTGATGGCAGGAAGGACAACCTGCAGTCTTTGGACAGCAAATGGTTATATAACTGTGGAACCGGTCTTCTTTTGCCTTGGGTGGGGGTGAGAAGATGTGGATTGGACTCCTTTTGTTTCCTAAGCTGCATAAGTCTTCTCTGAGTACTACAATTCTCTTATACTTCATGTGTGTAGAGGATAAGATAGGTTTCCCAAGCCAAATGGGTGGGATTAAGCTGACAGACCGTGGTAGGCTGCAGTGACCAAACAACTTTTTCCGAATGCGGCAATAGCTTGTACCCTCTACTCTCTTCTCCCTGTACTGCTGGAATATCTTGAGGGAGTTGTAGGGCCTTCAAAATAAATCCCCAATGTGCCCCTACAAATACCCATTGGAGATGCAAATAAGTAGTTTTCTTTGCAATACTGACCATGGTAAAATGAGTAGTGAGTGCTCTCAAATGAGATGAACTTTTTAACTTGAACTGGCTTTGGCACTGCAGTTCAGAGCTTCTCCTTTCTTCCACCAAACATTATCAACTTCTGCGCATGATCATCACACCACTGCACACAAGGATTTGGGGAAGGTTTAATGAAATCCTGGCCCCACTGAACATAATGGCAAGACTTCCATTGTCTTTAACAGGGATCAAAATGTTACTTATAATTTTTAGGGTTACATACTTAAATGATCCATATTTTGTTATGTAGGAGTACATGTATGCATGCATTAAGGTGAATACTTAATTAAGTCTCTGTAGAATATGTAATAGTATGGGCCATCCCTCCATTGCCCTGTGTGGCCCAATCATATGCTGCGGGTGAACCTGCACCAAATTTGGGGTGATGATGTTCTCTCTTTATTTACCTGGGCAAACATACACTAATAAAATACCATGTCTCATTTTAAGAAAGACAGGACAATTAAAATGAACAGTTCACCAAATTATCCCCTCAGGACCCTGATTTAGCATTCCTAACTTACTGTCCACAAAATAGAGCCTCTGGGTAGGCTGGCTGGCCTCCTGGATCCATTGTAGTCTGAATGACTTTCACTACGCCTATCTCTTGTTCAACTTCCTCTTCCTGGCTATATAGCCCAGACATATGGATAGGCAGTGCTGCTTTGAATACACCCTAGCTTGTCCCAGCTATAGACTTAAGCCTGTTCCTTAAAGGAGGGTAATATGTTTGGTCACACAGAGCCTCACTGTATATTCTTTTCAGTCTTAAAATCAGTTTACATCTGATCTGGATACATTTTCAAGGACAGCTTCACAAGGAAAGGGGGGTAGACAGTTACTTCAAATAATTCTTGACTTCTAAATATTATTTGAACAAGGGATTGCTTGAATGCACTACAGCTCATCATTATTATAAAATGCCAGTGAATAATTTCCAGATATCCCAGATCACTCTGAAAAAGCCAAACAAAACTCTAAATATTTACGGAACTTTCCAGTACTTTGTTTTGAGGGGTGCATGAGGAGTTATGGATGGTTTAGGTGTATGTTTCATATACATACTGGGGGGGTAGACAGAAAGGTAGTTTATCTAAGATATATGGAACACTCCTTTAACCTCAAAATGACAGAGAAAAGTTAGGAGGTCAAATTGCTCTTCAAATGCTGATCTTTGTGAATCCAATTAGAATGTTAAAAAACATACAATAAAAACACTAAGTAGTTCTGTGGCACCTTAGAGACTCACAAATTATATTTATATTGCATAAGATTTTGCGGGCAAAACCCACTTCTTCAGATGAGTTTGAGTGAATGAAAAGAGTAAAACCCAACTTTGTGAACTTCAGTCAGGTTAAAATGTTGGGCTAGATGAAGGTTGGTTGTGTCTCCCGGGTTATGCTAACTGAAGATCCACTGCTGAGAAAGTTTGGTGCTATTTGTTGTTTAAAGCTATCTTTAGAGTTATTTAAGCAGATGAGCACATCCATGGAGTTATATTATGTCTTTCAGCTGAGAATCTTAGAGCAATTTACAAACTTAAAAAAATAATCAAATACCCATGGAGTTGTGAGTCAGTTATCCTAAAGAAGTAACCATGAGGCATGGAGAGATTAAGTGGTCACAGAGTAAGTTAGTGGTAGAATTAGGAATAGAAATAGATTTCCTAACTGAACCCCTGTGCTTTGTTAAAACCGTCAAACCACATGAATAGAATTATTTACTAAGGAAAACACTAAATGGTGTTTTTTAAATGAGGCAGATGTTGGGGAAAACTTAGATGTTATAACTTGTTGCAGAAATAGGCATTTGGCTAATTGGGGCTTCTGTCCTGATGATGTAAGGAGAAAAAATACGATAAAATGGGAGTCCTGTGGTGCAATGAATAGCACAAGGAGTCAGGATACTGGGATTCCATTCCTGGCTCTGTAACTTTGGGCAAGATACTGTATTTCTCTTTCCTTCCCTACTGCTTATTTATTTAAGCTGCAAGCACTTACGGACAGCGAATGCCTCTCACTGTATGTATACAGCATCTAGCAGCACAATGTGGCTTCAATCACAGCTGGAGACTCTAAGTGCTACTGTAAATAGAAGTAATAAATTAGGTTTATGCAAGGCTGAAGCCAAACTTTTGCAGCAGCGGATCTTCAGTCAGCACAACCCGGGAGGCACAATCAACCTTCATCTAACCCAGAATTTTAACCTGACTGAAGTTCACGAAGTTGGGTTTTACTCTTCTCACGATCTTTTATTGGGTCAAATTCTGCTGCTCTAGATAGGTTCAGCTCTATTGACTTAAACCTGCTTAAAATTTAGCCCTTTCAGTATTATTACTACCTTGGCATTAGGTTGAGAAAGCACAGAGCCTTTAGAATCTTTTTATTGTGTATTAAATACTAAGTGGCTTTATCAAAAACCCCAAACTGATTGATAGAATACAGAGTACATTGAACCAACATACGTAGTATAGGTTTCATCTGACGTTCAACTAGCCAGAAGAATCTACCTTAGCTAAAAGTCATCAAGTAAATACAAGAAAGCAAAAACAATCACCAGAGGGGAACAATGTTTGAAACAGAGTTGAAAGAAGCTTTACGTACATGCATGGCAAGAAATCTGTTGAACAAAATAAATTACACAATGCTAGTAGAGTGACTCTCTGCCTCAGGGAAATACAAAACAGAACACAATGAAGGAGGAAAAAAAGCACTAAAAACTAAATTCAAAACAAAGAGAAGAAAATGACAGAAAGAAATCCAGTTACACATAAGAAGCTACTACTTCTAACATAATAATAGGCTCTCTCCCAAACAACATGCACATTATAATTCTCAAGAACCAAAGAAGGATACCAAATGTTGACTTCAAGAGATGACAGTGCTGCCAAGACCCATCAACAACTTATAAAAACAAGCACTCAACCTCTGAAAGAAAAAAACATATAACATATGGGCGACAACTTAAGATACCTACAAGTCAACTGCTGAGTGTTACATTCCACATTCTTGTTACTGCTCTAGTAGACCAGTAAATGGACACAATTCCATAAATACTTAGTAAAATAGAAAACACCCTCGAGACCGATAGGACTTTAAATCCTCATTTCTTTTTGATGTATATTTAAGTTCTCTTTTCACTCTAGTGTAAGAATGTTACCAAAATAAGTATCTGTCTTACAAACAAAAAGAGACCTTATTGCTACTGAAATCCAATATGTGCTGTGAACTAATATTTTTATGAAAATAATCAAAGAACTAGAGGCACTGATCATGACAAACAATTAAGACAGCTAAATATGTATCAAGTAGAACACAAGCAGGACATAAGAGTTTTTTAAATATTTGAGTATGCAAACTCCAATCATCCAAAAGCAATGTTTTGTCTGGTACTAGCTGCATAACTACGTAATATCACATTAAATCAAGACAGGGAAAATACAGTCTATCTAGGGGGGAAAGTCTTACATGATATGTAGGACGCTTAATGAAGTGAAAGGAACTCCAATACTTGGATCAGTTACACTCTCTGCACAAAGAACTAGTTGTAGGGAACATTTGTATCTCAGCAGAAAGATTAGGTGATCAATTTTTGTTTCCATCTTTCCCTTCTTTGATCCACTAACCAATGAATTTGAAGTTCTTTCTTATTCCCTCCAATTTATATTCCCACAAGCACCTAGTGCAACCAGGCACTCAGATACCATAATGCATCCTGAAAAACTACAATATAATAAAAAAGAACAGAATGAATCCATATTAACATGATTCAGAGTAGAGATCTTCTTATCCTTTGTAGAGCCTCCATTGAAGAGGTCTGGGGGGCAGGGACATTAACCAAACACAAGTTTGTATGACCTCACCAATCTAAATGATGAGACTTACTGTCAAATATTTTGGAAATGGCTCTTCAAAATTCACTTTGTCCATGCAAGTTAATTTTCATTTCAAAAGATGATTAGCAACAGTTTACAATAAAGAGCCTTTAAGAGACTTATTTTTTGTCTCTATTAATATTTCATTTTGTCTACTAAAGATCTATCTTGATAGAGAACAGGAAGTTGGTCTAACTTTGGAATTCTTAGTGGATGAAATGTATTATGAGGAAAACACACATTTCAAGCAAATTATCCATCACACAGTTATGATACAGGTGTCACGCCATCACTGATAATGAAAACTTCAGAGGATATACTAATTCAAGGGTTAGGGATTTTAATACAAATTTCCAAACATGGACTGATTCTGATTTTCATCCAAAATGACTGGCTAACTCAGGGAGAAAGTCTCTTTCTCCATTTCCATATTTCAAACTTCTCTGATGGGACAGACTCTAAAAGCCCATACCAAAGACAACTTCCTGGACCACTCTTGAATAACTTTACAAAGGTTTCATTTGAATTTTATAGAAGCTAAACTAAATAAGGTCTCAACATTATTTTGCAGAAATTCACTCTTTCTAGGGAATACCACATCTTCTTTCATACAGCATATAGTCAACACACTATCTTCCTTGCTGTCCAAACAGTTTTCTAATTTGTTCACTCCACTTTTCTTAGTACGATTTTGCATTATAATTTTCTCTCTGATTTAGTAGTATCTACAGTAAACTTCTGATAATCTGGCACCTTTAGGACCCAGTGGGTGCCGGATTATCAGATATGCTGGAGTACCAGAAGGGGGATATGAGGGGTGGGGTGGGGGTGGGGGGTCAACGGGGAACTGTGCAGCATGGGAGAGGGCGGCTCTGCGGGACCAACCCGGCAGCACTCCAGCTGCTCTGCCCCCGGCTTCCCCAAGTCAGCTGCTGCAGAAACTGACCAGTACATTAAAACTCCAATTGTCCGGCATCCAGTGGTCCGGCACTCCTGATAGTATAGCACCAACTGGAACCTGGAAGTGCTCCGGCCAGCTGGACAATTGGAGCTGCTCTGCCTCTGGCTTCCCCAAGTCCGCTGCTGCTGAAACTGACCAGTGGCTGATTTAGGGAAGCCAGGGCCAGAGCAGCTGGGGTGCTGCGGGGTTGGTCTCGCAGCGCCGCCCCTCACCTGAGCGGCACTGTGGGACCAACCTGGCAGCACTCCAACTGCTCTGCCCACGGCTTACCCAAGTCAGCCGCTGGTCAGTTTCATCATCAGCGGACTTGGGAAAGCCAGGGGCAGAGCAGCTCCAATTGTCCAGCTGGCCGGAGCACTTCCAGGTTCCAATTGGTGCTGTACTATCAGGAGTGTCGGACCACTGAATGCCGGACAATTGGAGTTTTACTGTACTTGTCGGACTAACATTCCTTACCTGAGATATCATCTCTTATCTGTTTTTTTTAAATTTCTTCTGTGACTTACAGATCTTCTAAGACTTGTATTTATTCTCCTTCTAATTCGAATTCTAAGAATTCCAACTACATCTGAAATGCACTGCTGGAGTTATCCTAATGTGTGAGTCACTGTTACTTTTCTGCCTCAGAAAGTGTGACTTTTGCTAGAGGTTAGGACTGTGCTTCAGGGAGGTAGTGAAATCTCCATCTCTGGAGATATTTAAGAGCAGGTTAGATAGACATCTATCAGGGATGATCTAGACAGTACTTTGTACTGCCATGAGAGCAGGGGACTGGACTCGACTCAACAACATCTCAAGGTCCCTTCCAGTTCTAGTGTTCTGATTCAGCTCCCTGCCTCAGTAGCAAACTCTTCAAGAGTTTCCCTGGTTAAATCTTGCCCAGTAGTTAAGAATCAGTAAATCCTCAGCCCTGATGTCCTCAAAGATGTTTCTTTGCAATGCCCAACCCATACCACTATACATTTGCAGAAGTTATTAACAATGTTGCTCTGTTGAAGAGTGTATTATAATTTATTGATTTAACTGTGATAAAATACCCTTCCTTTCAAACACATGGAATTGGTTTATAGTAAAAAGTAAAACAAGTGTTTAAACAAAACAACACAGATTGAATGAGACCAAGTGAAATAGATAAAGATTACTATAAGCAAATAAAAATGAAGACACATATAAAAGATACAGTCTTTGTTCAAGATGGTTTCTCTCAGGCATAGTTTCCTTTCCAGCATTTTCTTCAGAGAGCAAATTATTTTGTTTCTTTGTCTCCTTAAGTTAAGGATAAAGATGGAGTCTCTCTGCTCCATGTATTCCCAGAGGGAGGAAGTCTCTTGGGTGCAGAAGCCATGTCAATCTCATAAATTCAGTCTCAATATAACATCTACTAGTTTAGGGTAGGGTTTATATTGAAATATACCCTCATTCCTTTTTCTAGGTCACACCTGTGTATCAACTTTACCTAGGCTAGGCTGTTTTGTTTTAAACATGTTCTACAAATGTATAGAGAGAATTCATACAAGAGAATTCACATACAAGGTCAATACAGGTAGTACTGTGGCACCTTACAGACCAAGAAAAATATATAGTATTGTGAGCTTTTGTGAGTAAGACCAACTTCATCAGATGAATTGGAGTTCTCCTATCAATTGCAGGACTTAAATGAAGTAAATTAAGTGGGTTGTCTGTGTCCTAGTCATAGCTATTGATGTGAAAATGTGGGTATTAAAAGGCAGGGAAAATTGGTTTTGTAATGTGTTAACCAATTAATGTCTTTATTCAAGCCCAGGATAACTATGCCAAATTTGTAAATGAATTCCAATTCTGCAGTTTCTCTCTGTAGTTAGATTGTTACATTCCCTTGTGCAGGTTGGACCTCCCACAGCTAGGTCTCCCTCCACCAGTAACATCCATGGTCCAGCAGGAGTCCTGGATAGGAACCCCAGTGGAAAGAGGGCTGGCAGCTCAAAGCCTGTTGGAGCTGGGGCTGGGCCCCAGTAGTGAAGCAGGGGCCATGGCAGACACAATACTAGGGCCAGGGATGTGGCAGTTGTGGCATCCATGGTAACAAGGCTGGGGCCAGAGATGCAGCAGCTGCAGTAGCCCTGATAACTGGGCTAGGGCCAGGGGTATGGCAGCCCCGATAATGGGACTAGGGCCGGGACAATCTGGACTGCTGGGGTTGCAGCAGCACCGCAGCACAGCAGTGGTAGGGGGCAGCTGGGACCAGCAGCAGGGAAGGAACCTCCTCTGGTCCAGCAAATTCCCTTGTTTGGGACCAGTCAGGTCCTGAGGGTGCTAGATCAGAAGGTCCAACCTGTAGGAGAATGGCTACTTTTAAATCCATGATTGAGTGACCTGGTAGGTTAAAATGTCCTCCTACAGGTTTGTGTGTTACCATTTCTGATGTCTGATTTGTGTCCTTTTATCTTTTGTTGTAAAGAGTGTTCTATTCAGGGATTTCCCTACACCCTCTATACTCCCCCTGAATTTCCCCAACACACACACACCCAGTTTTGTGAACTAGTTACATGCCAATTTAGTGATTGTTTGGAAATCTGAATTGAAATAGAAACATTAATACACACTTTAAAAACATATACTGTGTATGATAAGATATGTGTGTCTAAAAAAGTATAATAGATTTGAAAAGTATGACACAGACTAGCTTCCTTATACAGCTGTTGTTTTTTATGACATCAGTGTATTCATTTTGGTGATGTTGGCCAACCTAATAATTTCAAATCATGATTTGTAATCAAAGTCAAAATGAGCTCTCCCTGACAGCTAGTGATGAGCTGGGGGGAAAGGCTTCAGGATCAGATTGTATTTACATTCACACCGAATCTACCTAGATATCCAGCAAACAGAGCTGCATTGCCCAAGTGATAGATTTTGGCTGGGGTTGGGTTACAAATCACTTGAATGCCTGATCATGTGAATGAACTAATGAGCATATCAACTGAAGGAATGGAAGTACCAGACACATGAGAAGCCACCGAAGATGAACACATTTCACTTGAGAAGTTCATTAACAGAGTTGTGCAAAATTATAACAAGAAACCAAGAAGGATGTATACGTAGTGCTTCATAGAAGGCTTGAGTAGCCAACTTTAATTTGTGTGATTTTAAAACATGAGTTAAATCTAATAAAATGGTCATGTAACATTTTTCAGTTTTTACTGTGGTGCCATACAGCTGACCTTCATCCTCTCAGTCTCACCCCTCATCGGCCCTGACATCCTCCCCCTGTAAATTCAAACACCCCTTGCCCCCCCATTTCAATTCCTGGGGAAAACACTGGCTTCTGTTTGGCCAATATACATGACAAAGGGGATTTCTGAAAAGGATTTGCTTTAGGTTGGGAAGTTGTCTGTAGGTAGGGTTTGACCCACCCAAGGCCTCAGAGTGAGGCATGCATGCATTTTTCCAGGATATGTTGTAGAGTGTCAATGATGCACTTGAAGGGTTTGAACTGGGGGTTGTACGTGATGACCAGTGGTGTTCTGCTGTTTTCTTTGTTGGGCCCGTCTTGAATTCTGGGTACTTGTCTGGCTCTGGCATCTGTTTCTAAACTTCCCCAGGTGAGTATTTAAGTTTTAAGAATGCCCGATAAAGATCTTGTAGGTGTTTGTCTTGTCTGTGGGATTGTATCTTAGGGCTGGGCCATAGAGAATGGATCGTGTGATGTGTCCTGGATGGAAGCTAGAGGCATGTGGGTGAGAATAGTGGTCAGTAGGTTGCTGGTATAAGGTGGTGTTGATGTGACCATTGTTTATTTCACTATAGTGTGAAGGGAGTGGATCTCTTGCATGGATTGTTCTTGGCTGCAGTCGATAGTGGGGTGGAAATTGTTGAAATCCCTGTGGAATTATTCAAGGGTCTCCTTCCCATGGGTCTATATGAGGAGGTCAATGCATGCATTTTCAATAATAATAATAGCCAGATTATGGTTAGCATTTTTATAAACTACCTCACAAAGCATATTATGTACAAATATTATTGCTGTAGAATGTAAATATATGGAAGCTTGGGGTCACAACAATTCTCTATTTTCTGATATATGCACTACATTTTCTTACTTGGCATATATTAAATCTCTCCCAAGAAGAAAAGTATTCTGTTGGTAAGTGCTGGACTAGATCTAGTTGTTCTTTCTGTAATTTACCTTTCACAAGATGCATACCAGACACGTTACTATTCTAATGTATTTAGTCAACTTCATTCATGTCTTGTTCTTCTGCAGCCATTCAAATCCATGCCATTTGCTAAAGTGCAGTGTTGCAAAACAATTTCTTATATTTAGGTTCTTTCACAATCATCTCCATTAATTATGGAAAATATTATTAAATTCCCTAACTTTGGATAATTTGCCAGGTCAGGTGGATCAAAGTATTTAATGAGCAGAAAGACAGCCCCAAGAAAAATGTCCCTCTCTACCAAAAACAATTGCTTAGATGGAAAAGGAATATTGGTGGAAAAAAGTATTGACTATCATTTAACAGTACTTTCTTGTGACTGTCAAATAATTGGTGAAAATGCAGAAAGAGCACCCTACCATGGATGTTTCAGCCTTTTCACTTACTTTATTTCTAAATCTGCTTACATTAAATATGACTAGAGAGTTTATTCATTTCTCTATGTATGAGGTTGTCAGATATCTCAGAAACAAACAGGCTTATTTGAGAGATGATGAAATACAAACAATCAGGAAGGTGTCCAGCTATATGACAGAAATGAGTCCAGAAAAACTCCAGCTGTTTATGCAAATGCTGGTATTGAGATGCTGGCACCTTATCAAGGACCAGCAGATCAGTGGCATATTTGTGTACTCTCTTCAGCATGTAATGGATGTTTACTGCATCAAACAGGAAAAATCAACAAACTTCCTAGCAACATTTAAAGGATTTGGTATATTGGGACCTGCAATATTGCCTAATCTGGTGCTATCTAATTAAAACCTGCCTCATGGTTAAATCTAGCTGCTGTTGTCTCATATGCCTCAGTAGACTTAACATAACATATTTTGCTTTTTTTCAAAGCAATTTTTGCAAAGCAGTCACCTTTTAGATATAATAATCTAAGCATAACTCCCATTTATTTCTGGTTTCTTTTCCTGTGTCTTCTCTCTGTTTTATTCATTTTCTTTTTTATGGCTGTGTTCAGCTCTTTAAGGAGAATTAAATAAAAGTTTACAACAGAGCACGGCAACCATTTACATATCATAGCAAATATTTACATAATGTAAACCTAAAGTCCTTTTCTTGAATATATAGTTGTAAAAGTTAGTGAAGTGAATAACACTTGCACTCCAGTGTACAAAGATGTTAACATTAACTCTAATTTGACTAGCTTGTAAACCACGGTCACATACACTTCCTATTCTGCCAACATCTGTTTGTGACTAATTTGGAGAAAAGAGAGTATAATTCCTAATGGGCACTTTTGGAAACCAATATAGTCATTTCCCAAATCACACAATACAATATTCTGCAGCACCTTCTCTTTCCAAGGAAATTTTAAGACTTTCACTCTAGTATCAACTGTGCTTGGCTTGAATAAGTTAATTAAATCATAACCTGAATTTATTAAAGGATATAACCTAACCTGTATGGACATTCAGTCTTAAATTGGTAGCAGAGATACTAGATTTCCCTATTCCCCAACTCCCATGGAAAAAATTCATTTTCAGTGAACGTTAATGTATTAAAAAAAAAAAATCACCAAAACTATTTCTGTTTTGCAACAGTCTTTTTTAACCTCCATCTCCAAAATATTTTTCTCAAAAGCAGACCCTTTTTCTATTCAAAACAGTTTTGTCTGAATTTTTTTGTGACCAGCATCAATATATACTGATTTTGTGATGTTCGCTTGATTGAACACCTTATGCATGCATAACATTGTCACATGATCTCTCTTTCAGTATAGGTATGCCTAGCTCTTGATCTCAGTCGAGAACATAAGAATGGCCATTCTGGATCCGACCAAAGGTCCATCTATCCCAGTATCCTGTCTTCTGACAGTGGCCAATGAAAGATGCCCCAGATTGAATGAACAGAACAGGTAATCACCAATGAGTGGTCCTGCTGCAATGAAAGGCACATCTTCACTATAAGATAAGGTTGAATTTAATATAATCGATTTCCTGCCACCCAATTTTGTGAAGTCAAAGGTCCATGTCCTCACAGTGGGAAAGAATCAAACATAGTCCAAAGTATTGCATCCTCATTAGGGAGCCTACCACTGACTCAGAGGGTAAGGCACTTTTCGCAGCTTTATATTCTGGGCTATGCTCACAGGCTGCGTCTAGACTGGCATGATTTAGCGCAAATACTTTTAATGGAAAAGTTTTTCTGTTAAAAGTATTCGTGCAGAAGAGCGTCTAGATTGGTCCCAGAGTTATCGTTATAACTATGAGCTTTTGCGCAAAAGCATGTCTACATTGGCGGGATGCTTTTGCGCAAAAGCAGAAGCCCAGAACCATTTTGAAGAGGGCAAAAGGGCACCAGACCTTTCCGGGGGCAGGGGCTGGAGCTCCTTTGAGACACGTGCTTAAAGGGATCTCCCTGGACAGCCGTTTCTCTCCTGCTGTCTGCTATAGGGCCTCTTGCAGGGACTGTCAGCCGTAGCAGTTTTTGTGGTTGCCCTCTGCCTTTTTGGACACCACTGCCTTCTGCCTTTTAATGCCTTTGCCTGTGTTTTTTTCATCTGCCTTGGTTTTTGTGCTATGGAGCCAGGGGTGGCCATGTGCCTGCTCTGGCCCCTTCCGGCCATTTTGGAATGCCTGCAACTGGTGCTCCAGGCTGCTGCACTCCTCCTCCAGGACCTGGAGGTGCAGATTGTTCTGGACTCCCTCACCAGGGAGGCCATCACGTCCCTGTGGCATCCCCACCCAGCATGGAGAGGCCACTGTAGAGACTGGACACCAGTACGGACTGGTGGGACTGGCTGGTCCTGGGGCAATGGGACGACCAGCAATGGCTCCGGAACTTCAGCATGAGAAAGCAGATGTTCTTGGAGCTATGTGCCTGGCTCGCCCCTGCGTTCCAGAGAACCACCACCTGGCTGCGGGCACCCATCCCCGTCAAAAAGAGGGTTGCCATCACAATATGGAAGCTGGCCACCCCGGACAGCTACTGATCGATGGCACACCAGTTCGGGGTGGGCAGATCGACCGTCGGTGCCGTCATGATGGAGGTAAGTCCCAGGGGAAGTGGGGTGTGGGGTGAGGGGGAGGATGCTGCACTCCATGGCCAGGGGCAACTCCAAGCTGGGTCACCCAGGGGTTTGGGCCATCCCTCCCTTGCACAGGCCTTCTGGGGGGGAGGGGGAACGATGACCGTGGGGTGAGAGGGCCCTGGTGTGTGTGTGTGTGTGCGTGAGCACAGAGGGCATCACGGGGGGAGGCCCCAAGGGAGCACACACTAACCCTGCCTTATGTGATGTTTTCCCCTGTGTTTCTCTGTACCCTTCTGCAGGTTGTCCATGCCATCAACGACGTCCTGCTCCTGAGCGTCATCCGCCTGCACGACGTGGACGCTACAGTGGCCAGCTTCGCTTCCCTTGGGTTCCCCAACTGCGGGGGAGCCCTGGATGCAACCCACATCCCCATCCGTGCCCTGGAGCATCAAGCAGCCCATTTTATGAACAGAAAGGGGTACTTCTCTATCATACTTCAGGCCCTCATGACCACCGTGGCCGCTTCCTGGATGTTTATGCGGGCTGGTCCATCAGGGCACACGACTCCCACATCCTATGCAACTCCAGCTTGTTTTGCAGGCTGGAGGCGGGCACTTACTTCCGCCGGCAGGAATTTACTGTCCGGGATGTGCCTGTGCCCATCTGTGTTGTGGGGGAGGCAGCCTACCCCCTGCTTCCCTGACTAATGTGGCCCTACATGGGGTGGCCGGACCATAACCGGGCCCGGTTCAACGACCGCCTCAATGAGGCCCACAACCAAGTTGAGTGCGCCTTCGGGAGGTTGAAAGCCCGGTTCCGTTGTTTGCTCACCCATCTTGAGCGGAATGTCCCAGAGGTAGTGGCCGCGTGCTGCGTGCTCCACAACCTTGTAGAGCGGAGGAGGGAGTCCTTCCTGCCAGCATGGATGGCAGACGAGGGCCAGGTCTTCGAGCAGCCCCGCACAGCTGTCATCTGCCAGGTGCACCACGCTGGGGTGCGCATCCGGGAGGCCCTCACGGAGCTGTTCTCCCAGGCCCCAGAGTAGGGTCACCTCAGTCTCCCTCGACATCTCCCTCCCATCCCTAACCCTTCGGTCCTCTCCTCCCCGTACCTCCCAATAAACAATCAACACGGTTTTTTGGGGAAAACAAAAGTCAACTTTTTATTTACAAGGGGGAGGAGGAGGAGACTTTGAACTGGGAGGAAGAGGAGCTACTGCTGAGAGGGGTGGCCTCTGCAACTGCGGGGGCGGACCTGCACATGGGGGTCAGGCTACATCGGGGCAGGAAGCATGGGGAGATGGGCAGGAGGGGCCATTGCAGGAGGGGCAGGAGCAGGAGGGAGCAGGGGCAGTGCTAGGGGAAGGATTGTGGGTGGTTGGGGCATGGCCATGCCGTAGTGCATGACCTGGCCTATGTGTGCTGCGAGGGCAGTAATAGCCTTGCCTACCCTATCACAGTGGTCCTGCAAGCAGTGCCAGCCCTGTTGGTGCCACTCCAGTTCTGCCTCCACCCGCTGGGCTATGGATGCCTCGATTCTTTCGATGGCCTCAACATGCCGCCGAAGCAGGTGGTCCCGGTGCTGGACCTGCCACCTTGGTGGTTGGGCGGCTGGGGGTGCTGCTGATGCCGCAGCTGTGGGGCTGCAGGGTCCCTGGCTTGTGCTTGGTCCCGCTGCAGGAAGAAAGAATGGGTCAGCCAGGCAGCCCGGCCACTGTCCCCACATCCCATGCCCTCCACCCCTAAAGCCCAGGTGACACCACAGTAGTGTGGCTTAGGCCCACTCGGTTACCCCCCTCACCCTCGTGTTGTATGTTTGCATACAGGATCGCCCCTGGAGTAGGGTCCTCCTCCATGTATTGTAACCTCTGATCTGTGTCCTGGCCCCTTGGAGGGTGGGAAGGCGCTTGTGTTGTGTTAACCTGTGAACTCCCTGCCGGTGGAGTCTGTGATGCTTTGGGCTAATCAATGGTGTTTGACAGGGAGCGAGATGAATCCCTACACAGTGCCTGGGAGCACATATGGCAGACATGGTCTGGGCTCTCAGATCCCCATCACGTGGGATGTCTCCTGGACGGAACCAGGAGAGTGACTGGGGAGTGTCCCATCCTTGCAGCAAAACTCAGGAGGCCCTAGGGCCGGCCCGAGCACTTCCCCCACCCCCTCCCACTAGCCCTCACACACAGTAGCCCAGGGACATGTGTGGCCTCAGTGGGGACATCCCTCAGGGGGCCAGCCAAGGCACCAGGAGCAGGCGAGGGGCTCAGTGGGGGCCACACTCACAGGCTGTGATGGCATAGTTTTTCCAGGAGCAGCTGGCTGTGTCTCACAGCCAGGCATAGGACAGTGTGCCGTTCTGTGTGTTGCACCCTTACGGAGGTTCAGGCTCTGGCCTGAGCCCCTGGGGCCCTGGCTGGTTCCAGCTGGCATCCACCTTCCCCCCTGGTCCTGCCAGGATGTGTCTGAGCAGCACGATCCCAGGCATGCCCTGCAGCTGCCTGCCGTGGCCACATGCCGCTCGGTCACCAGGCTGCACGTGGTTGCACGTGCTGCTTACTGCCTAATGCCACACAGCCCATGCAGCTCACGTGGCCCTAGTGACATGCTCTCCCCCTCCCCTCTCTGGGCACCTGGCTCCCCCCTGCCCTTGTGAGTGCAAAGTGCAACATTCACCGGTGGATCCTTCCCCAGCTTCCGAGGATGCACGGGAGACATCAGGGCTGCCGGAGGGGGCCTGCATGGTGACGGTGCTGGCATCATCCTCCGACCCGCTGGTGGTGTCTCCTCCCCTGCCTCGCTGGTCCTGGTGACGGGGGGGCACACACTGGTGTCCACCGGGACGGCCAGTTCTTGTGGTACTGGCTGGCCCAGGATGTGGTGGAGCCATTGGTAGTGGGGGGCAGGTGTCGGCTCCTGCCCCCTGGCCCTGACATAGTCCAGGCACAGATCTTTTACTTTAGCCCGGTCTTGCTCCAGGGTCCGGGCTGGATGTCTCTGCTGGGTGAGTACCTGGGCCATGCAGTGAAAAATGTCCGCATTGCGGCGCCGGGAGTGGGTGCTGTGCAGGTCTCCTCCTCCTGCCAGAGGTCCAGTAGGGCCTCCAGCTCCCCTGGGGACCAGGATGGGGCCCTTCTTTTTCTGCCCCTTTGGGCCTCCTGTGCTGGGGGTGCGGGTGGTTGATTCCCCCCCGGAGCTGCCATCCTGCTCTGGGTGGCGCTGGGGACAGCAGGGGCCACGTGGCAGAGCTCTCTGCAGAGCATGGCAAAGCTGCTTCTGCCTCGTGGCCTCTGCAGGCTGCGTCTGCCTTTAAGGGATCTCGGGTTATCAGGAAGTCTGGGAGCTGCCTGCAGCTACGGAGCCTCCAAACGGCCATTAGGGCTTTTTTCCGTTTAGTCTGCTTTTGTGCAAAACTTCTTAGCTGCCTGTCTACACTTGCACAAGAGGGCTTCTTCCTGAGCGGGAGTGTCAGAGTATATACGCAAGAAGCACTGATTTCGGACAGTAGAACGTCAGTGCTCTTGCACAAATTCTCGCGGCCAGTGTAGACGGGCGACAAGTTTTTGTGCAAAAGCTTAGTGTGGCATAGGGGCACTGATCAGGTAAGGGCTGATGCTAGCACACCCACCTCTGGTGCTGTGAGACAAGCTCAGACTGGTGGGACTGTATTGTGATGCAATCATGGGATGATCAGCAATAGCTGCAGGACTTCCGCATGTGCACGGCCATATTCCTGGAACTGTGTAAATGGTTTTCCTCTGTCCTGAAGCACCAGAATACCTGAATGTGACCCACTGTGACCATGGAGAAGTGCATGACAATAGGCCTTTGGAAGCTTGCCATGCTAGACAGCTACCGGTCATTTGAGAATCAATTCTGTGTGGAGAAATCTACAATCAGGGTTGCTGTCATTGAGGTAGCCAAGGCAATCAATAATATTCTGCTACGGAGGATCATGACTCTGGGAAATGTGGACAGCATAGTGGAAGGTTTTGTCGTGCTAGGCTTCCCTAACTGCGGTGGTGCCATAGACAGCATGTATATTCCCATCTTTTGCCCCCAAATGGTGAAAGGGAGAGAAGGCCAGCTTGCTTCTGTATCTGCCACAGACTGGGTCTATCAAACGTGTTCTCCCAGGGAGACTGGTATTTGAGGCACACATGGTCTCCCTGGGAGAGTTCTAATAGGTTCGTCTCCTTCATGCAGGTTGCCATGTGAAATATCAGTCTTCTTTGAATCAAACGGTGATCAGGAGTGCATGCTAACTGAATGTAGCCATAAAGCTGGGCCTTATGCTGCACTGTTTTGTGGTTCAATGACTCCAGACCACTTACTGGTGGCTTGGCATGGGAAGGTGTTCTACGGCATGAGGATGGCATAATGCTGGCCTCCCCAAAAACCTTGTGAGAAAGATTAAAGAGTTCCTAAATCAGAACTTCATGGACCTGTGCAGACAAGATTCCTCTCCATCTGCAGACATGTGAACAAGATGTTCTGGGCCACGTGCGCTGTGTGGGCACAGAGTACACTGCACCTCAGATCCTACTGCCTCAACCTACTTGTAGTTAGACAAAATTTGTGAACTCATTGAGATCAGTGCTAGACTAGGAGACATCCTGGAGAGCGGGTGGGTGGGGGGAATGGTTCCAGTGAAATGACCAGCTTCTGGCTCTCGGGGATTTGCAACTGGTTACTCTCCTCCCTCTCCTCCTGCCCCTCTGCCATCACAGTGTCCTTCATGCTGACACCAGGTGTGTCTTGGCCAGACTCCACAACTTTGCTGGGGATGCTGTCATCCAGCTGGTCATAGAAGTGGCACGTGGGAGGTGCCACACCAGAACATCCACTCTCCTTTGCCTTGTGGTAGGATTGGCACAGCTCCTTGATTTTCACTCTATGCTGCTTCATGTCCCTGGAATATCCTGTAGCCCTCTATGCAGCTTGTCAAATTTGCAATCCTGTCAAACATCTTGGTGTTCCTCCTGCTGGTTCAGAATTTGTTGAGGATGACTTCATCCTCCCACACCTTGATGAACTCCAAGATCTGCTGGACACTCCAGGAAGGCACTCTTCTGTGCCCCTGGGAAATGGAGACTGTGGGAGTAGAAGTCCTTGAAGTTATCATACTGTTGTTGGGATTACTTGATGCCATTTGCATATGTGCTGAAGTGTGCTGTTAGCTTGCGATGGGTTTGCCATGCTGTCCACATGGAACAGGCCCTTCTACTGTTCTTGAGGCTTTTTGAGCTCAGCGAGAGAGCAGTAGAGGTACAAGTTGTTGCTAGTTATCAACCCATGACAGGACCTTCCCTTTTATCCCATGACTGCTTACTTTGCTTAAGAGCGAAGTACACCTGCAATGTACACAGCTAGGTCATCAAAATCACTATCCCTGACACAAATTTAACTCTAAATTTAAAATTCTGAAGAGAAATAAAACTTCATATACAATATCCATTTAAATTAAAACATCTTTCTGACATTGTTTTAAGGATGTGTGCTTGAATGCAATTTTGAGGAACTGGATGTGTGCCTTTTTAATAGATGAACAATGAAAAGGAAAGGAAATGTGTTGTTGAGCTGATGAGTTTGTGTTCAAATATAATGGTACTTGACTGTAAGAACGTGAGCATAGCTTGCTGTGAATGTTAATGTTATTTTTAATTGGTGATTTCCTTGATTGTAACTGATTGTGTTACTACTATAGGTAGTACTCGAAAAAAATTAAGGTTTTTAAACTACTTAACTTGAACTTACTTAAAAGGTTTTTTTTGTATGGAAGGAAAGGTTAGGGAGTATTTATCTATGTATTCTATAATGTAATTGTGTATTAGTTCAGAAAGCACATTAAGTAGGCCTACTTGTAATCACATACATAAAATGGTAACTTAGAATGCAATTACAATATTTAATTACAAAATTATTAGGATGTGCAATGATTGTAGTAAAAACCTTTAGTCACCCTTTAAATGAAGTGCCTCACTCTCTTTATTGAGGTTTAAAAGCTATGTATTAATAAGACATGTTGTTATACTTGCTAAGCAACAGTACATATTTTCTGGATTAATCAGATTTGTATTTAATAACGAGTAACTTTCCTATTAAATCTAAATTAAATGCATTTAAGCGTATACAGCAGTATAATGTTTAAGTAGTTATCCATCACCATGAAACTTACTGAAAAATGCCATACAATTTTCTTGGTTTTGTTTTTTAATTGTGTGAAAAATGGGGGGGAAACCTTCCATTTTGAATTTTTGTAAAGCTGAGTTTCATCCTTAATAGACAATACGAAGTTGTAGGATGCTCTCTCTTGTGTCCCAGCTAGTCACCTCAACAGTACAGATCAAGCTGAAGGTGCGGAGTCCAGATTACTGGATCCCTCTAAATGCAAACTATCAGTTGTGTGTGATTATAGCAGGGTTATCTTGGGATAGACTAATGCACAGGCCCTCACGCAGCAGTCTCTAAAAAGCCTTTGGATGGCCTTGCTGGGAAACTACAGAGCCTGGTACCTGAGTTACAGTCCATTGTGCTCTGATTCTTCCTACTTTTCTGCAACTGGCAGATGATGGGGAATCACAGAATCATAGAATAATAGAACCATAGAGCTGGAAGAGACCTCAGAAGGTCATCAAGTTCATCCCCATTTTGGTTAGGGAGAGGAATGAGCCCAGATTAAACATCTTATTCCTAAGCAACAGTGTGGGTGTGCCACATATAGATTTAGATGTGGAACCAAATGTTTATGGTTAAAGTCCATCTTAAGGGGTCGTTGTTATTGGATTGAAATCTGAACTTCTCAATTTTGGGGTGTTTTGAACCCAGATGCATATTTCACATTTTCCCCTCAGTTCTATTTTTATGTATCATAGAATCATAGAACCATAGAGCTGGAAGAGACCTCAGAAGGTCATCGAGTCCAGCCCCCTGCTCTAGGCAGGATCAACCCAGCCAGGGCTTGGTCAAGCCAAGACTTAAACACCTCTAGGAATGGACACTCCACTACTTAGGTAACCCATTCCAATGCTTCACTACCCTCCTAGTGAAATAGTTTTTCCTAATATCCAACCGGGACCTCTCCCATCACAACTTGAGACCATTGCTCCTTGTTCTTCCATCTGTCACTACTGAGAGCAGCCTCTCTCCATCCTCTTTGGAACCCCCCTTCAGGAAGTTGAAGGTTGCTATCAAATCCCCCCTCACTCTTCGCTTCTGCAAACTAAACAGACCCAACTCCCTCAGCCTCTCCTCATAAGTCATATGCTCCAGCCCCCTAATCATTTTGGTTGCCATCTGCTGGACCCTTTCCAATGTGTCCACATCCTTTTTGTAGTGTGGAGGCCCAGAACTGGACACAATATTCCAGATGTGGCCTCACCAAAGCCGAATAAAGGGAAATAATGACATCTCTGGATCTGCTGGCAATGCTCCTCTTAATGCAACCTAATATGCCATTAGCCTTCTTGGCTACAGGGGCATACTGTTGACTCATATCCAGCTTCTCATCCACTGTAACCCCCAGGTCCTTTTCTGCAGAACTACTACTTAACTGGTTGGTCCCCAGCTTGTAATAATGCTTGGGATTCTTCTGTCCCAAGTGCAGGACTCTGCACTTGTCCTTGTTGAACCTCATCAGATTTCTTGTGACCCAATCCTCCAATTTGTCTAAGTCACTCTGGACCCTATCTCTGCCCTCAAGCGTATCTACCTCTCTCCCTAGCTTAGTGTCATCCGCAAACTTGAAGAGGTTGCAATCCATCCCCTCATCCAGATCATTAATAAAGATATTGAACAAAACCGGTC
>JANRFK010001234.1:89779546-89795990 GCA_030068395.1 Apalone spinifera | reverse complement strand
GATGGGCACTACATTTGCCTTTTTCCAATCATCCAGGATTTCTCCCCATCTCCATGACTTTTCAAGGATAATGGCCAAAAGCTCCTCAATGACATTTGCCAACTACCTCAGTACCCTTGGATGCATTAAGTCCAGATCCATGGATTTGTGTACGTTTAGCTTTTCTAAATAGTTCCTAACCTGTTCTTTACCCACCAAGGGCTGTCCATCTTCATCCTATCTTGCGTCACTTAGCGCATTAGTCTGGGAGCCTACCTTGTCCGTGAATACAGAAAGAGGGAAGTGTAAGTGGACCTGGATACAATCCAACATTCCACTGGGTACACCACTGGGTTCACGAGCAAAAGTGCAAGGACCATATCAGTCCCCTCTAGCTTGTGCAACAGATTAGCCTCCCCGGGTCACTTCCTACTTCCCCCTGGTCTCCCTTTACTTTGGTCCCAGCACCTAACTTCTGTCTGAGGAGAAGTTTACTCTCAGATACTCAATATTTCAGTCTGTCAGGGCTTCCCAGCTCTATTACCAATGTCTACTTTCTGCCCATAATCAGGGAGAAGGTAGGGAAGAAAAGAGCCTCAGGCCTTTAGCCCTGTGTTTGGGTCTTACCCACAGTCTGGACCTTTCCCCTGCAGATCCCTTTATTCCAGAAGCTGCAAGCTGGCTGTCTTGCTGCAGCAAATCTCTCTTTTTCCCTCCCCTCGATTGACTATCAAAGTCTTATTTTTGAATAGGGCCTCTATTTGGAGTATGTTCTGCAGTTGTTGAGTGGCAGAGCCTTTTTAGCCTAATACAGATCAGCAACTCCCTTTGTTTTCCTGTGAGATCTGTAAATCTCATCTCACACCCTCCCTCTCAGGCTAGACATTGAAGAACATGAGAGAACTGGACTGGAGTGTGACCAACTGTTCAAATGAGTCATGGACCGGTAGCAACAGCAGCAGCAGAAGACCCAAATGATTTAGCACCTGGCCATCCAACAGCAGCAGCAAGTCTTGTCATCTATAGCAAGTCCCGGAGTGAATATCTAAAGCATGTTGCAGGAGTCTTGCAGAGCCACAGAACTTCTGCATTTTCAGCTTGTTCATCCAAGTGCCATCCAGATAATGGGGAGTTGATATTGATGGGGTATACTATGGTGAGAGAGCACCTATGCCCGTTGATGAGAAAAGTCTAAGCCCTACCAGAATTCACCAAGTCCACTGCAAAGGGGCAAATATAATACTCCCTGGAATGATCAGGGTATTATAGATAAATTATTCCAGATTTCATCAGAAGTGGTACCCCATTGACAGAGCTAGTGAAAGATCATAGAATCATAGAACACTAGAACTGGAAGGGACCTCAAGAGGTCATTGAGTCCAGTCTGCTGCCCTCATGGTAGGACCTAGTACTATCTAGACCATCCCTGATAGATGTTTATCCAACCTGCTCTTAAATATCTCCAGAAACAGAGTTTTCACAGCCTCCTTAGGCAACTTATTTGTGTTTAACCATCCTGACAGTTAGGAAGTTTTTCCTAATGTCCAACCTAAATCTCCCTTGCTGCAATTTAAGCCCATTGCCTCTTGTCCTATCCTCAGAAGACAAGGAGAATATTTTTTCCCTCCCTCCTCCTTATGACACCCTTTTAGATACCTGAAAACTGCTATCATATCCCCTCTCAGTCATCTCCTTTCCAAACTAACCAAGCCCAATTCTTTCAGTCTTCCCTTATAGCTCATGTTCTCTAGACCTTTAATCATTCTTGTTGCTCTTCTCTGGACCTTCTTCAATTTCTCTATATCTTTCTTGAAATGTGGTACCCAGAACTGGACACAATATTCCAATTGAGGGCTAATCGGAACAAAGTAGAGTGGAAGAATGATTCTCTCATGCCTTGCTCACAATATTCCTGTTAATGCAGTCCAGAATCATGTTTGCTTTTTTTGCAACAATCTCACACTGTTGGCTCATATTTAGCTTGTGGTCCACTATGACCCCTAGATCCCTTTCTGCAGTACTCCTTCCTAGACAGTCGCTTCTCATTCTGTATGTGTGAAACTGATTGTTCCTTCCTAAGTGAAGTACTTTGCATTTGTCTTTATTAAACTTACCAAACCAGTTAGGTTTCTTATCTCCACTTCTCCTATCACAAGGTTGTTCCAGAAACACATTCCTCTGATGGCTAGAATCTTTGTTAATTTCCATCATAAATTGACTTGTGGCTAGTTAATATCTATTTGTTCTTATGTTATATAGTTAAAATATAGAGTATTACAAGCACATTTTACTCTTTAGCTGCTGCTGTTATTAATTTCTTGGCACCAAATTATTGCCAGTGAACAGAAATATATATTTGTGCTGAAAGCAACCCAGAATTTGATAACATTATTTTCAAACTCTTAAATATCGGACCATTTCTTAAGGTAGAGATTCTCTTCTGAACAGTCTGTTCTTCCAGACTTCCAGTTAACTGATTCACAGAATTTAAAGCCAGAAGGGACTATTATGTTAATGTAGTCTGACCTCCTACATAACATAAGCCAGCATTTCACCAGCTTACTCATGCATCAGCAGCCTGTGGCAATCTTCCCTGCATTAGAATGCTTGGCTACTTAAAAGATCAGGACAGTATGAAGAAGAGACAATGGAGATAAACTTGTCTGAATACAATGCTTGTGATTGTGTAGTTAACTTCCTTTGTAAGATATTTGTGCTATTTCATTCCCTTTTCTTTTTTTTTCAGTTTATAGGCCATGCCATGACTAATTCTCCCCTTGTAGCATTTTTGTTTTGACTGCATGTGTATTTGCGACTCCTCACAAATTGGTGCAATCTGAGAATACGGTCATCATTGCACAGAAACAGGTAAGGAATAGGGCATATTACACCCAGGCAGGCCAAAGAGCATTTTTTGTGTTTCTCTGAGTATATATAGCTGGTCCAAAAAATTCTGTGGCAGGCATGAAAGGCCTGTAAGACTCTATAACATTTTACTTTGTCTGATTTACGTTTGTGAGCAGTCATGTCAGCTGACAATGCTGATGCTATTAATGACCAGTTTGTATCACAACAAGCCATGTTCATGATTGTATCAGCTAATTAGAATTAAACTCTCAGGAGAGCAGCTGAACATATAGATAAATACACTGACTGGTGAGTCACATTCAGTATTGTGTCAACTAACATGATTTTTCCAAAGCTTGATCAAGCACAATGAAATGTGGTGCAGAGCAGGCCAAAGCATCCAGTGCTGGGATTAGCTAGCAGTAAATTTCACTTTTGTATGGCACTTTCTTGCATTGTGACAGACACAGTTCCTTGGATCACCTGGAAGAATACAATGGAACAACACTGCCACAATTTATTTGGGCATAATATCAAGTTTAAGAACTATTCTGACAGAACATCACCATAAAGCAGTCCAAAATGATAACACACAAGTAACATCAGCATGACGAAAGCAAAAAAACAGACTCAGAAGGTTTCTATCCAGCATTTTGGTGTGACCCTCCCAGCCTGGATTGACAGAATCAGGCTAACAGGGCATGCCCAAGTGATCTCAAAGATGTACAGATCATGCTTTGAAGTTATGGCTTGAGGTCGAGCTTGGGCTCTGAAGCCTAGGATGGGAAGTGGGATTAAGAATTTAAACTGCAGCTTCACAGTACCATTCATACCGCTATTATTAAAGTAATAGTGCAAGCCACACTAGCCCATATCTGTTGACTAGTGATGAGAGGCTCAGTCCAAAATGCTGGGTAGACATACTCTGGCCATCACATATGAACCTCATAGAATGAATGAGTTCTAGATTGAGAACAGTTGTGCCCACATGTGCTTAGTCCAATTTGGGATACGTCTACACTGCAACACTATTTTGAAATAACTAGCACTATTCCGAAATAACTTAGCCCTCGTCTACACAGCAGGCAGTTATTCCAAAATAGTGTCAAAATACTGTCAAGCTGAAAGGCCTCTTACACTGACTCCTGTAACCCTCATGGTGCGAGGCATAAAGGAAGCTGGAGGAAGAGTGCTCTATTTCGAAATAAGTGCTGTGTAGATGCCTCCTATTTTGAAATAAGATACGTAATTGACATAGCTTAATTGGCATAGCTTATTTTGAGTTATGCCCTGCAGTGTAGGTGCACCCCAAAATTGACCTTACCTGGGTAAATTTTATATAGATACACACAGATAGAGAGACTGAAATAGAGAGCAATAACTAGAAGGAGATAGTGCCTGAAGAGAGGTGCAGTGTACACAGAATGAAATACTGGCCTATTAAATCAATAGAAGTTTTGCCATTAGTTTAAATGGGCCATGATTTAATCCACAATAGTCATAGATTTTAAGGCCCTAAGGAATCATTCTTAATATTTAGTCTTATCTCCTGCATAACTCAGGCCCTAGGATTTCCCTGATTTAATTCCAGAATTAGAGTATAAATTATAGAAACAAAATCTAATCTTGATCTAAACATATCTAGTGATTGTACCAGTAAACTTCCTAAAAAGAAAACAAATAATTAAATTCAGTTAATAAAATAATTTTACTCTACAACCACAATATTAGACAACTTTTATGAGAGAAGAAATTTAGCTCTATCTCCTAATATATTTATAAACCCCTTTCCCCAGCTTTGTGTTATCTGCAAATTTGATCAAGATGCTTTATATTCTTACATCCAGATCATAATGAAGATGTTAAACAACAACCTTCCAACTTAACATTATTTCATTAATCGTAATCCTTTGTTTATGGTTATTTAACCAATTATGTAGCCACTTAACAGATCTACAGGACCTGCATTCCTCAGCATAAAAAATAGCATTTTAAAAAAGAAAAATTAAGAAAATTATTTTGCCCATGGCCTAGTGCTGAAAATATACCTTGCAATTCTAGATTTAGTTTCTCCCTTTCCAGGCCTTTGGGAGTGGGAGCATTGTAAAGGTAGCATATTTATCTCTTGGGCTCCAATTTAGGACAGCATTTAAGACTGTGTCACTATTTAAATCCAGTCCTATTTAAAATAAAATACCACTTACACTATTACCACTTACACTATTATTTGCTTAACACTAAAGTTCCCCGGTTTTCAGAAAGGTATCCACTCTCTGCAAACCCAGGCTTTTTAAGGAGCCAAGTTGGACGTTTCAAAACTGGGACACCCAGAATTACTAGTCACTTTTCAAAATGTCACTCTAGGCATATTACTAGTAACTTTGAACAAATAAAATGAATATCTTATCTTAAATCTTAAAACCAGGAAGATATTGCCACTTCAGCTTTTGTTTATTAATCTCTTACTGATAATCTTGGCAAAGAACATGAGTTTAACAAGCCACACAATACAACATTTTTAAAAATCTACTAAAAGAATGAGAAAAGAACAGCAAATATGCTCCTTTTCTTTGCCAGTTAAAATTATTCATGAAGTTTGAGTTTGACCTCGTACATAATAAAAATCAAGCTTGTAACATACTCTATCTTGTAAAAGTTCCTAACAGTATTTGCCTTCTACATGTTTTCTCTCACACTACAAAATATTGAAAACATATTTTTCTTCTTAGTGCAGCACACCGCATTGCTTTTTGAGTCCAGCACATTTGCATCATACATACAGCCCATAGAAATCATGCATATCCAGATGACATTAAAACTATAATTATTGCAGGACTGATGTCTTATAAATTTTATTATAGGTTTGTTTTTAAACAATATTGTGGCTAGCAGCTCCCTCCCAGTATCACTTTTTCATGCTCCAGGTTGAACCAGGCAGACAGGCAGCAATAAGAAGGTAGGCTGCAATTCAAGTTGATGAAAAATAACTATGGGGCCAGAGAAAGAAAAGATGAGAATGATTCCATAGCATGATTGTTTGTGTACTCACTTTGAACAAGGACCTCCCACATCCTAAATAGAACAGCTTCAGCTGAAGAGACTAAGGCTATGTCTAGACTACACTGAAGTGTCAAAAGGGCATTTGCAAATTCTGTGGGAATTTGTATATCTTCTTCCGATCTCACTTTCAAAAGCAGAGCTTTCTAAAGTGAAAGTAGTCAGGATGCGGTATTTCCAGCAACTCACCCCACCCCTTTTTCGAAAAGCTGCATAACCTCATTTTTTGAGGAAATGAGCGGGGAGGAGTTTTGCTGGAAAAAACACGCCCTGACTACTTTCATTTTCAAAAGCAGAGCTTTTGAAATTGAGATCACAAGAAGATATGCAAATTCCAGTGGAATTCACATATCCCCTTTCAATACCTCAGCGTAGTCTAGACGAGCCCTGAGACACATATCAGAATGTCTCATAGCCCAGTGGTTTGGACACTGTCTTGCAACATGCAAGACCCAAATTTCAATCCCTTCTTCACCTCTGGGAAAGGATGGAACCGAACCCTGGTAAATGCCCTAATAACTGGGCTAACAGCTTTTGCTTTTTTTTTTTTTTTTTTTTTTTTATAATGGAGACCGGCACGAAACAAAACACTTTCTTTCAACCCTTCTGAAGCATTTTGATTTTTTTCGTATTTTAGTGGAAACTAAACTTGACATGAATTTACAAATAATTGAGCAAAACTGCATTTTCCTGTAAGCATTAGCTTCATCTCTCATCACCCCCTCCCTGTCTCCCAATGCTCCCAATCTTCTTTAGCAGACGTGGATATTACTTGCAATTCCATTCAGTTAGCAAGAAAACATAGCTACAAATTTACTGGAGGTTTAGTTAAAAAAGGGGTAAGGGTAGGAGACACTTGATCCTATCTAGCTCCACAGTGCCCTACCCCAATCTTGACAACTTACTTATACATGTTTAACTTTACTACCTCGTAGCACACACTATTGCTCAAATAGTAAAGTTAAACATGTGAATAACTGATTGCAGAATGGAAATCAATTTTGAAACAAGATACAACAAGTAACAGATAACAGGACACAAAGATGAGAAGGATAACATTAATATCACACAGGTACACAGATCAGTTTTATGCATTATTTAAGAGCATTTCTTTACTGCCCTCTGTTTCATTCTGACATGACATTAATCTGATCACTAACAGTTGAACAGCTAAATAAAATTAAAATATAATTATGAAAAGATACAATTACAATGTACAAGAAAGAAAATATAGCTTTAGGGCACTGCAAAAGAGGATTATGCACCTTTCACAATACTAAAGAAATCTGGAGATTTTTAGCTGAAACAAACAAAAATACAGGTTCTATTAAATGTAATAGCTTTCCACACAATTAAATCTTCAACAGTAAGTGCATTTTTTATTTAACAAGCCTATCTGAAAGAACTTTAAATTAGGTTCTAAATTGCAGGCATTGATTAAAGAATATTTTGTGCTGACCAGCTTCTTTATGCAAGCATTATCTTGCTTCCCAATTCATATATAAAATCAAATCAAATTTACATGCATTATTTATGCAAGTAATGGAGAAGCTATTGTCAAGTTGTGTCTGGATTTATCTGGCTATGTGTTTAAAGTGTTGAAAATGTTACCTCTTTTTTATTCTAGTGGCTAGTCAAAGTTTGGGATCCAGCTGGGAGTAGAAATTAATGCCAGGTATTTCTCTGATGCAGTTTTCTTTATTCACAAAGAATCTACAAAGTCCTGTCTCTCTAAATACAAAAGCAATCAAACAGCAGTAAAGAGCTTATTTTTCTCATTGTAACTAGGGCAATCTTTTCAGCCTGTACACCTGACCACAGAAATGTTCTGAGGTTTCTTACAGGGTTAGCACTGTGATTTCAGTTGGTCCTTCTGGCTGGCTGTGTTTCTCAACAATCCTCTGAATTCCCTCAACACATGCACCTACACCTCCTCAAAAGGATGTTTAGCAAAAATGCCTGGGCAGAGTCACATTCTCAATTATCATAGGTTAGGACTTATCAGTATGGTTATGTTAACTGAAGGATGTGTTCATCCATATCAATTTCAACTAATTTTAATTCAATACAAACTTTCACCCTACTCCTTCAGGCTATGTGTTTCTCATAATACCATAACACCAAGTTAAAATGGTGACTCCCATTAACTCATCATGAACAGAAAGAAAAGAAATAACTTGACAAATAACAAATGACACAAACTAAACTGCTTGCATATCTACAGTGCCTTCCTGTCAAGATATTGTAACATCACCCACACACACATTTATTTTTATTTCTATGCAAACCCTCGTAGGACATATCCCTGATAGACTTTCTTTTAATCATTTGGGAAGTACTCCCTTTTATTCAGCTACTAAGAATGGGTATTGTTTCTGTGGAATTTCCTGGCTGCCCCATTCACCTCATTAACAACTTCCAGTCTCTTGTAGAGACTTCTCCAGTCTCTACAAACACATTCTCAGATTTGGGAAGGAAGAAGGGGCAGCAAAGGAAAAATTCTTCCCCTTTAAGTATAAGCACCATCATCCATGTCCACTATGAAGGGGTCTTTGAAACATGGACTGGTAAAGACAGTCTGGGGACTGACTGGCTAAATAAGAGTTCATCAGAAAAGCACCTGGGGATTATGGTGGATGAGAAGTTGGATATGAGTCAACAGTGTGCCCTTGTAGACAAGAAGGCTAATGGCATATTAGGGTTCATTAGGAAGAACATTTCCAGCAGATCTAGATAAGTTATTATTCCCCTTTATTCAGCAGTGGTGAGGCCACATCTAGAGTTTTGCATCAATTGTATGCCTCTTGCTGTAGAAAGGATGTGGTGTAGCTGACATGTGGACGCATTGAAGAGGGTGCAGTGGAGGGCAACAAAAATGATTAAGGGGCTAGAGCACATGACCTATGAGAAGAAGCTGAGGGAAGTGGACTTATTAAGTTTAGAAAAGAGAAGAGTGAAGGGGGATTTGATAGAAGCCTTCAACTTCCTGAAGGGAGGTTCCAAAGAGGATGGAGAAAAGCTGTTCTCAATAGTTATGGATGGCAGAACAAGGAGCAATGGTCTCAAGTTACAGTAGGGAAGGTCTACTCTGGATATTAGGAAAAACTATTTCACTAGGAGGGTGGTGAAGTACTGGAATGGGTTACCTAGGGAGGTGGTGGAATCTCCATCCCTAGAGGTTTTTAAGTCCCAGCTTGTAAAGCCCTGGCTGGGATGATATAGTTAGGGTTGATCCTGCTTTGGGCAAGGGACTGCATTCGATGATCTCCTGAGGTCTCTTCAAGCCCCAGGATTCTAAGATTCTAAGACAGGAACAATCTCAATAAACATTTTCAGATAGAAAATGTTAAATCACACCCTGATGAGCACGGAAATATTTTCTTTTTACTATTGGCTACATGTTTAAAACATTTAGCAAATAAACAGAGATCAGTTCTTGTTTCAGATCCACAAGAGCTGTAGCGGTGAACACTCACCCAAAATCCTGGGTCTGCAAAGAGGTTGCAATCTCTCTCCATCTTTTCTTTCCTGGAAGGCTACCTCAGCATGTATGTCTTAGAAGGTATTCTGTCCCAGGGCAGGACAAATGAATTTATAAAATGATTCATAAATTATTTTCTGGTATTGATTGCATAGCTGTAATGAAATGTAAACCAATGGGTAGCTCATCTGTTATTTCAGCCTCATAGACTTCTTTCTTGTATTCCACTGTCAAACCCAGTCTTTGAACCAGTTGCCTTTCCACAGTCTTGGTCTCCATTCGAGACCAATCAAGAGGCTCAATCCTCTGTTCCCTAACCTTTTCAGTAGGTGTAGCTTAACTATGATATTTTAGCCAAGGTCAGTCATGCCCATACCTTCCCCTTCTCCTTCCCACCACTGCTTTGAGTTTTCATGTTTAATCTAACCCAATAAATTTCCCCTAAAAATAGTGGGTGTTTTGCATCATTTGAGTTAGGAAAGCCTGATCTCTCCCCCCAAATCTCTGGATTACAAACCAAGTAGAAAGCTGTTGTTACTGTTGATACTCAAGTCCTCTGGTTGACTCAATTCCTCATCTAGGTTGCAGCCCTCTTTCACTGGTTTGTGACCCTTTCATTTCCTACTGGAAATGACTTTTCAGCTCCTTAATTCTTTGTTGCAGCTCATGTCTATTAACAAGTTCTAATTTGGCTACAGCTTGCCTAGTCTCCACTGTTTCATAGAAAAACTTCTGGTCTGTGACAGTCAAGTTGATGATCACCTCTTTGCAGCTGGGTTTCCCAATTTTGTCCAATCGTTTCATTGGTGTTGCTCCAACATCTCATCTCAACCTGCATGTTCTCTCTGAGCCTTTTTTTTTTTTTTTTTTTTGGAGAAGCCTCCAACTTTTGTTTTAGGAGTGAATATGTCTGTCTGAATTTCTTTGGTAAGGTATATCTAGTTAGCTTTCTTTAAAGCCTGCTGCCTATTTTGGATTTCTGAAAGCAACTCTATTATTCATTCCATCCTGGTACAACAGGAATACCAGCTCTCTCCTTAGAAACTCTTTTTCCACTCAAGTGACTGGTCAAAGTTTTGGGCAGTTTCTATTTGGAATAGAAATTGCTGATGGTCAGGTATTCCTTTGATGCAGTATTGTGTTGGGCTTTTTTTTAGCAAACAATAATACACATTCTCTCTGAAGGCAGAATGAATGAAACAGCTGTAAATAGATTCTTTTACTCACTGCATCAAGACCATTTTTATAACCTTCTCTCCTGCCCCAAAGCCTCTCTCCCAGGTTTCTTACAGGGTCTGATATCATGCTTTCAGCTGCTCCTTCAGATTGTGTGTTTCTTTCCCCAGTACCCTCCCATGACCTTCCAAAACAATACTCATACAAAACATATAGTGGGTTCATTTATACCTTTTGCCCTGAGAGCACTTATCTTTATGTGTATATTAATTTAAAGGTGCAATTTCACTAACCCATAATAAAGTTTCACCAACACATAAGAAGATAGAGAGTTTGAATAACCCTAAACTTGAAAATTGATATTTCAGATATTCCATCACCTATAGGTACTCAAATGTAAATAAAATAGCAGATGTTAGAAAAATCCAATATTGCCCAATAGTAATGAGATGACACATTCATAAATTACCTCCTCGCCACTTCCAGGTCTGTAATACTCCACATTATTTTTTTTCTGAAATACAACCCACTGAATTGTATCATACTATGCATATTGAAAAGAGAACTTCCTTTTCAGACATTTGTGAAGTTTTGTTTTAATATCATTTATTAACTGCTCCATACCCCAAAATCTTTTAGAATATGTTGCTAACATTATGATGTTAAACTTTCTGGCTAGGATTTTCAAAGGAGCTAATGAGATTTGGCACCTAACTCCATTTGGCTTTAGGAGAAATTCCCACTCTTTTTTCTCACTCTTGAAAATTTTGATTAATAAGATTTGTGTCTTTTACACACCTACATTTTAAGTTCATTCTTTCCATTATATTAAAAGTATATCATATTATATGTTAAAGTTCCTGAATGTCTCTGGATTACCTGTTCCTATTTTAATAGTTTGTATTGGGGCAATGGAATGATGTGACCTTTTGATGAGGACAAGCAAGGGCCTATGAACTACAGAAGACTGTAGTTTATCTGATAAAATTGGGACCAGGACCAGATCGGATAATCCAAACTTTGGATAAGATAGAGAATGGGAAAGTGTGAGGATTCCATACCATATAGAAGCCACCAAAGAGATTTCCAGTTTCTAGACTTGTGCACTGATTGGTTGGCAAGTAAGAATAATGGATGGATGGCAAACTGGTGGTCTGCAGTATTTAAGTTGCTCTTAAGTCCTCAAAAAAGGGAATGAGCAGCACACAGGGTTTATGCTGGTCCTATATCAAGGAATGGATTTCACCCCAAATTAATATTACTGAGAGTTTCTATCTATTTATTTAGGATAATCGGACATAGTCCAAGGGAACTTGCATTGCAAAGAATTAATTTCTTATCCTCTTGCTTGATTTATATACATTAAATGGCTTCTTGAGAGCAGGATTCCTTAAGGGAGATGATGTAACCTCCAATCAATCCTTCCACTTCCTAAAATCTATTGATGTTACACTTCAATTTTACACTCTTCTGCTCAAACTTACATGTGACCTAAATAGGGCATAAATAGTGCTTACTTCTCTTCCTGCTTCTCTTCGTTGCTGTGAGATGCTGCATTTCTAACACTTCCAAAAAGCAGAGGAAACTTCTCTTTTCTTCTTTCCTCATTTAAGGAGCTAATGAATCTCCCCACTTAGTTTGCATTTAGTTTCTCCACCCTTATTCCCCCCTCTCAGACTATGGATGTAAAATTATCTTATTTAAATGAAAAAACAGGGATGACTTCCTGTCCACACCACAATTTTGAAATGGTCTAGATCTAATTAATAATCATTCTCTGTCTGAAAGTGCAGACTTTGTGGTGCACAAAGGGATTGCTGAAAGCAAATGTTTTCTTAGGGGGTTTACAGCAGTGTCCTAGTATCATACCCTTTATGACTTTCACTGCTGTATAGCTCCTAAAGAAATCTCTCTATGGTATTTTCTAATGAACCTAGGACAGGACTCTCTGGTGTTTGCAGCCTGACTGTTAATGTATATAATTTACCAACTATTTATAAGCCAACAGAGACTCAATATCCTTCAGGGGTTCTCCTCCATCTTATTCTTCTCTCTCACCATGTCCCCTTACAATAATATAAATACAAAGTCTACAAAAGTAGACCAACAATATGGCTTAAAATAATCAAGTAAAATGATGTTCTGGGAGTCATGGAAGGAGATCTGAATCTATTCTGTTTTGCAACAGCCTTCTGAATGATGCTGAAAAAGTCACTTAATATGTCAATGACTCAGGCTTAATTCATTCATATGCTTTTAAGGGAAGCATACATACATGAAGTATTGATTCAAACACTCAGGCTGAGGGAGAGCATGGCAGGTTATAAGTAATGGAAGAAAGAAAAAATGCTGGTAATAAGGAGTAATAGAACAATTATACTTGTGACTCATCTAAGGTTTTCCTGAATTAGAAACCTATGGGCTTATTTTTTCAAAACAGCAGCATTATTTACATAATGGAACATAAGGGATTTTTATCAGTTTTGCTGGACATTGTGTTCATGTCATCTTTTAAGAAATTCTGACCACTGTGTCCAAGACTTAAGCAGCTATGTTACCAAGAGTTAGATGTGATCTAATTTTCCATGCAGCTTTTTTTCCTTGAATTGTAGAGTGTTGATAAATAACAAAGCACTACTGAATATCTTGAGTCAGGCAAAGGAATGGGAAAAAAAGCTGGAAGTGTCAGCCATGCAAACATTGCATAGCCAGGATGATCAACATTTCTGGATTGTTATGACTGTTTGGTTTTAAATAGTTTTTAAATAGTTAGTCAAAGGCTGTCTGGAAATCTAAGTACTTCTTTCTCTGGAAGTTTTAAGCTTCTTTCATCCTCGAGTAGTGATGTTTCCACATCCTGGGTGTCTAAGAATTCTATGGTTCTCAGCAACATTCCTACTTGCCCCTCTAACCAATTTTTTTCTTTTAGCACAACAATCAACTTGCATTTCATCTGTTGCACATCATCGCCTGTTTTAATTATGGGACATCTTGAAATCCTATACAAAACTGAACCTGGAAGGAAAACATCTTACATTCCATTTCCCAGTTCCCTCTGAAATGTTCCTGTTTGCTACTCTACTTTGGGATCTTGATTTTTCCTAGCAAGTGCCTTTTTTAAAACCTAGACTCCATTAGCTCAGCTCTCCCTCTCACCCCCAGGGAGCAATTAACCATTCAGACTTCAAAGAGTGGGACTAATAAAGCTCCAAGATTCAGAGCTTCAGAGTCCCTATCAAGGCACCAACAAACTGACCTGACTTACTCAGGGGCTGTGGCCTAACTACACAGCCTATACACAAAGAACAAACAAACAAACATGTCAAACACACAACCCACAAAGATGGACTTAATGCTTCAATCATAAACATATAAGAGTTTGAAAAATTAGTTTTATTTTTCATCACCTCTCCATTTCCTGTTTGGGTAATATTCATATTTTAAAATGTTCTCTGGTAGGAGAGGATGAACCAGATAAGCTTTGGAGTTGAAGTATGAGTTTGGAGTAATATACAATGCTGATGTAAATTATTTGTAACTCCTAAAATCTACAAAATTTTACTCAAAACAATTCAAGAACAGACCCATTTTTCCTTCCTCATTGTAATAATAATACTTCAAGAATTCCTGATTTAGAATCACAGAATCATAGGGCTTGAAGAGACCTCAGGAGGTGACTGAGTCCAAAACCCTGCCCAAAGCAGGATCAAACCTAACTAAATCATCCTAGCCTTTATCCCGGCTTTTATCAAGCCGGGATTTAAAAACCTCTAGAGATGGAGATACCACCACCTCCCTAGGCAACCCATTCCAGTACTTCACCACCCTCCTAGTGAAATAGTTTCTCCTAATATTCAACCTAGACATCCCCACTTTAACATGAGACCATTGCTCCTTGTTCTGTCATCAATCATTACTGAGAGCAGCCTTTCTCCATCCTCTTTGGAACCTCCTTTCAGGTAGTTAAAGGATGCTATCATATCCCCACTCACTCTTCTCTTCTATAGTCTAAATAAGCCTAAATCCCTCAGCTTCTCCTCATAAATCATATGTTCTAGCTCCCTAATCATTTTTGTTGCCCTCAACTGGACTTTCCCCAATGCATCCCACATTGGAGGGTCCCAGAATTGGACACAATACTTCAGATGTGGCCTCACCAGTGCTGAATAAAAGGGAATAATCACTTATCTGGATCTGCTAGCAATGCTTCTTCTAATGCACCCTAATATGCCATTAGACTTCTTCGTTATAAGGGCACACTATTGACCATAATCCCCAGGTCTTTTTCTGCCAAACTGCTATTTAGTAAGTCAGTCCCCAGCATATAACAGTGCTTGGGATTCTTCCATCCCAAGTCCAGGACATTGCACTTGTCTTTGTTGAACCTCCTCAGATTTCTTTTGGCCCAATCCTCCAATTTCTCTAAGTCACTTTAGACTCTATTCCTACCGTCCAGTATATCTGCCTCTCCCCCTGGCTTATGGTCATCTACATTTCTTATTGTTTATGAATTTATTGTTTAAGCCAGGTCCTGAGATGAAAAAAAAAGATTCAGTCATATATTTACATGTCTACTGGTCAACACATAAAATTTAGGTTAACCTAGCTACATTATTCAGTGTTGTGCAAAATTTCACTTCCTGTGTGCCATAGTTAGATTGACTTTACCCCCATTGTACATGAAGCAAGGTCAACAAAAAAATTCTCTCACAAAACTAACTACGATCTCCTGAGAGGTTATATTTACTACAGCAAAGCAAAATCCCCTCCTGTTGCTGTCGTGTTTGTTTGACAGCAGCTTTTGTAGTACAGCCATCCTCTGAATGTTTACGTTTAAAGTTCTATTTAAGAACTGAGCAAAGGTTTAGAGGGCTTTTTTTTTTAAACTGACTCAGTCTACCTATTCTTAGTCTTTGGGACTGATGCAAATGTATCCTATTTCTATATAAGCTTTGTGGATCATTTGTAAAGAGAAATTAATACAACAGTAAATGAGACACTGTAGTAATAATTCTGACACAATGTGTAGGTTTGGGGCTCTCCATATGTTCCAGAATAGATGAAATATGTGGTAATAAATAAGTACAATGATGACATTGTCGACATCACAGAAACTTGGTGGGATAATCCCAAAAGCATGATTGGAATGTTTGTATGGAAGGGTACAGCTTGCTCAGGAAGGATAGACAGGGGAAAAAAGGGAGGAGGTGTTGCTTTATACATTAAAAATAAACATACTTGGAGTGAGGTGGAGATGGACATAGGAGACGGAAGTGTTGAGAGTCTCTGGGTTAGGCTAAAAGGGATTAAAAACAAAGGTGATGTCATGCTAGGAGTCTACTACAGGCCACCTACCCAGGTGGAAGAAGTGGATGAGGCTTTTTTCAAACAACTAACAAAATCATCGAAAGCCCAAGATTTGGTGGTGATGGGGGACTTCAATTATCCAGATATATGTTGGGAAAATAATACTGCAGGACACGGACCATCCAATAAGTTCTTGGACTGCATTGGAGGAAACTTTTTATTTCAGAAGGTTGAAAAAGCTACCAGGGGGGAAGCTGTCCTAGATTTGATCCTAACAAATAGGGAGGAACTGGTTGAGAATTTGAAAGTGGAAGGCAGCTTGGGTCAAAGTGATCATGAAATCATAAAGTTCACAATTCTAAGGAAGGGTAGAAGGGAGAACAGCAAAATAGAGACAATGGATTTCAGGAAGGCAGATTTTGGTAAGCTCAGAAAGCTAATAGGTAAGGTCCAATGGGAATCGAGACTGAGGGGAAAAACTACTAAGGAGAGTTGGCAGTTTTTCAAAGGGACATTGTTAAGGGCCCAAAAGCAACCAATTCTGATGTGTCGGAAAGATAGAAAATACGGCAAAAGGCCGCCTTGGCTTAACCACGA
>JANRFK010001234.1:89767214-89779446 GCA_030068395.1 Apalone spinifera | reverse complement strand
ATAAGGGAGAAGCGGTGGATGTGGTATACCTAGACTTGAGTAAGGTGTTTGATATGGTCTCGCATGATATTCTAAGGTGGGTGCATAACTGGCTGGATAACCGTACTCAGAGAGTAGTTATTAATGGTTCACAATCCTGCTGGAAAGGCATAACAAGTGGGGTTCCACAGGGGTCTGTTTTGGGACCGGCTCTGTTCAATATCTTCATCAACCATTTAGATATTAGTATAGAAAGTACGCTTATTAAGTTTGCAGATGATACCAAGCTGGGAGGGGTTGCGACTAATATGGAGGATAAGGTCATAATTCAAAATGATCTGGACAAATTGGAGAAATGGTCTAAGGTAAATAGGATGAAGCTGAAAAAAGACAAATGCAAAGTGCTCCACTTAGGAAGGAACAATCACTTTCATACATACAGAATGGGAAGCGACTGTCTGGGAAGGAGTATGGCAGAAAGGTTCTGGGGGTGATAGTGGACCACAGGTTGAATATGAGTCAGCAGTATAATACTGTTGCAAAGAAAGCAAACATGATTCTGGGATGCATTAACAGGTATGTTGTGAGCAAGACACGAGAAGTCATTCTTCTGCTCTATTCTGCACTGATTAGGCCTCAGTTGGAGTATTGTGTCCAGTTCTGGGCACCGCATTTCAAGAAAGATGTGGAGAAATTGGAGAGTGTACAGAGAAGAGCAATGAGAATGATTAACGGTCTAGAGAACATGACCTTTGAGGGAAGACTGAAGGAATTGGGTTTGATTAGTTTAGAAAAGAGAAGATTGAGGGAGGACATGATAGCCGTTTTTAGATATCTAAAAGGGTGTCATAAGAAGGAGGGAGAAAACTTGTTCATCTTGGCCTCTGAGGATAGAACAAGAAGCAATGGGCTTAAACTGCAGCAAGGGAAGTTCAGGTTGGACATTAGGAAAAAGTTCCTAACTGTCAGGGTAGTCAGAACTGGAATAAATTGCCCAGGGAGGTTGTAGAATCTCTATCTTTGGAGATATTTAAGAGTAGGTTAGATAAATGTCTATCAGGGATGATCTAGACAGTATTTGGTCCTGCCATGAGGGCAGGGGACTGGACTCGATGACCTCTCGGGGTCCCTTCTAGTCCTAGTATTCTATGATTCTATGAAATGTTTGAAAAAGAAGAATGTGTATTGGCAGCATGACTAGACCTATATCCCAAGGGCAAAACGCTAAGTCACGCTTGCATTCATTGCAGACATAGATCTTCAGAAAGATATTTTCATAAGCAAGTGTTGCACGAAGGCTATTGTGTCTGCCAAATATATCTCAGGAAGCAGAATGCATTCCAAGAATTGACATACAGGAGAAAAGAGGAGACTAAGGAAACTAACTGCCTGCTTCAGTGACACCCTCAGCAGCAGGAGATGACAAAAATGGCAGTACCAGCAGCAAAAAAAGCCTTTTTCCCGTTTATAAACTAAATCGAGCATATGGCTAGCTAATTAGACATATTCTCTTTAGACCAGAATAGAGCTATCCAAACAATCTCAGTAGAGGATTTCATGAGGAATAATGTATATGTTTCAGGAAATACCCTTTAATATATAATAAAAAAGGCAAACACTCATCTATGAGTGTAGCTTTTCAGGATAAAATGTTTTCTGTCTGAGATGTTTACCCTCAGTTATGCCTATAACCTACTGGGCAATTCTGTTTTCTCTGCAGTACAGCTCAACACGTAAAAAAAGATTTCCTGCTGGTCTACCTGACTGTCTGCTAATGGGCTAAGCTCTTAATGCTATCAAGATGGGGATCGTGTAGAGCCTAACCCAGCATTGGTTTCCTCTTTCCTGGAGATTTTACATTTGTTACATTGTACTTGTTTTTGTCTTTCATCTTAAATAAGTTATACACAGACTGACAGTTCATGCTTGTTCTTTACAAATGAGAAATATCATATTTCCAGATTGTATGTTTATACATCTTCTGTTTTCACATCATTTCCTCTCCAGTTCAATCATACTATGATTTCCTTTGCCATCAATTTTATAGCTCTGAGCTAGTGAGATATGTTCTTTAATTCAGGTGACTGATATAAGATTCTGAACAGAATAACACATACATATGCCTACACATTTTCTATATCTATTTATCTACGCATTTTAGTGTGCATCTGTTTGTCTGAGAGTCTGTTTGTTCAAGAACTTATCCTAAATGGCAAAAGCTAGGGCAACTACATTTGGCATACAGCTTCCTCTCCTCCTTATTTAAAATATGGTAAGGGTTTAGTTGTGTCAAGGTATCAGGAAGCCCTGGAGAAAAATACAGTTCTCCATAACATGCAAAGGGAGGGGGCTGCTGTTCCAAGGGGTATGATATGAGAATAACCACTGGGGATAGTGAGCCCACAGGGGAAAGCTATCCTGCAGTGTCCTTTGGAGGCAGCCACACCACCAAGGGAGTGGCCAAAAAGACTGGTGCTCCACCATCTTGCCTGCCAGAACAAGTAAGTAAGTAGCCTTCCTACCCCAAATCCTTTCCCAACTTCCAGCCCTTGGCTGCAGCATCGGGGGAGGGAGAGGAAAGAACAGGCCCCTGGTGGGCTGAGGGATACCCTGAGACAGGGGTTCTGAAAAATAAACCACGAGCAAACAAACCGTGAGCAAAAGACCCACCCCAAGTAAGTTGGTCAGGGTCCTTTCCCATCAGGTTTTTAAGTCCAGCAACTAAAAATTCTTTTAATGTGCTTGTCTCTTCTCAGTACCCTACTGAAACTACTGGATCCAAGTAGATATCTCCACCATTTCTCAACTTGCTGGGCTTTGGAACCCATGTCTCCTGTCAAACAACTGCCATTAGCTGAGGTTGAGTCCCTCATTTGGGATATGCTAACTATAGTTCAGCAGCCCTTGATTCACACAGAATAATGTATTACTTCTGTCCCAATGACAAGGAGAATCGAGATCCAACATCTGCCAAAAGTGGTCATTTGGGAAAGTAATCCCATTCATGCTAAGCACTTAGCAGGGTGGCCATGTCCATGCAAATGGCAAATACTCTTTCACAGCTCATCGCTAGATGTCAGGGAAAAGTTCATTCGCACTCTGTTTAGAAAAGTAACCTGAGAAAACAAATTCCACAATGTGGTGTCATATGGACGGCCACACGGTTCATCATCAGGGTTAGAACCTTGAGATCCACTGTCATTTGGTATGGCCGTGCCACCCTTACTTCTGCACAGCTACTGGTAGGGCACTGCCTTTAGAACTGGGTGCTCAGCTAGCAACTGCCATGCTCTGGCCACCCAGCTCTGAAGACAGTGCAGAAGTAACAGTAGCAATACCATCACTCCTCAACAATAACCTTTCTACCTTCTTTTGCATTGGAACATCGTGTTTCAGAAATACTGGACTCTATAGTACAGGTTTCACACAAAAGATTTGATTTCATGGCGGGAACAAGATTTCAGGTCTGTGATGTGTTTCTCATGCCTATGAATTTGGTAGGGGACAATTTAGAAAGAAAAAAATAGCTTCACTCATGTAGCTTTCAGCAGGAGCATGCTCAGCTGCTCTGTAGGGATGGCACATGCACATTACGATTACATGTAGGGGAAGCATGTGATTGATGAAGCATGCTCAGTGGGGGTGGAATCTTTGGAAAGTTGAAAAAATGGAAATGTTTTTGAGCACGTGCAAACTGGTTTTTCTAAAAAAACCTGTCAAATTTGGAATGGTTTTAGCTAGGACAGCAAAAGGCACATTTTTGTCACAAAGGAAATCCACCTGCAAAATGTTAATTTTCTGTTTGGAAGCGTAGTGGTGCTAGATCTGTTCAAAAATATTGCAATATCTTTTTAACATGGATAAACACATATTTCCCTCTAGCCTTTTTCTCAGAAACAGTTGATTCATGTGTGGTGAAATTGTCCAAAAAATTAGCCTGAGGCAGATACCCACCATGGAAAACTGTATAACTTTGGCAAAATAACAAGCAACAGAGTACATTGTCTTCCAATGGGAAATGTCTGGCAGCCTGAAGAAGTGACTACTAGCCTCATCTATAATACATGTTTCTACCAAAACATCCATAAGAGAAACATTACTCGCTTTCCACCTAGAAAGACCCATTTCTCCAAAAATCCTTGGAGGATAATACATGGAAAATTCAAACAACAAATGAGCACACTGAGATTACACAAGGGTGAACGCAATGTTGTGTCAGCCCATGAAGACCCTTTAGGAGGAGGCTAGCCCATTGATCCAATGACCAGGAGAATTTACTGTAGCCATTTACAAATTCCAATTTAAGTCCCCTTTCCACCTCCCCAACTTGTGCCAGTTTAGCTCTCCTGAGGAACTGAGCAGAGAAATACTCACATCCTGTCCACTTCTTTTCCCTTGCCACCCACCTTCTTGAGACAGAGGGACTGGGAACTGTGTCTCTGGCTCTCCCCACTGAACACCACTGAGAAAGAGGGGCACATTACCATGGCCATGCATAAAGAAATGTTGATATGGGTATTCAAGTATTGTATAAACAATGATAAGACAGAATATTTTACCTGACAGTATTTAGCCTCAAAATCAAAATGAAGTGCCTTTCCTTCTTTTTGCTATCTCTTTTCTTCAGATATGGATAAGAAAAGCCAGAGGGATATCAAATTTATGTTATGATGACCCTTTAGTGCTTCAGAAATATGGGACTCCAGCTCAGCTGCTGACTGAGCCACCAAGATAATTAGGAAGTGGAAAAATACCACACTCTGCCCTGGAAAGTCACACAGATCTGCACTTAGGAACTTCATATCATTCTACAGCTTAAGTTCTAAATGTAGAACATAACTGCTTACCTGCATCTTTCTAGGACAGAGAATATGCTGCTCAGTGAATGTCATCCACTCAAGCCATAGTCATTATACTGTAACCAATTGCTGAGCTCAGTAAAGTGGAAGAAAAGTTGTTAATCTGTATCTTTGTGAGACATTTCCCACTAGTTTATTTTTCCATTACATATAGAATAATAGATTTCTGAAGGAGCCCTCTCCATGTTACAAAGAGCTGGTTGTATCTTGCAATTGTACATCACAGAGGAATGTGATATTGATTATCACACTGAATTGCAGTGTATGATTGCCATCATTCTTATTCACTACTGATATTTAGCTACATTAAAGCTACATGAATAATGGATTTCTGATTAGCTAAGAGTTTGAAAAATGTGGAGAAAAGTGGCTTGGATAGAACAAACCCCAGATATTTATCAGTATTTTTAATAAATAAGAAAAGTTGGGAAAAAGTGTTTCTGGTCCCTCAAAAAATAAAGGGCTTGATTCACATAATTGAGGTGGATGAGATAGAAGCACTTCCCTTATGCCCAGCAGTCCAGTAATTAGTACGCACACCTGGAATGTAATGAACCTTGTTTTAGAGGAGGAATTCAACCCTGGTCTCTCCCACCATCTTTCTTAGGCCTTATCATCTGGCTATTGGATATTCTGTGATTACCTGTTCCACTTTGTATAAAATACTTGCTCCAATTAATATTTAAGTATTTATACAAAACAAAACAGCTTCAAGGGGTGGGGCTGGGAGTGTGGGGGCGGGGGGAGAGAAAACCTCAAATACCCTAAGTAGCTAGGAGATTCACCTGGAATATGGAAAACCTGAGTTCAAGTTCCTGCTTCTGAGCAGGGATTTAAACTAGGGCCTCACATCCGAGGTGAATGACCTAAGCAATGAAAAGGAGACATTATAGAGATACATAAGTTCCACTGAGACCCTTGCCTAAAATATCAAAACAATTCATTTTGATAACATGAAAAAGATTCATTTAGACATTTCTGACTTTTGTTTCTTTTCTCATTTTGATGACTAACAAGTTACCAAAATCAAATTCCTGACTTGTTTTTATTAAACCAAATGTCCTTCTACCCTGCTCTAAGATTTAAATTTTTATATTGTTCACATATGGATACGTGCAGTGTGATAACTAAAAAGGATAAAAAATTCTACCCCCATCACTGCTTGCTGCCAAACCTGGAATTCCACTGAGGCAATGCTAAACAGCTTTTAGTTATTACGATCAATAAGAAGAAAGATATCCAAGTCTGAATCTTTTCCCACTCTACGCTATAACCAACAGTCATCTTGGGTTTCTTCCTTTTCCCAACCTTTCAGAATGTCCAAGTTATCTAACTGAGGCTATAGGCACATTAAATATAGGTTGGCATCTTCAGGACCTAACCTCTCGCAAATGAGGGGATTTATAGGACCAGGGAAGGTCATGAATAGCTCACAACCTTCCGAATTCCATATAATATACACCAAAACAATGGCTTTTAAATAAAGAAAATATGTATTCAATGAGGAACACAAAACCATGAAGAAAACTGGAAAAAATAGATTATATAGGTTGTGTCTCCCTTAACCAGGACTCTCTGCTCCGGCAACATCCATGGTCCAGCAGGGGGAGTGCAGGAGACTCAGCCAGAAGCCAGGACGTGGAGGGGCAGTGGAGCAGCCATGAGCTCTGGCCCCCGAGGCCAAGTGGTAGCAGGGGACCGGCAGTAGCAGCTGTGGAACTCTGACCCCTGATTTGGAAATTGGGGACTGTAGCGGCAGTTGTGAAGCCCAGGGTTGACAGTGGCAGCTGCAGAGCGCCTGCCCTGGCCATGGAGCTCTATCCCCAGATGCAGAGCTTCAGCTCTGGCAGCAGCCAGGAAGCTCTATCCCCAGCTACAGCGCTCCAACACCAGCCACGGCTGGTCAGCCAGCAGCGGGGCTAGGCTGGAGCCCTAGGCAGGGGCAGCAGTACAGCATGGGCCATGTTGGGAGGGACCTTCCCTGGTCCACAAATCCTCTCGTTTGGGATTGGTCAGGTTCTGAAGGTGCCAACCTGTATTTAACGTGCCTATAACCTCAGTTACATAATTTGGACATTTTAATGTCAAATTACATGAATGAATAAGCGAACAGCCAATTCAAGATGAGCAAGTAACATAGCAGTAAAGTAGAGTTGAGAGGTGCTAATCTGTATTGAGGCACCAAATGTTAAATTTGCTTAACTGTAAAAATGCTAGCTAAAAGTATCACAATTTTTCATAAAATTTAAGAAAAGTTTATAGCAATATCAATTAAATCAATCCTTAAATCAAATTCTCTTTAGTACAATGTGTCACTTTTTATCCTGACAACTTGCTGTTCAGATCACTGCTATAGCTGAGTGAAAAATGTCGAGATAAAACTAGAGTTTGAAATGACATATAGCCTTCAAATTTTGCCTTGTGATTTAATTAGGAGTCTATTAAGGACTCTTCTTTAAAGGGCCTTTTTCATGTTTTTACATTAAAACATTTAGATTTTGAAGATGAAGGACATTTTGCAATACATTTATAACTCATTAGCTGGAATTTATTAATATTTAACTCTCACATTTCTGAGAGAGCTAAAGGTCTTAGCTCTGCATACATAGTTTTAGGAGTTTAAGGGAAGAAATTAGATGACATTCTACATGTTGTTATAATTGTAAAATGACAATAGCTCCACACTGGCACTTTTATCAGGGAAACTTGAATTTATCAGTGAAACTTATTTCCCTCTCACTCTTCATTGAAAAAAGTTTTACTGACAAAAGTACCAGTGTAGACATAGATTTCAAGTGCACAAAATGGACAAACAAAATCAGAATTAAAGGGATTGATGACCTTAAGCAATATTCTATTACCTTCTGACATAAAAACATTGGAACAGTAATTAAGAAGAGTGAAACAAAGGGAAACAAAAGCTGTAATTGATTGCAGTATATTTACTTTGGTAACATATATATTGTGCCTTTTTGCAGTTAAAGTAAGCTACTCTGAAATAGCAACTCCAGATTTAATATTTTATTATTTCTAGTTCAATAGTTCTTGAAATGTTTAATCAACTTTTATCATTAGTTTATACTAACAAGAGTTAAAAAGTCATTTTACAGCTATTGCATACTATTGCATACTCTAATAGCCACATAACCTAGAAGACGGACACATACACCCACACACACACCCACACCGAGAGAGAGAGAAAGAGATAGGAAATGAGCAGGAGCTCAAATTATAACTATATTTTCTATTTATACTGCAACATTCATCACTCTCTGATATTTTTAGTCCTCATTTGCTTTTAAAAAATGAAGTTTTGACGTTTGTGTATTGCATATATTCTTGAGAGACTGTGAGGGCCTTGGCAGAAGTCAGACCTGGACAGAGGGTGTAACCAAAAGGGAGGCCATGTTCTGATCTTGGTTCCTGTTTTTCAATTAAAATGTACCCAAGTATGACAGTTCCCCGATTTGCCTTATAAGATAAAACACCTGGTATCTGTGTGGAGTTAGTGGAAAACTACTGCAAGTAGCTTGCCAACCCAACCCAGAACTAGCCACCCTATAAAAATGGGTAGCGGCAAAAGGGAGTTGGAGTGACCATGAGATGGAATGGATCATCCGTGACCCATTTCTCCCGCCACCTAGAACTCTGCAGCCGGGGGGTGGGGGAGAGGTCATCCCAGGAAGGCAGGTAACAAATCCTGAACAAGGTTCTGTCCTATCTGTTGGGGAACATCAACGTACTTGCGAAGTAGGGCTTAGCAATCGAGTGTTGGGGCTAATGCTAATAAAGCTTGTCTGGTGTTTGAATTCTTTTTGTCTCTGGAGAATTATTTCTAAACTGGTCGCTTAGCAGCCAGCCACAGAGACAGCACTGTGCAACATTATTTTACAGATTCTTTGGTATTGTCTACCAATCTGTGGCTGGCAGGGTACGTCATCATTTCTGTCAGTTACAGTGAATATAAATGAGGAACAGATAAAAGGCTGCAACTGTGGTGTGAGCTGTTCCAGATAGGTGGATTCCTACCTATGTATAGGGTATCTTTGACTTCAATGGGACTCAACAAGATGATATAGGCTGCCTACCAAAGTGCCGTTTGTTGAAAGGAAGGATGGTATAATTATTAGAGTACTTGCCTATGGTGCAGATGACCCAGGTTCAAAATAATAGTTTTGAATATTAAGCTATTCTCTTTCAAATCAATGTACTAAACAAATATTAAAACGTATGTATTGTCATTGTACATCCTGTCTTTGAAAAAGCTGAAAACATGCTAAATTGTGACACTGAGAAATACCTTCTCTGCTTTCCTCATCACTAATACATGAGTTCTATCATTTTTCTTTTTACCTTATTTGAGTCTGTACAGATTTTTGGTTATCCAAGTGGCCTCAGGGATAGTTAAGTCATGAATGTCAAAAGGCTACTTTCCCCCTCCTTAATTAACTGCTGAATGATTGAGGGGAGACATTGTTATGTGAGAACTTTTGGCTCCCACCAAATAAGCTGTGCCAGTGGGTAGCTATTTTAAGTTGACTGAATTGCTGGAATTTGACCTAATTTGTACACTTTCTTCTGCTATCACCTCTGTCACTATTGTCTACATGAACTGTTGGTCTGGAAAGTATGATAATATAGAAATAATTAATTTCACAGTCTAAAATTACTTGTTCACTGCCTGGGTTCAAGACAGGATAAGAAAATTTCTCTTTAATAACTTTTTAAAATTATTTCAGTATTAAATGCTACCTTTTTATAGATAAGTAATCACATATACAAACATATTCTACAGATCAGCAAGAGATGACAGGTCAGAGTCTCAGAAGAATTAGTCAGAGAAATTTCCTATCTCCCTGGTTGCAGACATTTAATCATTCCTTCTCTATTCTGGGCAACTGCACATTGACCTCACAGACATCACTGGCTTCCGGGCTGTCAGCCACAGTACTGTATAATACAGGGGCTACTTTACATGCAGCTTTACAAAGAAGAAATGCCACTAGCTGTGACAACATCCCTAATTAGATGTTGAAATACTATTGTAAGGATCTGTCACCAGTGATTACTCATTTCTTTAATAGTTCCTTCAAACAGAGCTGTGTTTCAGCTATTTAGAAAATAGCCAATATCATTATCATTCCCTGAGGGGTTTATCCAAGCACTCTGAGGGATTACTGTCCAATTTAACTTTTAAGCACAGTTACAAAAGTCACGAAACAGCTTGTTCCCTGGGGGGAAATAAAGCATCTTTACTACAAGAATTTTAGCTGGAAAAGGGACAGAGTGGATGCACATTTGGAACCTAGTTGAACAACAATTATAAGGTAAATGTCCTCTACAGGGCCCAAGAGGGAAATAGAGAAGGGGACAAGAGTTGGCAGTGGTGAAAGAAACAAAACAAATCATAAGAGTGATGATAGGGAAGATTAAATACAGACTGACTTGCTGAATTGCAAAGCTTTGCCGATGGAAGCATTTGCCAAAAATACCAAAAAGACAGCAGCACCTTGAGCCATTTCCTAGAAGTGAAGTAAATATCTTTTGGTGCTTGAGGTGACTAATATGGTATAAAGGATAGACCAGACTCTATGTTGCATACGATTTTTCAACAAGAACCAAAGACTGATGTCAGTTGTTCTAAACCTTTAATAAAAAGTTCTACACTTTTGTCTTATTTAAATTATTATACAATGTGCCTATTATAGCCCTCAAGTGACCATAAAATAAAAACTGCAAAATGTGAGCAAATGCAACAACATGATTCTGACTCCTACCAAAGCACCCTACCCCACTTCAACATCCACCTCATAATCATGGATAAAAAGTCATGCCTTTAGTTTACTCTGAAAGTCACCCATGTTAGCTTTTGTTGAACTAAATGGAGAAAAAAATGCAGAACCTTTCTCTGAAGTAGATTTTAGCTCCAGCAGCCAGTATACAAATCTATGTACTGTCAAATAAAGAGTAACGGATTACCTCAGCAACTGAGGTAATGTACAGAGAGATGATCTTTAGAGTACAAAACCCACAGTATACGTAGCTTTTTAGATAAATCCAGCACCTGAATTCCATCCAAAATGAACAGAAATTCAGAGCAGGCTTTGACACATCAGGCCATACTGCCATCAAGAAGACCAGCTCAGTAAGTGGGCTACAGTATGTGCTCTCTTGTGGTCTAGACAGCTATATTGCAGCATATTTTCCCAAATATCACTTCTTGACATTCCCACAGTAATCTTGCCTCTTTACCAACAGGGTTATTCCTGGGTCAACTACTTACGTCAAGCATCCTTAAGCCTGAGGCCTTCTATGACTAAACTGAAATCTCACAGATCTTAGCCTGAAGGCTTTGCACTACAACCTTACCATACTTACGTACTTAATACATACTTATCACTCCAAAATACATGTCAATCTTATATTCCTAAAATCTTATTTACATCTTCAACTTAAAGCTATTCATCACACATTTACATATTAAATAAGATATGAGTTAACCATGACAACAGAGAACACTCTTAAATGATACATTGAATTTATTAGCTATTCTCCTAGCTTCCCTCCCCATGGTTCTTATTTGATCACAGTGTTTCTATGCCCCTGGCTTCTTGTCCCAGTAGCCCACTCATTCTGTGTTTTCCCTCTTAATTCTGGCTCCTTAACAAATCCATCTTCTCTCTCTGAATCAGAATGGAACTCTCAATGGAGGGGAACATAATTATCAGAGTTAGTCCAGGAGGAAGCAGTATGAAGTGCCTGGTACACACCTTGCTTTTTAACTTCTTTTACAGTCTACTTAATGGGGAAAATCCCACTTGTTTTTAGCTTTATTTTTACTAGCATTACCCTTCCCATTGTGATGGTAGATGTATATTCAGGTTGGCCTGGTGTGGGGGGCAAAAGCAGATCTGGCCGCCATCTTGCCTGTGACAACCCGCTGCTGCCATGGCCTTGGCCCCACTGCTTCACCCCCACCTTGTGCCATCCATGTGCACCCTACACTCACACCGACCGGAGAGCATCATGGGGCCACTGGAAGCTGTCATCCAGGTACCGGTAGTCCAGATCCTGGCCAGACTCCATGCGCTCCTGATGAGGTGTGGCCTCCATTCCATACTCAGCCCATGTTTGGAGCAGCATCTGACTGCCATGTTGAAGTGACTGTTACAATAAATAAACCCTGTTACGAACACTGGAGCTGGTGTTCAGGGGATTCTGATCTCAGATGACATCAGCCTGGGGTGGGGGCTAGGTTGTTCTCCTGTCCTTGGGTTGGGCAAACCTGAGACAGCATTGTCCCCAGCTGCAGGGGAAGGTATGGCCTGGGGCCTGCCCTGCACTGGTGAAGGAAGACAGCTGAAACCTGCCCTGTTCAGAGGCAGGGGGGTGCT
>JANRFK010001234.1:89745674-89762986 GCA_030068395.1 Apalone spinifera | reverse complement strand
CCCCCCCCCCCCCCGACTGCCTTCATCAGTCTCCCAAACAATTGTGCCTTTATCTTTATTTGGCTAAAGATAAATCTCACCATCTCTGCTATGAAACTAACCTAAGAACTTGACACAATTTACATGTTTATTGATCTTTTAACTACATCTGTTGCTTTTTTCCTTCTTTTTATTAATAAATGTTAAGTTAATAAGGATTGGCAGTAAGTGTGTATTTGGGTGAGATTTGAGGCATTCATTGACTTGGTGGGCAATATGTTTGATCTTTTGGGATTGGTAAAGCTCTGACTATGGTGTTGAGCTGCTTAAGTTCTCTCAATATATCATACCAGCTCCATGCAGGTAGCTGGCACATCAGACCTCAAGTGAACCACGCACTGACCACAAGATCCATTTTGGTATGAAGGCACCACACCCAGGTTTATTGTTGATAATCCATGATAACACACTACAAACTTTACAAGGCTACTAAGACATGTACGTTCATGATAATGGTTGCTACTCAGTGAATGGTGGGATTTCCTTTCCCTTTCAACTGGCCAAAGATACTCCCTCCAAGACTCTGTTTCATACATCAGTACAAACTAGTTATGCACTGACTCTCTCACATAGCTTGTTTCTGCCCACAGACCTGGGTTATTACCACCCATTAGCTGGTACATTCTGGTTCAGTCAAAGCATCTCTATCTGTTACACTATCATCCTGACTTCATCTTTAGGAAAGGTCAGTCTGTTCCTGTTATTTTTTGGCAGAGGGAGAGGGAGAATTTTGTGTACCATACTTGGTATCAAGGTGGTCTGGTACCAGCCTTCCGGAATGGGGTTGGTTAAGTGTCCTTTGCCTAACCTTTCTTAGGAATGCTTATGGTTTTGCAATATGAGCCCTGTTCTTGTCAGGGTCAGAATGTGTACTCAGGCAGAGCCTGACACCTGCTTACAGCCTGTCTCTTCCTGACTTTGCTTCGTATTAACAAATCTTTGACCACCACTTTAGCCCCGGCCTCAGGTACGGGGCTTGCATCTCAGGCTCTCTTCTTACTACATGGTGAAATCAGGTTTTCAGAACTCCCACACTATATTAGATTAGGCTATCTGGATAGGAGGCAACGGCTGGGTTGCTTAAAGGGACTTGTAGTCTGGCTTCTTGGCTTCTGGTATTACAGAAGCTGTTTTGTTACTGGCTAGGTTAATCAACATAGAATAAACCACCAGTTTTGGGGATTGTCTTCTCTATTGCTTGCAGTTTGCAAATTGCAGAGCACAATTTGTGTACCTTTTTCCAATAGATCAGTGTAGTCTAGACATAGCCGGGGAGGCAGAAAGATAGTACTTTTAACTTAAAATATGTATTTAATTGCTGTCCTGATTAGGGGTGAGGTCTTTCTTGTTTTAGGAGTGCTAGAGCTCTAGAGTATAGTGAGGAATAAAAGGATCAAGCTAAAAAAAACAACAACAACAACAACAAAATGGCAATGAAATAGGATAGGAAAAAAATACAGAAAAAGATAATTGTGAGAATAATGTCCCAGGGTTGCTGTGGAAGCACCTTAGCGTGAAATATTTAACTGTAGACTGGACAAATCAAAGAAGTATTTCCAAAAACACCTCAAGGGGTGGACACAGTTACTGTAACTGGTCTTTTCCTGTGTGTAAGTTTTATTACCACCAAGCAAGGTGCGTAAAGGATAAAAACTGGTGTTTCTGTTATAATGTGAAAGTGAAAAAGTATAAGTATAAACTATAAAGTGTTGTCATTCCATTTGTCTTCATTTGGCATTGCACTGTGTATTTGTAAATATATAAAATCAGGAAAAATGCAGACTGGCCAGCTCTGTTCTTACCTAGATGCATAAGAAGATAGGACGGCTGTGTTAGCAGATGACATGTCTATCGCTTGAAATCAATGTCTGTATTCTCACTGCTTCCTTTTCTTCACTTTGTTCTTTTCACTTTCCAATGTGACTCCCTTAGGATTATCTAATACGTGTCAAAGCATGCACTCCTGCCACAAATTTCTTTTGGTTGCAATTTGTTTTCTGGGTCAGAGAGAGCTAGAAGTAGCTTAAAAGACGGTATTTTAGTTCCCTATCTACTGCTTTTTCTTTGATGGATTATACCTCTTTATACAAATAAGCACCCCAATTTACATACTGATATAAGAGGCGGCACCGCATCCTCAGTACTTTGGAAAATCAGGTCTGTCATCTGCCCTACCCCCACATACTTAGTCAGCTCCATTGGTTCAGATAGATGTGAGACTAGGGAGGCCCATAGCCTTTTCCATCCCCTCTGTTCCTTTTCATTTCCTCTTAAGTTATTTTCAGCCTCAAGAATGCATGGCAGTTGCTACATTTATAGCAGGAACCATAGTTGTTCCTTATGCTTGCATGGAGTGCATATTCACGAAGGTAAACCTCGTGTGGCTGGCAAATGCTACTTCAGAATTTGGTTAATTTATATTCATAAAATGATTAGTTATAGAGTCATGTGGTACAGTACCACAATGTTCCCATATCATGTAGATTCCTTCCCATCAAATGTTTTTCTGGCATTATTTGATTCTTTTTAAAGATGTAAAATATATAGCTTTTCCTCAGAATACTGTAAGAAACTTCTAAAATTCCAGTTCCAGGATGAGAAGACTTTACAGAAGATCTAAATTTGAGAACAGTAAGTCCATTGATGGCTGGGTTTTACCTTAATATCATAATAAATGTATCACTACATTTGGGCAGCCAACCAATGACATATATTGAGCACCCAAAAGTTTTGTTTAAAAATGCTACTAATTCAGATAAAAGCTCAAGGTCAAACAGCTTACTAAAAATCAACTCATAACAATGCACGGGTAAGTTTCACTTCCAGCAAATCCAATCACCTTGTTTTCATTTCTCACCTGAAGAAAAATCCAGTCAACAGCATGATCAAAAGAGGAAAAGACTGTGTGGGGGAACTGTATGAAGGTCAAGGGAAAATTCTTTTCCACAACCTGGGGAAGCTTTGTGGTAATTGCTGTAACCCAATTGCATGATGAGCAGTAAGGCATAAAGCCCAGCAATTAAACATATTCAGATCTAGCTGGAGAGGTTTCAATGGAACTAGTTTTGCAACATCTGCCCACATTTATTTGGTTACCTAAATGGAGAAGTGTTAGATGTGGAGCTTATTTGAGAATCCATCCTGCATCTTGTATACTGTGAATGAGGCAGGGCAAGATCCTCATCTAACAGGAAAGGTTATATTCTTCTTGCCACACACAAATAAAAATCACTCAGCAAGTGTGCTGTTACACCAGCAGTCAAAGAGCCAACAAGATCCACTGATTTTTTTTTGTCCATGTTATAGGCTTGCAAAACACACCCCTTTAGTGAAGGATACTGATGTAATTTCTGCCATGTATTCTGGTTATTTGCCTGTAATTACTATAAACATTACCTTTATCTTATTTGTTTGTGCCTCAGTTCAGTTTGACCTCATCCATATACCCAATTTTCTGCCAATTGTTCATTCAGGCCTACTAGCCCACTGGTTCAGAGAGCGTAATATAAACTTGGGTGCCATGAACAGGTTGAAGACAGCACAATTCACATGTAAGAAACAATGCCATATGCTGCTTACACACTTATCCATAAAATCATCCCCCCTGTGTGTGCAGATTTTCAGAAAGGAATATTGTGTGTTTAAACTTTTATCTACAGTGGCACTTTCATCATTAAAACTTTTGTCACTCAAGAGTGTGAAAAAAAATCACATCCCTGAATGACAAAAGTAAAATCATTGGTGTGGGAAGTGCTTTGTTTGTGGGAGTCATTCATCTATGAACAAAGCTACAACCCCTCATTAGGGATTTTTTTTAATGGCACCAGGAGAGAGCTGGCAGCAGGGAGCAATTACACAACTTACCTTACAATGGCTGCACCATTGTAAGATATACAGTGTAGACATAGCCTAAATAAGGTACGTCTATACTGCACATTTCCTTGGAAGGCGTGATATAGAGTAGACCCACTCCATGCCCCTAGATATAAACAACAGTGTGGATGGTATGGTGCTGGTTATCTGACTAGAGTAAGAACATTCCTAAATTTGGTACCTACCAGTTCAAGCTTTGTCTCCCCTGCCTATGCTATTTTTTTTATCAATGCAGTGTCCTGCTGATGGTGTTCACAGAGAAGGTCTCTGGAAGCAGGGAAAATCTTGGGCAAAGGAGAGTCAGCAAGGAAAGGCTCTGACACACGTAGCTACACATCACAGAGTGAACACACTCTGCTTTCCACTTCAGCACATTGTAATGTGCTTTATGAAACCCTCAAGCTTTATGAAACCGGCTTATGAATATAAATGTGTGCAACTCAGAGATGCTTTGTACAAAATATCTCATGTGACCTATCAATGTTAATGTTACAGTGTGCTGAATCTCGATATCTTATTTTGGTGTAGGTATCATTCTTGTATGTAAAGTTAGAAATATAAAGTATGAGACTGGAAGCCTTAATGACTGGGTGATCAAATTAATGACTTGTCAACAGCCTTGTCTATCCTAAGTAGAAAGACATGACCATACCACCATGTCATGATACCAGCTTGACAACATAATTTTCTATTGAAGGCGGGCTAGATAGAACAAAAGATTCCCGCCCAAGAAAAGTTTAATTTAAACAAGGGGACGCTATCAGTCCCTTTGTCTTCAGCTGGCTGGGGAACAAAGACTTGAAAAAAATAAACATTTTGTGCCAGATCTTATACAGAAGATTCCTGGGTTTCCTGGTAAATGCTCCACACCTGCTCTGCCCAGAGACCCTGCTCCCACTCTGCCCCTTCCTATACCACTCTCATTCCACCCCTCCTGCTCCACTGTGCCCACCTCCTCCAAGGCCCCACCATTGATTTCTCTCTTCCAGCCCCTGCTTCACCCCCTCCCACACGCTTTTTCTCCACACACAACTTGGTGCTTTATGCCCTCTAACAAGTGCCTCCATCAGCGACCAAACAGCTGATTGGTGGCCCAGCTAAACAATTGTTGCTGAGCTTGAATCCAGGAGCACTCACAGAGTTGCTACTTACAGTCACATTAGTACATATGTCCCACAATTTGCTTGCTGGGCCAAGTCAGCTTGTAATTAGCAATCTTCATGTTATGGTGCATTCCTTGTTCTCCCATAAATTTCTGTAACCTCATGATCCTAGAACTGCCTGGGGACCACATGCTGGCAACCCTGGAAGCATGCATATTTCTTTTCCCTTCAGGTACCCATCAAGGTACCTGCACTGTCACCATTCAAAACCTCTGCACTTTGTGTGTTTAGAAATGTCAAATTAATCTGGCAACAGATCAAGAAATAACCACTTGCTCCCCAAAGGCTGGTAAAATACTGATTTTTCTCAGCCAATCCCAGGCTTGCCTGCTATCTGTCCCCGGCCCTTCCACAGATGCAGCTTCTCTCCCTGTTTCTATCTTCCCCACTCTGTTCCTCACACCAAGTCTTGTCTCTGGCTTATCCCCACCAGATATGATAAAAACCTGGAACAGCTGTTGCTTAGTCTGCTGTGTTCACACTATTCTTTTCCATAAAATACAAACATATCACAGCAGTAGTGTGGTATTCACCAGGCCACAGGTGCCAGCACTTTCCCTCCAAGTAGCTAGGTAAGCAAAAAGTAGATCTAGAAACCCTCACTTTTTTTTCATTATTGGAAATGCACAGCCTAATTCTTTCAGACTGCACATCTACAAGCAAAGTGAGAACATGTTCTTAAATACCCCCAAAGACTTATGGTGTGCCAAGGATAAAAGCTGATTGGTATTAGAGAGCAGGCAATATCTTTTACTAGGCCATCTTCAGCTGGTTAGAGATATAAGCTTTCAAGATGCACAGAGAGCTTCTTCAGGCCATGTAAGATATGTTTACAGGAAAAAAGGCTAGAGCAGCACAACCACAGTAATGCAGCTGTGACACCTTATCACTCTAGTGTAGACACTTTGGACAGGTCTACACTTAAAATGCAGCCCACTGCAACTCCACTGCTGTAGTGCTTAAGTGAAGACACTTCAATGCCAACTGGGGATCTTCTCCCATTAGCATAGTTAATCCACTAGCCCGAAGGCATGAGCTGTGTTGATGGGAAAAGCCCTCCTATTGACTTACCACTATCTTCACAGGGGATTAGGTTGATATAACTATGTCAGCCACAGGCATGGATTTTTTTTATAACCCTGAGTAACATAGTTATGCCAATGCAGGAACGTAATGCAGAATCCTTCCACTGACCTACTACTACTACTGTCTACTTTAGGGCTTAGGTCAATTTAATACCTGAGCAATGTGGGTGGTTTGATCTACTTTTTGGGTGTAGATCAGGCCTTAGATCATTTTGACCCACGTTACAGCTTGAATGAAACGTTGATCATTGTTTTAGTTAATAGATTAATTGTAAATGTTGTGCAGATATCTAGTCCATGAGATCTTTGCCATTGGTTTCATTTGTGTTATAACACTGCATAGCATGGTGATTATTAAAACCAAGAATAATGCTGGTTTTGGTCCTCTTGTGCTAGGGGCTTTATAGACATCAGTAACATGTAGCTCCCCTACTTTGATAGTGGGGTGAATATGGTCTCCCCTTTGGTTCTTATAAGAACGTTAAAATCTGGAATGGTGTTCTTGATGTATATTGCCAACCCATATCTGATGATATTAGCTAGTCATTAGCTTGTATCCATAGATGTGGTAGCACCTAGCATGTTGGTCATTGCCAACATGTCTCTCTTGCTACATGAGGATATTGATGTTGTAAGTCTTCAGCAAACTTCCAAAGTACTCATATTTTGACAATGAGAGTCCTCTAGCAGTCTCACAGCAGTATCAGCCACGAAGAATCCCACCAGACTCAACAGCCTCCAAAATGGCAGAACACACGAAAGGGAGACTTAATAAACACACAAGAAGAGAAGTGTATCAACAATCCGTCTAAACATTTGTATCAATCCCCTGAGGAGAACCTTCAACTGTCCTCATTGAGGAAATAAAAGGACTTGCTGTGATGAAAAAAGGAAAGGCTGAAGGCCCTGATGGTACTCTGTCAGAATTTCTTCCCCATCTTGGCCCCAAAGGCTAGCAGCAATGAATTCCACTACCCTAAGGATAGTATGGATCCTTTAAATATGGCATGAGGCAATGGTGATTACCATGCCAAAGTCTGCTGATGAAGCGGGAAGCTATAGCCCAATCTGTAACTATGCATGACCTATAAACATCTTGAACATATCCTCAAAAGATTATACACTTTTACTAAAGCAATTATTCCAGTTGTACAGTCAGGCTTCCGACCAAAATGTAGTTGTAGTCTGGCATTCTCAACTTATATTGAGACTACTACTTAAAAAACCTAAGGAATGGGTTTGTTGACCTCTCATCTGTGCATGATTCTATAGGAATTAAGAGCTTGGTGCTAAAATTTTACCTTGCTATCAAACACTTTATCTGCTGTGGACCATTCTGAGTAACAAATGCCCAAGGGCATTTCTAGCTAATAAAACCAGCACACCATGTAACAAACAATGGGGTATCACAAGGCTATGCACTAATGCCAATCCTTTTTAATATTTACATGCCTCCAAACAACTCACAAAAATTTGGAAATGCAGATTATTTTGTCATGATAATGCAAGCATCAAACTTCCTTTTCATTGAGAAAGCTTTAACTGAGGACCTCCAAAATATGAAAAAAAAATAAAAATCTGGAAATGGAGACTCAACCCAAACCCTGGAAACATTATAGTAAACGTATTTCTTCTTGGTAAGAAAAGCACCAAACTACACTGAAAGTAGCTTTCACCAAACCTATCTTGGAGTGAAACTTGACTGCATCCTCTTTCTGTGATCATCCTGAGACTGTAGATGCTAGGATAAAAAAGAGAGACAACATAACCCAGAAACTAACAGTTACAACCTGGAGTGCATCAGTGTCAGTGTTGAGACTATCTCCAGTAGCACTTGAATGTTCAGTAGCCGAATATTGTGCACCAGCATGGAGCAGATGGACCCACACACGACTTGCATCACAGAAAGTTTTAACTCAACTCCAACACTATTGCTGCCTATCCTGTCTAACATTGCTCTCCCTTCTGAGATACTGAACTGCTGCAACATTCTGAGAAGCTCAGGATTCTTCCTATTTAACAAAACCTTGACAATGTGCCCCAACATTGTAAGTTCCACAAGCCTTCCTGAGAACATTCATTTAAAGTCATGCATTCAAATTATGATCAGGAGAAGGCTTGGAAAGCTGATTGGACTAAACAAGACTTGAAAAAAATAAACATTTTGTGCCAGATCTTATACAGACGATTCCTGGGTTTGACCTTCCACAGGTATCTTCATCAGTTTTGAACCAAATTCAAACCAAATGTAGCAGGTGTCTAATGCACTAAAGGAAAATCAAGGACTCCCAAGTGTACAAGTGTGGTTCTCCATGACAGACCATTGAATATATTGCTACCTACTATCCAAGTTATAAATATAAAGGAGGCATTAGTGCAGTAAATTCTGTTACTTCTGAGGAGGCCATTTGGCTTAATAAACTTCAAGTGAAATTGTACTTGCTGCTCTACACTAGCCATATGAAGGAAGATGAGTACCCAAAATCATCTCTCCCTATTCGCTTGCCCCCTTATATACCTGCTCTCAAGGACGACATTCACATGTTTCCCTCACACACTCACCCACCTACCCACCCAATTACTTGGATTATATTCCGCCTCCTCCCCCAACTGAAATTGCCACCTATGACTCAAATTATAGCACTATCCACCCATTCAGTTACAAAGAAGTCCTTTTATTATTCTTAGGTGGAGGTTGTGATGAATTTATTTTTAGATATGTTAATTGAAGGGTAAAGACACACCCACCAAGAGGCCTCTGATTTCATTCAGTCATCAACCTTTCTGTTTAACAGTGCAAGAAAGCAAAAGGGAACCAGTTTTTATTCTGTTTTTTTTTCTTGGGGGGAGAGAGCCTGTAGCTCATGACATCTCAAAACAAACAGATTAATTATTTGGATTTTAAATCACTTACAGTAGTTGAGATGTAAAGCATATACATGAAATGGAAACTTTTAGCTCTTTTTCTTTATTGACATGTTCACTGTAAAAATTTACATTATCTTAAAATACTGTTCTCAGTTTGGGTCCCCCCCAAACATTTAGTGAGCAGTCATGTACTATTTTAACTTGACAGATTAAGAGCTGTGGGTCAAAATAGTCTCAAACTGTTTGATCTCTAGCAAATTAATCTTTTAAAATGCCTCCCCCTAGGTTCAGTAAATATCTAGAAATCCTGGCTCTATGATGCCTAATTTAGGTTACTGACTCTGTGCTGAGACACACCAAAATTCAAAGAGATCTGATTAAGGATCCTGATTTTAGAGTACTTTGAAAGATCACCCTTTTAACAATTGTCATGAGACAATCTCGGCTATAGTGTGCTCCAACACCACAGCAATTGTTCTTCACATTTATTATAAGCCAAAATATAAATTAGAGGATTCAGTTGTATGTAATTATTTCTCCCCATCTGTTAGAATGTGGAGAATGCATTCTAAAATGCATTGAGATGTACAGAAGAAAAGCACTGTATAAGAGTTAGTATTTTATACTATTACTGTTTTCACACTATAAATAATGGATCCCGTCTCTTTACACCAATATGAATCAGGAGCAATTACACTGAGTGAAGTTGCAATGGCGTGTGGAAAGTATCATGACAATTATTCTCATTATACATCGCTTCTATACCCATATGGCATATGCAGGATATAAATAGAGCTGTAAGAAGGTTTGGTTGTGTGTGTATTTATTGTTTTTCAGCTTGGAAGCTGAACTGAAAAAAAAATAAAAAAAATCCCAGATGTTGCTGAGTGAAACTGACAAGAATATCAAGTCCATCCATCCTCTGCATAGCTCCCAGGGCACCTCTACCATGAAACTGCACCAGGATAGGGGATAGTGTTATCCCTAGGTATATGCAAAATATGTGCTTTGGTAGGGCACCAAATAAAATGGGTCACTACATTTTCAGGTGCCCCTACATAGCCATGTGTTCTTTTGTGCCTGAGGATGTCTCTCTGCTGGTTCCTCTTTGGCCTCTGCCTGGGGGGCTCTGCAGGATTTCTCCTTTCCCTTTCCCCCTATGCTCCTCTCAGCCAGCAGCAACTGGTTAATGATAGCTCCCAGCGGCCAGAATGGCTGCAGAGAGGAGCCCCCAGAATCTGTAGCTCCACTGCAGCCCCCAGGAAGCCCCCAAGCCCCACTATAAGATGCATGGAGGGGGCCAGGGAAGCAGCAAGAAGAGTAAGTAGGGAAGCCCAGAGCCCCAGGTTCCCAGCAGAATCCACATGGTAGATAGGGGAAGCCACAGATCCCAGTCAGAAGCCATGCCAGGGGTGGGGGAAAGCCTCAGGCTGTCGGCTTCTGGCCCTCAGTTGTGAAGGGCCCTGTAGTTTGTAAGGATGACCCTAATTGGGGACCCCAAGACTTTTATTCCCAAGTCAAGTTGGAATCTAGAAGCTCTGAAATCCCTAGCCCTGCAGCAGTCCATATGGTGGGCTGCCTTGGAGCCAAAATCTCTGGGAGTCCAGAAACCATGGGGTCACTGGCTTGATTCAGGATTGTCAGGGATTCCATGCTCCCTGCTCCCTTGGAATCAGGAGCCAAGCCTCAGTTACAATCTGGGCTCTCTGGGCTTCCACGCTCCATCTCTAGAGAAGGAGCTCTGAAAGCCTTGGAAGTCCAAGTATGGTAGTTTTGCCACAAAGCCACGGACCCTGAAAGCACTGGGATCTTGACTCTGGGGAAGCCTGTAAGGTATTTCTGCCCTTGAGCTGCAGCTCTTGGAAGCACTGGCTCCACTGCAGCCAGACAGGAATCTATGCAGGTTTCTGTGGAAAACCTGCCATGGATTCACCCAATGTTTATTGAACCCATGTGTTTCAGTTGAAACATTTAGGACTCTACAAATTAACATTTTCTGATGAAATTTTGTTTCACTCAGAAATTTCTAACCAGCCATAGTTATAAATGAATACTTACCCAAATCCTGTTCATTTTAATTTTCAGAATGTTGTATAGGAATAAATTAGTTTACATGGAAAACCTAAAATGTGGGATGATTAAGTTAAGCATCACATAATGCTCATTGAAATCAAATGGAATATTACTCTTGATTTCAGTGGGCTTTAAATTGAAGCCTTGAGTTGTGTGTAGTTTTTTGTTTGTTTCTTTGTTTTGATGGTTGGTTTAAATTCAGCCAGTCAAATTCTTCCCTGCTGCCAATTAACTGGAATAACAAGAAAGACTGAGTTTCTTGTTGGGAATTTCCACGTCCCCCCCACAATTTCTTTGGACCTGGTATGCATTTGAACTGGTCAAAATTATTGGGATGTCCACAGGAGGAAGATTTTCAAAGGCACAAATGGGAGACAGGAACCTAACACTGATTGACTTTCAAGAGCAAACAAACACCTATCTCCCTCTAAAAATCTATTGATGTATATAGAGTGGGTGGCTTTCTACTTTGGTGCAATTCCCCTTTTCTTTTGTTTTGGCTAACAATATCCTGTTTTACAGAAATGATGCCAGATTTAGCCTGATGTAGCCTTGCATAAGCTTCAATGAGTTCAGAAGTCTACTGAGGCTGATTTGACCCAGTGTATTTTATTAAACTAGCTGTTTTATCTTCATTTTAAAATACCAAAATTTGACATTCTATCAAATCTAAGGAACACTTATGAGCTAAGTAAATACTTCAATATCTCCACAGATTAAATAGTAGGAAAAGCTCTCCAGGGACAAAGTCAATTTCAGCTACTTGTCCTCCTTGCAAAACAGCTGTCCAGATGAAAGGATTTTACAATAAAGCTACAGACAATGGCACACAATTTATGTGCTTTCAGTATTGACACAAACTGCAGGTGTCTGAGAAATTAAAATTAAGGAACTGGAAGCATCATCATTGCTTTTTTTCCTTTGAAAAATAATTATTTTAATTCTGCTCCTGATTACCTCTGCTGAAATATATGTGTTTGACATATGGTCATTTAAATGCAAATATTAAGAATATGAAAAGGCATAATCACATGCTTAATTTTGGATTCCACCCAGGAGCTAAAGTGGCTTGATAATAAGACCAAATGATAGTTGACCAAACATAAACCTGCCTTGTCCATCCAAATATCAATATGCATTTGGCAAAATAATTTGAAACACAAAGAGTGGCTGGTAAATTGAGCTGCTGCAATTGTCTTCAGAGAAGAAAATGAAGTGAAGTAGCCAGCTATAAATGAGTAATACATTAGCACAAGGAAACTACTAATGGTATGTACCATTGATTACTTTTGAACACAAAGGTTATTAATTTAGAAAGTATTCAGAAAGTTTCAGCACTCACACATAATGCCAAGCTATTCTGCTCAACAGGCTTTTTTCATTTTAAACAGGTCTGGGGAAATAAACTGACACAGAAAAGTGGTATTGGGGGCAAAAATTTCCCTATGGGATTTGATTAATATCAGCACAAGACAGTCTAAATAACTAATAGAAAGGTGACAAGAAGGAAGGCCAGAAAACAGTGGAAGAACAGCACCTAAGTGTGATAAATTCTCATTGAATGAGAGCAAACACAAATGTTTAGTGGAAGAAATGTGAAAAAGGACACTGTAAAGAGTGGGTAGAGGAAATTATTTTAAACAGCATATTTATATCTGTGAAAAAGCTGTTGAAAGGATAAAGCTCTAGAAGGTTAGAAAGTCCTTAGAAGGTTGAGAGCAAAAGGTTGAGATTTAAAAGGTAAAAAGGATCAGAAGAGCAGCTGTGTTAGTCTGTATCTGCAAAAACAATGAGGAGTCCTATAACACCTTGGAGACAAAGATTTATTAGGAAGCTTTAAAGGGTAGCCAAGTTAGTTTGTACAGGATAAACTCAAAAAACAACCAAAAGTCTGGTAGCACTTTATAGATTAACAAAACATGTAGATGGTATCATGAGCTTTCATGGGCATAGCCCACTTCTTTAGATGACTAGAGATTTATCAGGGTATAAGCTTTTGTGATTAAACCCCAGTTTTTCAGATGAACTGGAAAGATAGTTAGAGAAGGAGGAGTTTTTTTATGTTATATATATATATGTATATATATATATTATACACACACATACAACAAAAGGAGAAAGTTACTTATCAAATGTAGGACCAATGTTAATAAGGGCAATTAAGTCAGGGGAGATGTGGCTCTCTCAAGGCAGTTGATGGGGAGGTGTAAATACCAAGAGTGGGGAAATTCCCTTTGTAGTGCAATAACCAATTTAAACCTTGATTTAGTCCTAATTTAATTGTATTGAATTTGCAAATGAATTGCAGTTGAGCTGTTTCCCTTTTTAATCAGGCTTAGAAGATTTTGTAGAAGGATGGCTCCTTTTAAATGCATTACTTAATGTCCAGGCAGATTAAATTGTTCCCCTACAAGTCACTGTGTGCTACCTTTCCTGTTGTCCAATTTGTGTATATTTATCCTCTGGTAAAGAGTCTGTCCAGTTTGACCAATATACATGGCAGAGGGGCATTGCTGGCACTTGATGGTATATATCACATTAGTGGGTGTTCAGGTGGATGAGTCACTGATGTTGTGGCTTATGTAGTTAGGTCCTGTGATGGTGTCACTTGTATACATATATGGACAGCGATGGCAATTGGTTTTTCTAGAGGAATAGTTCCTGGGTATATCTGTCTAGTGTGCTCTGGCTGCTGGTGAGTATTTGCTTCAGGTTGGGATGCTGCCAGTAGGTGAAGACTTCCTGTCTCCCAAGATCTCCCTTCAAAATATCAGGAAATTCGTTTTATAGAAGATTAGATTTTACAACTAATATTTTGGATTTCTTTTCATTTGCCTTCAGATTGTTAAGCCTTTCGAGGGTCACGTTTTCAATATTTTCTCTGAAACAATGGGGGCTTGAAACTTCCTTTTTTTTTTAAATGAAAGCTGAAACTCTTGTTTAATCACAGGATCCTGGGAATTAGGTCTTCAAGGCAAATAACCCAATATTACAAGAATTGCTATAAAATCTCAAGAACAAGCAGAACTGGCTGTTAGATTCCCACATAGTGGGATGGAAATGGAGGAAATACACTCTGTTAGCCATTTCATTGCTCAGTACATAAGGAACAAGTTATCAGAACCTGGACTTGGAGCTACAGTGTTTGATATCGGATTGCACTTGTTGACAAAGGGTTGGTTGTGACTTTGTTATGTTTTAGCATCTGCTATTATTCAGTGGCTTTTACATTTCTGGTGTCTGTTTCACTCTGACCCCCACTGACGTCCGTCACATTGATTTCTCTTTCTCACTTGTCTTCCTGGTTGTCTTTGAAGTAACAACATGATGTGACATGCAGTAATCTAGCACATTTGCTGTGAGCTGAAATGAATTGGCACTGAGTTGTTCTGAAGGGAGTGGACTGTCAGCCCCCTGCCAGGCCTGTCAGTATTGTCAAGTTAAGCAATAGCACGTTGTGTTTCAACTGAGTCTTTTCTTTACAAACTTCTTTAGTGTGTTACAATATCTGTTGCTGAACTGGCCCCTAGACATGCCCAATTTATCTGAAGGGGGAATTAAGTCTAAATCAAAAGTTTCTAGGTAGGCACATGCTACCATCTGCCACCATCTATGCACTGAGCTTGACAGCTTTGTTCCTTGAAGAATCATGTAGCTGTAGAGATCAACACTTTTTTATTATCTGTCTCTGCAACTCTCTGCATGGTCTTGACCAGAAAGCACTAGGCTATTGTTCTCTGTTTCATGTGAGAACATATGCAGGCCAAGAACAGCCAAAGTCGTTCTGACTGAGTGGAAGTTAGCAGCTAGGCTCTTGCATGGTAGCTGCTTTACTCTAAAAAGCACAGGATAATAAGGTGAGAGAGGGCTGAGAATAGACACATATTAAGAGAAAAAAATCACCTAGCATCCTAGCTGATTTAAGACCATTTGAAAATCCCACCTTGAAGTGTAATCTTAGTGAGCCACTTAACTATGTACTCTTTCTTAGGCCTTAGTAATAAGGCTTGGCGGCTAAGCAGTTATGTCCCAAATGCAGGATAGAGTTGCCATGTGCTCCATATCCTGCTCATCACCTTTAGCCTGATTATAAGGAGGGTGGTGCAGTGCTTAGGGCTCTCACTGTAGACTTGGTTTCATTTCGCTGCTACACTGCACTTGTCACACAATTAGGGACCCAGATTCCCATCTGCAAAATGAGGATTGTATTTATTTAATCATAAACTGTCTGGATAAAAACAGTAAAGAACGCAAGGTGCACTGACACTAGAGAAATGGAGGACACATAAAAACTATACATAGATTAGGTATGAAACAGCGCTATATGGCTCAAGGCTTTCTACTGAGGGAATTTTTCAGCTTGACACAAATGATCCCCCCACACATTATGGAGAGGTTTCCCTCTCCCTCACTATAGAGTTAGATAAAGCATGCAACATGTTCATTTATTTTAGTCATTATATGAAATCCAAAGAGAACCAAAATCCAGCTCATTAAAACTTTCAGCTTCTATATATATAAACCAAATGAAAACCCATCTATATGTTTATTCGTTATCTAGACACAGGTGAGATTTCCAAGTGTTATACATTTTGAAGACAACAAAACAAAACTAGATGGCATGAAGGGATTACTTTTAGGACTTTATTGATGTACTTCATCATCAGATAAATTCTGAGTCGAAGGACAAAATGACTCCTTACAAGTTGTTCCTTTTGATTTTCATTTGTTGGAAGATGTCTAGCAACAGAGACAGATAAAGTTGTCAATTAGGCAATTTTTAAATAATTAATGGAAGCACTGATAGTCAATAAACTAGCTTTCACCATCTCCAGCTACACATGTGCCCCGAAAGCTGAGAAGTCTCACTCTGCTACATTTTCTTCAATGTTTACTATCTCTTTGACAAGTCAACAGACTTTGTGACTGTAAATGGTATTAATCCTGATCACAAAGTTCTAAAACTAATGTATCAAAATGAGCAAGGATGTTCAGATGCTACTTAACTACCATAGAGAACAGTTACTTAGCAGAAATGTATAACAGTGCCCTTTGCCATGCTATATTGATTAAAGCACTTAGTACTCTGAGTTATGACCACTAAACACTCTGGCTACTCTCTCACCAATGTCTGTTCTGAAAATATCTGCAATTCTAAAGAACATGTGATCAGTGACCAAAAAGATCAAACAGAACTGCTACTTGTTAAGTCCTTAAGAAAATGTTGAGCAACTAACAGGTCCTTAAGAAATGGAAGTTCTACTATTATGTCAATGGACAACCCCAATACTTGGAAGCAATAAAAACAACAATTTTTTTTGCATTCAATATTTGTGCCTATCTTCATAACTTATTTAACATAGCTTTAATCTGGATCAACTGAAGCAACTTCCCTAGCTTTACTAGCACTAGTTACTAATGCATGCTGCAGTGGGGGATGTCATAATATCAGGAGGAATTCAGGGATAAGGCCCGGAGTTCAGTGAAAAATCTAGCAGACATAGTATGCCACTGTGGATTAGGGAACACTTTCAATAGTGATCTGAAGGTCTGAACCAAACCCCATGGAAGTCAGTGTTAAAATTGCCCTGCTAAAAATTTTAATTTACAATCAAGGTTCTAGTTTTGTGATAATGAGCTTATTGTGTCTCTTCTCTCTTTCTAGAAATATGCATCCACCTGCCTTCTCTTTGACCCAGTGTTGATGATGATTTAATATGCTTTATGGTTTTTGTTTCCCCTCTCCCATATACTCAAAAATCTGCCAGTCTCAAATATTTGACTATATCCAGAAATATAGCCAAAGACTAGATGATCATCTAAATTAAAGCACAACTCCAAACCTTTTGAAACTCTATTGCTAACTAACAATACTGGAATTGAACCAGGAATAATATCTGCTGTTTGTCCTAATTAAAATGTGATTTTAACTATGGAGCATAGTTCAAGTATTCAATATTTTTTTTCATTGCTGTATTATCAGAGTTAAGATGATTGTAAGTCAGGTTGTGGAAATGTTATTTTCAATATGGAACTGTAATGGGTCATATAATGCCTGCATCTGTTTCACCCTGTGTTTTAAAATGAGCATTGGTATGTATTTATTATTACAGTAGACTTCCAACAATCCGGGTTGGTCCCGCAGCGCTGCCCCTCACCCCCCCTGCTCGGCACCCAGCAGCACCCCAGCTGCTCTGCTCCGCGCCACTTC
>JANRFK010001234.1:89728694-89738840 GCA_030068395.1 Apalone spinifera | reverse complement strand
AACAATATATTTAACAAGGAGCAATGCTTATGATATTTAATATGAAATCAAATAGAAAAGAAAATTAGCACTACCCTTGAAATACACGTATCAACCTTCCTAACAGGTCAAGCTAGTATTTGCTACTTCTGACTCTTCTACCACATAATGAAGATCTGGCCTTAATGCACTACAATATACCATGTATTACTTAGTAACACAGGATTTTTAAAAAAATCATTAAGATCAGAGTTTTGGATACCTGCAACACTCCAAACACTTCTGTTAAAAGAATCTTTTTCTTTAGCCATTAACACCTATCTAAACTTTGTTTGAAATGTAATCTGCAAATGTCCTCCTGATATATTCACATACCCCATGCAGCCTGCTTCCCTGCCTCTAATCCAGACAACTGCAGCGAGTCAGACACCCCAAACAAACTACTCCATGCCTCCACCTGACTGCACAGAAGCCAGCACCCATCCACCCCCTGTTTTTCCCTCCTACCCCATGCAATCAGCCTCTTACCTCCCCCTTCCCAGGAAGCTTGAGTGCACTGAATTTCTGCCTCTCCCTCCTCACTCAGATAGGACTCTCCAAACTCCCTTCCTCTCTGACTCCCCATCTTCCAATTACTTACTCCCTCCCTCCCTTCCTCCTCCTTCATCTTCCCCACCTCCAGCCACTTATTGTCTCCTATTCTCCCTTTGACTGCTCTGGAAGCTGCTCTATTTCAAGCACAGAGCAGCTCCATTTAGCTGCTTTCTCAGAGAGATGATACCCTGCCCCCAGCCAGTCAGCTGAGCTCCCTGCCTGAGTAGGAGCTTGAAACTACTGAGTGGAGCTCAGAAAACAGCTGTGCAAACATGCAGGCTCACAGATTACAGGGAACTTAGCCTGCCACTGTAATTTCCACTCCAATACATCTAATCATGTGGCTCTTTGCCCTCAAAAGCTTATGCCCAAATAAATCTTTACGTTTTTAAGGTGCCACAAGATTCCTCATTAAAAACTGCAATGGACAACAGGAAGATCTTTCCAAAATAGCATTACTCGAATTTGATGAACAGAACATGAACAACACTAAAGATTAAATACAAACGGGCTAGAAACTTGCAGCATTTGGAGATTCCATAATGTTCTTTTTCTATATAATTGAAGCAAATAAATATTTAAGTTACAGTTGATGCTCAGCCCACTGGTATGTCAGAATATTTTTAATTTCTTATAATTGCACTGTACAATGGATATCCCCAGGGAAAATACAAGGCTATAGAGTTCACTAATGCTGAAACAATCTATGAAGTTTGGAGTTGCCGGAATTAAACATAATGGATTCTTTCCTATCTCAGGGCATTTCACCAAAGGTCGGAGTCTATGACATTTAAAATTTTGATCATGTGCTATTTGAGTCCCATTTGTTCAATCCTGGCTTTCTACCAAACCACTTTATTAATTGGATTTGTTTGATGACTTTAGCCTCTCTCTTTTCTCACAAAACATCAGCAAGATAATGATTTCTTCAGAGTTATTCATTATTTTACAATATTTCAAGATTTTTTTCCCCTGGCAATTTTTAACTCTATTCACTGAACACTTAAGTTTGCTGAAAGTATTTGGCATTCAGACAGCGGTCATTAGTTGTAACTCAGAAGTAGTCAATAGGTAGATGGTGGGCCAAACCCACTGCACCAGATGCTTTTAAGCATACCCTACAAATCTTATTATCATTATTGATGGATTTTTTTGTTATTTTCTCGAGTCCAGATGTTGGCTATATCTTGACCAAAAAAAAAAAAAAAAAACCACCTCTTCCTGTAAATGGTCAGATAACATGTGACTTAACTTTTCAGTGTAAGAAGCAGCCTGTGCTGATTTTTGCATAGAATACTAAAATTGGAAGGGACCACAAGTTAGGTCATCAAGACCAGTTCCCTGCCCTCACGGCAGGATCAAACACCATCTAGACTGTCCCTGATAGATGTTTATCTACACTTCTCTTTAATATCTCAAATAGTGAAGAATCCACAGCTTCCCTAAGCAATTTATTCCAGTATTTAACCACGCTGATAGTTAGGATGTTTTTCCTAATGTCCAACCTAAACCTCTCTTGCTGCAATTTAAGCTAATTGCTTCTATTCTTTTCCTCAAAGGCCAAGGAGAACAAATTTTTCTCCCTCCTCCTTGTAACACACTAATTGTTCCTACCTAAGTAGAGTACTTTGTGTTTGCCCTTATTGACCTCCATCCTATTACCTCAGACCATTTCTCCAGTTTGCCCAGATCATTTTGAATTATGATTCTATCCTCCAAATCACTTGCAACCTTTCCCAGCTTGGTAACATTATAAGCATACTCTTCATGCCATTATCTAAATTGTTGATGAAGATATTGAATAGAAGCAGTCCCCAAATTGATTCCTGCAGAATCCCACTTGCCCTTCCAGCGTATGTGAGAATGATTATCCAACCAGTTAATGCACTCACCTTATAGTAGCCCCATCTAAGTTGTATTTTTCCTAGCGTATTGATAAGGTGGTAATGTGAGACTGTATCAAATGTCTTATCAAAGTCTAAGTATGCCACATCTACTGCTTCCCCCGATCCAGAAGGCTTTTTATGCTATCAAAGAAAGCTATCAGGTTGGTTTGACATGATTTGTTCTTGACAAATCCATGCTATTAGTTATCACCACATGATTTTTAATATTTGCTGAATAGGAAACTTTGAAACATTGAATATTGTTTGAATATGAAACTGATATTATCTGTGAACATTCATGTAAATAAAATTCAGTATGCTGATGTTCATGGAAATCAAGCACAAAATGAAAGTGACAATTGCTGAAATGAATGTACTTAAACTTGAGTGAATATTTGCCAGTTTATTTATATTTCTGTGCAGTATTCCTCAGCTCTACCTATAATGATGTTCAGAATGAAATCATCTTGCTTTCTACACTATGAATACGATAATAAATTTAAACCTCCTTGGCAGCTACTCTACTTAGCTACTTTATTCTCATGAGAGTAAAGTAGCAAATATTTAAATATGCTTGTACTGATCAATTTGTTCTCTATCTCCTTTTGAGCAAATGCAGTTGCCCTTTTCCACTTTGAAGTCTGGTCAGTGGTTTGCAGAACATATGCTTATGGTAGTAAGTGGTTTAGCTAATGAATATAAATACTGGAGCTGGCTGGCAAAACTTCAGTGAGAAGCATTTAGCTGGAAATACCAATTCACAAAATTGAAAAAGATTGTGGAGACAGGTCGATTTTGTTGAAGTTTCTCTGGAAATATAACTTCTTTCAAATGGAACAGATAATCTGGTTTTCTAACAGTGTGCCTGCTTCCCTGACTCTGCAGTATTTGAGCATGAAGACTGCCATGGTATCAAAGTCTCCATGCATGGTATTCATGATATGTAACCTCCATTCAGTTTCAGGCTGGATTTTTAAAAATGGAGGTTTTGGTTCATATCAGACTATTACCCATTTTGAAATGTCAAAATGATCTGTGAATTTAAATTGCTTTCTCTGCACAGTTTTAGTAAAGACTTTGTCCATTTGTGATATCTTGAAAGTTAAAGTGATGAGCTTTGAGAGTAGAGGATCAAAACTGAAATGTGAACTTTGTTATTCAGTTAATTTAGTTCTTCAAACTATGACTGAAAGAATTTGAATAAAGCTGAAAATAGATCAGTAGTGATCCTTTGAACATAGCTATATTCTAGTTTGAATTATAGTAAGTGACTATTTATTCCATAGGTTTCATTCAGTTTTTCCTTACCCTCGTTTTACCAATATTTCAGTGGAGTCATTTTGACTAACCTCACCGTAAGTGAAAGAAGAATAATGCCCAGGAAGTCAATAGATGAAAGACATAAAAATGGTTATATTGGTCCTGAACCATCATCCAGTATCCTGTCATTCAACAGTGATTTGTGCCTTATGCTATATGTCAAGTGAACTTCTGGAAACTGAAGGTTTAAAGGCATCTAAACAATGAGGTTGCATCCATTCCCTTTCTGGCTAATTGCCATTGATGGACCTATTCTTCCCGATGAATCCAATTCTTTTTAAATCCACTTATATGTGTGGCCTTCACAAGTTCTGCAGGATGACTGTGTGTTGTATGAAGAAGTATTACTTGATGTTTGTTTTAAATTTGCTCCCTATTAATTTCATTGGGTGGCCTCTGGTTGTTTGTTATATAAAGAGGCAAATAACATTTTCTTATTTACTTTCTTCACATCATTCATGATTTTATTGACCTCTATATTATTCTTCCTTAGACATCTCTTTTCTAAAATGAACAGTTCAATCCTTTTTAATCTATTCTTGTACGGAAGATATTGCAGCTGCTTAATTGTTTTTGCCTTGTTTGTACTTTTTCCACTTCTAAATTATCTTTTTTTTTTTAGATGTGTCAATCAGAACTATATGAACTATTCAAGGCGTTGGCATACATGGCATTATAGCATGGCTTTATGATGTTTTCTGTTTTATATCTTTCTCTTTCTTAATGGTTAGCTATTTCGGACTTCCATTAGACATTGAGTGGATGTTTTAAAAGAACTATCCACAATAATCCCACAGTCCTTTCTTCGGTGGTGACAACTAATTTAGACCCCATCATTTTGTGTGTATATAGTTGGGATTAAATTTTGCAATATGCATTACATTGCACTCAATACTGAATTTTATCTGCCATCTTGTTCCATAGTCATCCAGATTAGTAAGATAATTTTGTACAGTTTGCTGTCAGCTACAGATTTAATGCAGAATTGCTCATGATAGTTATTTGCAAATTTTGTCAACACACTGTTCAACTATTTTTCCAAATAATTTATCAATATATTGAATGGCACTGGCCCCAATATGGATCCTTTGGAACCCCATTATTATTTTCTCGACTTTTCAAAGTAACCATTCATTCCTACACTATGTTTCCTATCTTTTAATCACTTTGAGTCAGGAGAAGATCTTCCCACTTGTTCTATGACTGCTTTTTCTTAGAGAGACCTTATGGTGGGATCTTGTCAAAGACTTTCTAAAATTCCAAGTACACTATACCTATTGGATCACCCTTATCCACGATTGTTTGAACCTTGATAAAATTCTCATGGATTGGTGAGGCATGATTTCCCTATACAAAAGCCATGGTGTCTCCCAGTAGTTTCAACTTGTCTGGTGCTGATATTAAGCTTACCAACCTGTAATTGCTAGGATACTCTCTGGACCCTTTAAAAATAGCTTTGCATAAGTAGCCTCCAGTCATCTGGCACAGAGGCTGAACTAAGTGATAGATATGACTTATATACCAAAGGCAATATTCTCCAATTTGATATGTATTTCCTTTAGAATTCTTGGGTGAATATCATCTGGTGCAGACAACTTATTTCTGTTTAATTTATCAAATTTGTCCACAAACCTTCTCTATTGACAACTCAGTCTGGGAAAGTTCTTCAGACTTGTCATCTAAAAAGAATGGCTCATATATTCTGCAGTGAAGACTGGTGCAAAGAATGTGTTTAGCATATCCTCAATATCCTTTTCTTCGTTGAATGCTCCTTTAGCAATTTTCTGGTGGCCCCACAGATTGGTTGGCAGGCTTCCTGCTTCCCATGTACTTAAAATAAAGGTTGTTCAATTTTTTTGTCTTTTGCTAATTCTTTTATTTGCCTGCCTAATTATACTGTTACACTTGACTTACCAGAGTTTATGCTCCTTTCTATTTTTCCTCAGTAGGATTTAGCTTCCAGTTTTTCAGGGTATTTTTTTCATTGCCTCTAACCACCTGTTTTACTCTATTTTTTAGCCATGATTGCTTTTTTTGTTTCTTGTTTTAATCATTATTTGGGGGCATACATTTAGTTGGAGCTACTGTTTTGAGATTGATGGGGATTGGGCAGATCCCAACTGAATCTCTCAACTGAAATTAACAGAGATTATATGGCAAGGGAGGAGGAAGAGGGAATATAAAGCAGTGGCACTACAATGTTTGTGTCTTAACTGAGATGCTGCAGTAGATAGCTTTTCCCACCCATAATAAAATAATTTCTGAAGATCAGAAGTTGTTCTTTGTATACTTAAAATTGTTAAACCTTCTTATTTTGCTTTAATTTCACTCATTGAAAGTTTCTGCTTCACTTAATAATTAAATACAATGCACATCTGCTAATTTGATATTTAATATCTTAAGATCAGATATTACATTCAATATCTTAAGATCAGATATTACATTCAAACTAAAAAAAAAAATGCAAAAAAATATTCTTCCTTTTGGCATTTGAAATGTCAAATACGGAAAAAGGATACTATTCCTTTTAATAATACCTATAAATTTATAAAACTACACTAAAAGCATACTAAAGTTGCAAAGTAAAACACTGAAAACCTAGGTGAAGCAAAAATTAAGGTTACCTATACTATCTTTCATTGCATGATCACATTTTTTTTCCCACAGGACACCTGCCTCATTTAGTGAATGAGAAAGTAATTCAATATTCTTTTTATCTTCATTCAATATGTGACCCCGGGCTTCAATACTATTCAAACTATGCACTGAATACAAAATTAGCAATTTCTTCTTGGGTATTTCTATGCTTTTATCACAGGGTATGGGTGATTAACAAACACTGATGAATTTATCTTCACATCAGACTTTGAAAATTTTATAGGAGGCAGATTGAGGCATAGTGAGATTACAACAAAAGTTGTCAGAACTGTTCACTAATTTTGAGACACCTAAGATTTGATTTTCCATGAGTACTTAGCATTATATAGAATATTATATGTTTAAAGCTCAGGCCCAATCGTCTTCAGTTCTGCCAATCTTCTCCCTTGTGCTCACGTTAGACATCCATAAGGAAGAATACATAATCAGTATCAAAATGTGACATAGGCCCAGAAAGGGTTATACAAGTAGCAGGCTAATTGACCCAGATTCAACCTTTAGAGACATCTTAGTAGATAGTGATTGCAGGTTTTGTGTGTTTAATAATTATTGCTAGAGATTGAAAATGTAACCAAACAGTTTCTGTTTATTGCTTTATTCAGTTAATTCAAAGATTAAAAGATGTTAACATTTAGCTAAACTGTAAATGTAATAATATCATTATCTTCATTTCTCTTTGAAATATGTATTTAACTTGCAAATGGTGAGAGACAGGCAACTGCCTTATGTTAATCCATGTAGCTAATTTCAGGTGGTGCTTAGGAAACAGGAAATTAATTCAAAGCTAGCATATTTGCCTATTGTTCACCCAAAGACTGCACATTGTCAAGAGGCTATCATAACCTGCCAATGATCTATATAAAGAAGTCTTAGACCCTACTCTATTCTTCTCTGATCAGCATCAGCTTTACCAGAGAATGTTTGAGTCATAAGACTGAGGTCTTCAGTTCCATTCTTGATTATCCTGATATTAGACTTTGGATTATAACCTAGTGAATTGATGGTGATCTGTACTATGAAACTGACCCAAGAACTTCATTCATATTTGTATGTGTAATGATCTTTTAATGAATATTCTCTCTTTTTTGTTTTTATATGCCTTTTAGCTTAGTTAATATAAATTGGCTGTAAACCTATACTTGGGTAAGATCTGAGATATTCATTAAGGTAACTAGTAATGTATCTAATCCTTTGGGTTTGGTAGAACATTTTATATGATGAAGAAGAATTTCAGTAGTCCTTGTATTTGAGCTCATACCCAGATAACCAAGTCAAGACTGGGTTGCTTTAAGGGAACTGTATTTATGGCTTCTGGGTAATCAGTAAGGTATTGTAGATGCTGCTTTTTTGTTGGCTTTGTGAATCTAAGTATTATAAAACTTCCAGTTTGGGGGATTGTCTGTCCCAGTCTTTGCAATTTGGCCTAATAGGACAATATGCATCCCTTCTCCCTCTGGGACCTGACCTCCAACTGAATATTTGGGTTTAAATAACGTGCCCAGCATCATAACGTGCCTCTGTGCTAGAGGCAGGAATAGAATCCATTTTTCAAAGGAACTATTCAATTACTTTAACACTGAGTGGGCCTTCCTCTTCCTGCAAACCCCTGCCTCTTTCAATATATACTTTCTCTTAAGGCAAATGAGGCCGGGTCCCACAGATAACAGAACTCTTCACTGAACAACTGTGATTCACCCCAGCTCAGAGTCTTCTTATTTAAATAAATGAACAGTAGTCCCATGGAAAACAAAGTAAGTAATCATCTAGAGATTTGTAATGCATATATACAAAGTGAGGTGAATTAAGGTTGCATGTCATTTCCTAACTTTTGGCTTTGCCACCTTTGTTTTCATTTAATATACGGGCTGTTTATGTGTAATAGGGAGATTCTACATTTCCGAAAGGGAAAAAAGTTTTATATGAGTTCATATGCAAACTTAGCACTATCAAACTAGGTCTGAATAGAGATTGGGAGTACAAAACATAATTGTCCACCTTTGGTAATCTCATTTTCTCATCAGCTCTTGGGAGTAAGCCACATCTACCCTGATTTAATTGAGTTCATTAGTACTGGTCCTCCATATAGTAATGTAACATTACCATTTTCACATGTGTATATATGTCTGCCAAATTGAAGTTTCCACTTCTTGCATCTGGCAAAATGGACTCCAACCCAGGAAAGGCTATGTCCAAATAAATTTGTAAGTCTTTAAGGTGCCACGGGACTTCTCATTTTTACTGAAATACTAACATGGCTGCTCTTCTGAAACTTTACACAAAGGCACTCAAAGCAATATATCTAGCTATGTAGAGACACATACTAGCTCTGTTTCCATAAAACAAATATGTTCCACTCTTACACTAAAAACACAACAAAAGACCATCACAAAATAGTAATACTTCATTAAGCAAGTTGTCAACTAAAGACATAGAAGTTACCAAACATCTAAAAACATCCCTAGAGGTGTTTAAGTCTCGGCTTGACCAAGCCCTGGCTGGGTTGATTTAGTTGGGATTGGTCCTGCCTAGAGCAGGGGGCTGGACTTGATGACCTTCTGAGGTCTCTTCCAGCTCTATGATTCTATGAAAAACTCCACTATAAATAATCAGCCACCAGAATACCTGTTGTGCTCATGGTAAGGATGAACAAAGCACTGGCCATGAATCCTGATGACTTTTCTTATAGGACTTTATGTACTTAAGTTATAAGCTTTCTTCCTCATCTCTGGTGTATTCAGCTGCACAATTTAATAATGTTGACAAATCCAATTTTCTAAAACGCTTCAGGTTGGTTTTGGTGAAGCAATGACAGAGATTTGTTAGTGAGGCTCTAATTCCAATGGGCCTTGTATTATTAGCAAACAGGTAGCAGAGAGAATGAAAAAGACATACTGACTAAGCTTCTCCCTATGGTATTACTCAGAGTGATTTAAAAAGGGTAAATATTGTTCCAAGTCTTATTGATTTGCCTGATTTATGTATTACAATTTGAGCTTTTAATAGTATACTCCAATTTTGAAGCCTCTTAGGTGTAAAGTGCTAATCACTGGACTATTGAATGGTACATTAAGGACTAGAAAAAGACATTTCCAAATGTCACAAAATTGATAGAACATTTACGGGATAAGATGAAAACCTGGATTTTCTCTTAAAGCAAAAAGAATTAAAAGATTTCCCAAAGGAACAGTCTTTAGAAATAGCAGCATTTTTTTCTGTTACTCAAAAAAACATGGAAGCCTTTGCAGCTCTAGCATCAAATACTAAGTATCTAGTTATAAACATTTTTATCATACAAAAAGATATATACGATTCAACAATTTGGAATAAAAACTCTTATTAGCTTTTCCTTAAGGTCCATCCCTTGAATATTTTTTCCAAGATTTGCATCTCCCATAAGTCTCACTATTAGGAATAAATTTTGATCATGTAAAGGTTGAACTCGACATAGTAAGCCTTTTTCACTTGTAGCATTTGAATTTTAAAGACTTTATCTCATACCTCAGTCTTTTAAATGTATTCAGTTATTGCTCTGTTCAGTGTTGCAATATCTATGTGATTTAGGTCTTATCCATGCTAGAATCACTACTAATGCAGCTCATCTGGTGAAGAGATTATTTGCCAGTGGAAGACAGCTCTTCCACTGATATAATAAAACCACATGGCTACGTCTACATTGGCGCGCTTTTGCGCCAAAGCTATGCAAATGAGG
>JANRFK010001234.1:89713990-89728594 GCA_030068395.1 Apalone spinifera | reverse complement strand
AGCACTGTCCACACTGGCACTTATATTTGTGTAACTTATGTCTCTCGAGGGGTGATTTATTCATAAACAATAATATAATTAAGCTGAAATAAGATGTAATGTACACATAGCCATCTAAGGTTAAGTCCCACTTTCAAAATTGACTTGGGAACTTAGAAGCCTAAGGGTTAGTGAAAGTGAATGGGACTTCAGAGCCTAAGCTCCCAAGTTAGTTTTGAAAATGGGACAGAGGCCTAGTTTTAACATATCTGTTAATTTTGAAGGACATTTTACACATATTAGTGTAAATGTGGATAACACATATTAGTGAGCTAAATGTCCGTAATGCGGTGATCATATGACATTTCAGAGATGGTAAATTTTGAAATTCCAAAAAGCACATTTGAAATCAGACTGAAGATCTTGTTATATTAGCACCTAAGATCAGCAGCTACTTTTGAAAGTGTTGGACAAAAAGGATTCCTCAAAGCTACACAAGTCTGTGGCTGAACTGAGAACAGAACTCAGGGTTTCTGACTGTAACTAAAGGGGCATTTTACAACAAATAATTTACCTACTGAATGTAACTTCTCTTGTTCTCATGAAGTATCCATGCAGCCAGCATACAATTGCTTGAAATGTATTTGTTATTTGAATGTATTTCATGAATCATTTTGTCTGTTATTATTTTTAACTCTGTGGATTGTCTGTGATCATTTCTTAATGAGTTTTCAACATTTGCTAGTCAAGCTGTGTTAACTGTGATTTGTCACATGGTATTGCTCCTATTCCCTAATTGAATGAGAGTACAAACACATCTGGTGCTAATTTAACAGTCAGTTTCGGCAATTTTTCAAAGCCGCATATCCGACTAACTGGTCTCACATGTAAAAGGATGTGAGCATGGTCAAAGCATGTTATTTTTGAACAGACTGATAGCCATGGATGCATTATTTGCCAGTCTATTCATGACTCACATCTGTATGCTTTGTTAGACCATATATTCTGGTAAGAAGAGCAGGCCACCACCACCACTCCGACCTCACCCCTTGTAGCCAGGGCTCCCTCTTTTAGACAAACTGTACAAAAAAATGAAGGAGGAGAAAATAAAGTCACAGTTATGATCTTAACCACAAAAATATTAAATCAATCAATCAATCTGGCAGCAGAGAGAGATAAGTACTCAAAACATGGCAGTGATTTCCATAAGTCTCCATCTGCATATATATTATTCACAGGATCAGACTTAGATGTGGATAACTGAAACAAACATCCAGTATGTCAAAATTAGTTAGTTACAATTGTATAAGTTGATATTTAATCACAACTGATTATTAGTGGGAGGAAGGTTGAGCATTGAATTCTAGTGCTCTGGCTTTGTCCAATCAAAGACTTTAAGAATGCAGGTCAAAGTTCCATAACATTAGTATATGTCTGATTTTCCCATCCTCTGTGTCAGATTCTATGCTGGATACTGGAGATACTGTTTCTGTTCAAAAAAACTGAACAGAAATACAAATATCTGGAGTGTCCAGGTTCCTCTAGGACTTCTCCTTAAAAAAAGAAAAATGAGTTATAATGGAAAATTAGAGATGGACAAAAATGATCAGCAAAAACACAGAGATGACGACACCAAAATTATTCACAAATACAAGTCACTCCAAACCAAATGGTTTCAGCTGAAAACAAATTTAAAAATGAAACTTTCCAAAGAATTCAATGTCAACATTTTCAAAATGAAATATTTAGATTTTTCAGATATATCAAACACAAAACTTGGCTTCAAAATGTCCTTGAATTTTATTTTATTTTTTATTCTAAAACTGTACAAATAGTCAAAGTTATGAAGGATCTAAAAATGTTGAAATGAATCATTTAGTTAAACTCTAAATGATGTTTCATTTTTACTTTAATTCACCAAAAGAATTTAATTCCATCCAGAATTTCTTCCCTTTTGTGCCTTAAAATTACCAATCAACCAAAGAGGTTCATTAGTCACACAGCTTGAGAGATAATCCCTTTACATGATCCATATAAAAGTGGTAGAGCTCCCAGATACATTTCGTGTAACATTCATCCCCAACTCTATATTTTATGATCAGTTTAATTATATGGAAAATTAATCAGACATCAGAAACTAATTAATTTGCTAGGTGAGCCAATAATCCAATCTAGTGACACACTATTAAAAATCCTACCGAGATTAATTTTTCTAGTATTTCTGGAGAAGAAATCTTAATAATTTTTCAGGGCTAGGTTGTTTGGGGCATATTACCAAAGGAACATAGTTTTAACCTTTTCATTCTGTCACTGTAGCTTAGCTCATTGTTTAATTTAGTATCCCTTCTGTTGAACTTCTTTAGAATTTAGTAAGTTTCTCCAGCAATAATAGGTCTAAGATGGGGGCTGGTATTTGAGTGCATGTGTGTATTATAACCTGTTAGAAAATTATGGGCTGAGGCAGAGGCAGATCACCAAAGGTCATATACTGCAGCCTGAAGGTAGCACTTCTTATAAGGAGTAGGCTGTTCAAAGAGAAGAAACTGAGTTAGTGGGAGGTGTGGTAGGAGAAACATACAGAGAACCACAGTTTAATGTGAAAAGGTCTTGGAAAGGTTAAGCAACAGAACCTGGTTTTGAGACGGTACGAAAGAATCTCAGAAATATGTGCTTTTGGAGTTGAGTTGACATTGAACTGGGATGTGCTACTTGTATCCTTAGAGTATATGTGAAGTTACTAGGGAGCCCAATAAGAGGAAACGGAGGCAGCAGATACATGTCTCAAAAAACCTGACAAAGGCAGAGCATGCATATCATAGCTTTCAGAAATGTCGTGCTTAGCTCTGTCCTGGATTTCAGGTGCTAAGGTGATACTCACTTTTGTATGAGCCTAAGTGCTAACTGGGTGCTCTGACACCAACGAAGACCCATCCATGACTATGCCCTTGATATATATTTGTATTTGTGCTGCCCTGACTTTTCTGTCTCTGACACATAGTACAGCAATCACTTTAAATTGAAAGCATACAAAGATGCTTTTAAATCGAATCATCACTGGAAATAAAATGTGTTTAAATCATTGGGCAGAGTGGGTTGTGCAAGAGAACTCATACTACAGTCTTACCAACCTAATATATAATTCACAAACATTTCAAACACTTCACAAGTTTTACCAATTCCTGTTCCAACTGAAATGAATTGTATGTCAATTAAGGATTGGTTATCCAGTTTGGATTAAATCATGGATCCTCTCTGAAAAGGAAATAGCACATTCCCAGCTGCATACATGATCTGATTAATCAGACTGCCCACTGGAAAAATGGCAGAGGACATGATTTTTATAAAAAGCTTCCTTCACCTCTGCCACAAGGCAGAACTTGAAAAGCACTCTATGCCATATCTGATCACATTTGCCATGTGATTGCCATAATTATAACTAACATATGCCCTATGTACTTCATTAATCACAAATCAATTGTAAACCAAGGCAACCTGTGAGGCTGACATATTGTTAGCAAAGGTTTAAAAGCCATGATTTCATGGTGCAACTAGAGATGTAAGTGACCAGTTGACTATCTGATAAGCAAAAGCTTCTCAGATAGTCTATTAGTCCCTTGACCAGTTGCTCTTCCCCCCTTTGCTGCCTCTATCAGAGACAGCAAGGTGGGAGCAGGACCTGGTGCTGGGGAGCAGGGGAGGCGGGGGGGTACTGGGGACTGGGCACAAGCCGGGAATCAGCTCATTCCCGGCTAGCACCTAGTCCCAGATGCTGTGCCTCTGCTTTTTAAATGCATTAAGAACATTTAAAAGGCTGGAGTGCAGCCAGGGGGACCCTGCATGAGCTGGGAATCAGCTGTCACTCTGGGTGCCTCCTGCTGTGCTTTAATCTTTTAAATGTACTAAGAACCGTCAGGCTCTTAATACATTAAAAAAGGCAGAGCCTCATTGGGGTCAGCTCCCGGGCCAGGAGCTAACCCCACTGCAGCTCCCCTGCATATTGATGAATTAACTAGTTGATGGAAAATCCATCAACTAGTCCCTTAGTTTATTAAACTAAATTTAACATCCTTAGGTGCAACAAAAATCACAGTTTTCCTAACAGAGCTTCAGTGGAGGACATATCCATATTACTTCTGCTTACTCTCTGACATTCCAACCACTTTCAATTTTAGCTACAAATATACAATGGTATTATTTTGTTGACAGTAGCTATAGTAAATATCACAAAGTTTATTATACAGGACTTTCTGTTTTCCCTGATCTCCTTTGCATCCGTACCCTTGACTATATGTGGGAAATTATATATTCTCCTAGTGGATCATCTGCCATTCATGACAAGATCTAACACCTTAAACTGTTGTAGTCAGGCTTTCTGACTGTTTTCTAATTGAGTTTCCCTTAGTGGTCACAGACTGTCAAAATCTTTCTAGCAGATTTTAACTGTTGCTTAATAACTATCAACAGCTAGTTAAATAATTCAAGTAGCAGAAAAAGATATGGGATTTTTCCTTAGAGTGCTAGCACAGTGGAGATCATAAGACATAGGTAACTTATTGTCAGAATAGGAATAGAGATGTAGCCGTGTTAGTTTGGTCTTGCTGAAACAAAAAGACAGGACTATGCAGCACTTTAAAGACTAGTCCTGTCCATTGTCAGAATAGTTTTCTTTGGTGTAATTATTCTCCTAACTGAATCAACCAGTGACAGGGCATCTGCCCTGCATTGGACCTTCAAGGATTAAATCCCAGCCCTTCCAGAGGGCTGGACAAGTGGAGCCAGCAGCTGAGGCAGAGACAGCCAATTAGGGCCCAGTTGAGGGCAGTATGGTTCCTGGAGGGGAGCAGTCTCAGATTCACTCTTGCTCTAGCTGTGGAGCAGGAGGGATCTAACTTCCAGAGAAGCTAAAGGATTCCTGACATAGAGCAGGGCTGGGGAAAGGCAGGCAGAGCTGGGGAGGCTCTGGCCAGGCAAACTCCCAGGTTTCAGGGCTGGAAGCAAGGCCTGAGAGTACTAGGGCTGCAGGGAGAGAGCCAAGGCAGCAGGCCCATACCCCTTGCCTATGATGTGTGGACATTTCAAACTGTACTTTATCCCTGAGGCAGGGGCTAGATGAAGACTGGCAATAGGGTCACTTAGGCAAGCTGGACATAGGGGGTTGGGGATTCTCTGAGGGGGAGGACCCCAGAGTGTGAGGGCACTGTGGTAGGGCAATATCCAGGGGGACGACACCACGATCTGGGAAGGACATGGGTCCTAATGCAAGGTGGTGGAGCCATTAACATGTAATAGTAAGTGTGACACTGGCCAGAAGCAGGAGCTCCATCACTGAAGAGCTAATTCCCAAGTGACCAGCAGGAGGTGCTGTGGTGGTGAGTCCTGCCATGCTGCACACTCTAATATTACTAATCATTATGCAGCATAACTGATAGCATTGGTCTGCTCTCCCATTCAAATGATGAACATATATTATAGCCATGTAAAACCGTAACTCAACAATGTAACCTTATCAGATCAAAATGAAATTGTGCTCCAAAATCCTTTCAAGGAACAAATAAATCATTGCAAGTGGCCAGGTATTCTCACTTTATCTTCGGAACAGTCTGTTACCTTTTAGGCTTCAGTCTTTCAAATTACTACAACAGAAAGTGGTAAGTGTTTTTGAAGGTTTAAAACAATGACCCTGTCCATGAATGAAAAATGAAGCTATTTTAGGCTGAAAGAAAAGGTCTTTACCCTGGATTTGTAACATAATGATAATGTGGTGTTCTTTATGATCCTATATATTTGTATATTGTCTCTAAGGCATGCCAATCTCTCCTCAGCAACATTTTGTCTCAGTATTTGCATCCATCATTCTAGCAACAGGCATCTGAGTTACTTTACATTTGAACTAATAAGCAGAAAGAGAGCCAGGTCTTGTGTTTTCTTTCTTTTTAAGTAAATGGTGACCAAAAAACCCACAAACATGCTATGAGGTGATAATATATTTATTTGAAACTCGCTAGCCCTCATTCTGTAGTTCTCAGAGTAACAATTATCAACAAACTCAACTGGAATCCTTTACAAGAAAAGAAAGTGGAGTTGATGTGTCTTTTGCTGTCTTTTACCTCAGTGTCAGTGTAATGATGTCATTAGTGGCAATAAAATACATTTTGAATTTTCTAAAATTTATGTTGTACTCAAAAGTTAAACACAGCAATACAGATGTTCTTTGCTGAGAAGTACAAAGCCACAATTCATTGCTCTAAAGCAGTGGCTCTCAAGCATGAGTCCTGGGCCACTGGGAATGGGGGAAGGAAGCATAAGAATGTTTCTGGAGTCCACCAAGCAGGGCCAGCATTAGACTTGGTGGGACCCAGGACAGAAAAAGCTGAAGCTCCATTAAATAGGTCTGAATACCATGGCTCTGAGCCCCACCACTGGTGCTTAAGCCAAAGCCAAAGCATCTTAGCTTTGTTAGGTTTCTTATGGCATCGAACCCCAGACAATGTCTTTGTTTGGTACTTTCAAATGCTTGACCTGCCCTTTATGCAGAAAACAGTTGTTGTGAGCAGTGGAGTTTTTCATAATCTTTTGTAGGTGGGGGATAAATTTTCAGAAAGAAAGATTGACAACTCCTGATCTTGAGCTAGATGTGACTCTGGAATGCCCTCTCCAGCATCTGAACTATTTTCTAGTGGTACAATTTGCCCTAAATGCTCTTTACTATAGTTATGCACATTTCCCTGTGCCACGTTACATTGCTTGGAGCCATGGAATTGCATTGCCTGTAGCCAAGAAAAAAAAAGTGATATCACATGGAGCTGCAGAGAACTAAGAAAGTATTGTAGCATGTGGGTTGGATGTTATCTGCAATGCCCAAGTCATAACGTTATTTCAGTTTGTATTAATGAGTTGTTAAGCAAACATTGAAAGGGAACATCAGGCTTTTGCATTATAAGTCCATGCTGGTGTGTGATATTGAAGTCTCTCTAGTGTTTCAAGGTTGAATACCTCTATTGTACAGTATTGTTTCTATTGTATTTATCCATATACAACTTTCACAATTTTGAAATAAAAATAAATGTATTGTATCCTCAGTACTTGAAACTAGCTATTGATTTGTGCCTGCTGGACCACATTAAAAATTTGTATGAATCTCTGTTCTGCTAAACAAAAGTCTTTTCTTTTCTTTCGTCTTTGGATAGCTTTGGTATACCACTTCTCCTTGTGCTCTCCTGAACTTCATTCAAAGTAATGTCACATGCAGAGGTCTCTTGAATCTTGCTGAAGCCTTTTAAAATGATTTTTTTGTATGTTCAAGTTTTTCTTTTGGTGAGAGTATGATTATTAACTGGTTGATAACATTTTTATCTGTAAGTGAATCTAATAAATGCACATGCTGTTTGCAGAATAAATAAATGCTGACATTTAATTGCCTCAATGGATATTTTATGTGGTGGTGAAAACATAACTATTAAATTATTAATTAGGACACAATGGGAATGGATAACAGATTTGTGGAGGTTTATGTGTATTTCCATTCATACTCTATGGTGCAATATTGTATTTATTTATATGTATAACAAGTATGTGTTATTTAAAATATATACACACCTATAGCAAGAATAGGAACAAAACAAAACTGATGTCTCTAGTGGTATACAGGCTAATTAGAAAGTTGTATTTATCTGCTGAATCTAGCAGTTAACAGAGGTTACATTTAAGTTGTAGAATTTCATAAGCACGCTTTAAAAAAAACTATGCACATTGCTAGAAGTTAAGAGAGGAAAAGTATAATGGTAAAATTTTCAGGATTTTTAATATTATTTTATCTAGGCAGACTGCAGTTTAAATATATATATATTTCCTTTTGGTTTCGGAATTTCTCTTTGCAGTAAAAAGAGCTGGAAACATTTTTATAACAAAATTGATTGCATTGTTCAAAAATGTCATGGACTCTATGGCTCGTTCACGTTTGCAGATTAGTTTATGTAGTTGTATTAATGTTGTGATATGCTTAAGGGAAACCTCATAAAAGCAGATCATCAATGTGGAAGCCAGTTGTGCAGAAAAAGTTTTGGGTAACTATTTTTCAGTCACAATTTGCACTGCTTTTGCTACCAGTATTGCATTTTGGCTGTAATCTACAGAACTAAGATAGCCATGGAAATAGAACAGCCCATAATAAAGTAAGTGAGCTTTAGGCCTGATTCTACAGCATAGAAATCAATGAAAGTTTTGCTGCTGACTTAAATGGACACATGATCAAGGCCCAAAGACTGACAGCCTGCCCGAGAACCTGCAGTTCCTGAATTCAGTGATAGTTGCAGGTTCTTACAAACTATTCAACACCTTGGTATTGGGCATTAGGTATTTGGGCATTAGGTTTTTCTGAAGTCTTAGTCAAGCAAACTTCCCATTGCTTTCAATGAGATTTTGTCTAGGTAGGGAGTAAGTACTTTTAGATTTTGCTACCTATGTTATCTGAATAACTAAGAGCAGATTTCTCAATGGTTTCAAAAAATATTGGACCTCATTCTATGCACATACACCCTTAAATCAAAGCAGGAGCGGGCTTATTGCATTTACATTACCTCTGCACATTCACAATGTGTGTATTAATCATAGAATAAAGGGTATGGCATATTAAAATGAATACCAGATTGTAGAAATAGATAATCCACATTGTCTTTGTAAAGAAAAATGGTTGTGATACAGGAGTCCCACTCTGATGATTTAATATACAGCAGCATTTTTTTTTCCTTTTTGCTTCTTAACTTTGTACTAGACTACAAAGAAGAGATATTTCCAAAACCATGTTAGATTTATTATTTTTTCCCCTCTGAGTCCATATTCCAGGTTCTTAATAAAACCTACTTGTCTGAGGGATGTGTAAGGATTTTATGATACTTTCAAATTCTTTTTATCTTGTCTCAAATGTATAGGATTCCACAACTAGCCAGTACATTGAACACAAATAGCCTGAGAGCTGAATTACTCATGAATGTTATATAGTTCAACATGACCATTTTATTCATAACACACATTCTTTCACAGATTTTCAGCTGAGAATAATTCCATACTGCAGTATAATAATTTGACAACTAATAATTGATTAATTTATTATTCAGCATAATTCTAGTATTTAGAGCACAGAATTGCTAAAAAGTTGATTAACTCACTTCAGCTTTATGAACTCCATTATTTCTCAAATAATGCTTCATGTTGCCAAAAATGAGCATGAAGGATTTAGGTTTCTAAAGTAATTTGGCTTCTATTTCTTTCCTCAATCCTCCCAATGTAAGAAGAGAGATAAAAATATCCATGTGTTCATATTCTACATTATGTTTCAAAGTCTTACAAACACCATTTTCCTGAATACTATAGACAATACATTGTAATGCTCAGAGGAAAAGAGATTCATATCTCAGAGATGTCGGCCAAGACTTAAAACAAATATAAAGAAACGAATTCAAGAACAAAAGATAAATTGTCAAGGTTTCACTGCAATAGGGGATATACTACAATTTCTATATCCTAATAATAAATTTTTAAAATACTCCTTTTGAAAACTAAATTGAAACGACATGAAATATGGTCAGTGAAAATGAATGTGTGTGTGTGTGATGGCGTCCTCCTGCTTGTGAGTGCCCCTCTGTGGCTGAGAGGTGTCTGGTAAGCACCCCTCCTGGCTGTCTGTTGTAGAGGAAATGACAGTATATGGCCTGGGACTAGGCTTCTTCTTGCCTCCTTGCTGTGACTGCTGAGGAACTGGAGAGGACCTAGGCCGCCCAATCCCTGGGTCCCAGCCTAGGGAACCTATAAGTAGCAAGTGGCTGCTACGAGTCTCTGCAGTCTGCTACTTCTATGTTCCCTAGGCCTCTTCCCCAGGATTCTGTTCTGTCTGGTCATCTCAGGGTTCTGAGGCTAGGTTCTCAATATACCTTGTCCAGAGTGATATCAACTCTTCTAGTCAGCTTGTGGCTAGTCTTCGGCCACTGGACCTGGGCCTCACCCAGGCCTAAAGTTCAACTTGCACTTGAAGCTGTCCGTGGTGCTGCTGTTCTCCCATCCAGTACATAGATTGGTCTGGGTTGGGCTCCTGTGAGACACTGCCAGGCCCTAGCCCAGCAGCTTCTTTTATACTAGTCTGCTGGGCCCTGATTGGCTGCCATAGAGGCAGCCACTATAGCCTGCCTGGATGGCCTCTCTTCTGCTCCTGTCACTGGAGTGGGATGTTGGAGCTTAGTCCACCTCATCACAGTGTGTGTTTATAAATACTCATGTTGTTCTCACAGACCTTATGTTGCTCTCATTGGGCATGTCTACTCTATGAGATAAGGTTGAATCTATTATGGTCAATTTCTAGGCACCTGATTTAGAGAAGTCAAAGGCCTATGACCTCATTATGGGGAAGAATCAAATGTTGTCCAAAGTATTACATCCCCATTAGGGAGCCTACCATTGACTCAGAGAATGAGATACCATGGCTAGCTTGGCAGTCTGGGCTTTGCTTCTTGGACCTGCTGTGTCCAAAACCCTTCTGCAGTTGGTTATAGGGGCTCATGTTGGCTGAGTCCCATAAGACAGTCCTCTACTACCTCCTCCCTCATGCGAGATATAGAAGATGCAGTGTGCGCTAATGCCTTTTTGTGCCCTGGTTGTCTACACAGGTTCTAGAGTACTGTGAGCATGGAACCCAGTAGGCTGGAAAGCAGCATCATGCTCATGGGGTATTGTGGTGAGCCTCATTGCACTGTACTTTGAGAATGTATGCATGTGGCTCCACCAGGAAAAGGACAAGGATGAAGCTCAGCATAGCATGGAGGCCCATCTGCAACAAGGCCTGGCATTCATGCTAGTGCACCTTCCAGTCAATCCTCTGGACACAGTAGACCACCGGCTCAGATTAGTGAGCTCACATTGTGATGCAAAGATGGGATAATCAGCACTGGCAGCAGAACTTCTGCATGCAGACGGCCACATTCCTGGAACTCTGTGAATGGCTTTCCCCTGCCCTGAGGTGTCAGGATACTAACATAAGATCCACCCTGACCATGGAAAAGTATGTGGCAATTGCCCTATGGAAGCTTGCCACACCAGACAGCTACCGGTGAGTCAGGAATCAGATTGGTGTGGAGAAATCTATGGAAATTTATGTTCTCATTCAAAAAACCAAGGCCATAGATAATATCCTGCAATGGAGAGTTGTGACACTGGGGAATGTGGAGGGCTTTGCCAGCATGGGCTTCCCTAATGGAGGAGGCCGTAGACGGCAGGCACATCACCATCTTGGTCTTTGAACACCATGCCTCAGAGTATATCAACTCCAAGGAGTATTTCTCCAGCATGTTGCAGGTACTGGTAGATCACAAGATGTGTTTCACCAGCATCAACATATGGTTGGGAAAGGATGGTTGGGAAAGGTGCATGACATCTGCATCTTTTGGATTGTCTGCCTCTTCCAAGAGATGCACACTAGAATTTTTCCCCCCAAATGGGAAATCACAGTTTGAGAGTTTTACATGCCTATAGACATCCTGAGTGACCCAGGTTAGCCCTAGCTCCCATGGCTCATGAAGCCCTACACAGGCAGCCTGAACCCCAGCAAGGAAGAGTTCAATTACAGACTGAGCAAGTACAGAATGGTGGTGGAATGTGTGTTTGGACATTCAAAGGGGAAGTTTAGGAGTCTCCTGAACCTCTTGAACCTCAGCGAATGCTACATTCCCTTCATGGTGATGGCCTGTTATGTGCTCCATTATCTGTGCAAAAACAAGGGGGAAACTTTTTTGGTAGGGTGAAAGACTAAGGCAGAGCACCCTGCCCGAGAGTTTGTGCAGCTGGATACCAGCGTCATAAGGAGAGCACAACAAAGGGCAGTGTGAATCAAAGACACCATGCAAGACAGTTTTATGCAAGGCCTCTTTTGAGATTCTTCCCCATGTCTCTCAACAAGTTACCCCTGAATTCCCTGTGTTTCCCTTTAATCCTACATTATAACACTCTTCACGGACATTGAAAAAGCATTCAACATGTTACAGTGAGACAATCTATATAAATTAGTCAAAACTGCAATAAAAAGGGATAAGAAATAATAAGTAACAAAATTCCACGAATCAAAGTGGGAACCAGTGAATCAAAAGTCTAAAACTTTATAAGTAGCTCTCCACAAAAGAGTATTTTAAGACATACTTTGTTTCCTATGATAAATGATTCCCTGGAAAAAGTGCAGATGGGAATAAGTATTTCCCTTTTCACAGACCACAGTGCTATATGGACTAACCACAAAATACTTAAATTAGCAGTGGAGAAGACAAATGAGGCTCTCCAGAAAATTTTCCAGTGGGAAAATGACTGGTGATTTAAGTCTCCCTTGTAAAAAACAAAATGAAACAAAGGGAATGATTAGGAGACAAGATGAGATGACTTGCATTTACTTCCTTTGGTGAAAAAAAGATCAGATAGGAATACAGTTTTGAGCTAGGAACAGTGTTTGATAATATATTAACTTGGAAAGATCACAGATAATATCATACAAAACATAAAAAGGTAGAAAGAATTTGATTACAAAAGTGCAACTGAAAACAAATGGAGCTCTGATAAGGTGGTACAGGTTGAACCTCCCAAATCCAGAACTCTCTGGTCCAACAACATCTGTGGTCTGGCAGGGCCAGGGACGTTGCTAGATCAAAGGCCCCTAAGCAATGCAGGGGCTGGTGATCCCCAGCGGGGCCTGGCAGCATTTGGGGAACCCCCACCCTGACCCAGAACCCCCAGCATTAATGGGGCCATGGGATAACTAGGCAGTGGCCAGGGAGCCCCATCCCTGGCCAGGGATCCCCCGGCATCAGTGGGGCCAGGCAACAGCTGGAGAGGTCCCGCCAGGGCTGGGCAACCCCCATGTTAGAGGGGGCAAGTGACCGGGGAGTCCTGGCCGGGGTAATCCCTGGCTGAAGCTGGGCTGTCTGCAGCCCTGGCTAGGAACCTTGGTATACCTCCAGTGGCAGTGGGGCTGGCATGACCGGGCAGCTGGAATCCCCAGTGGCAGAGGGCGAGCCGGCTCTAGCAGTGGGGGATGGTGGCAGGGTAGTCTTGGCTAGGGAACCCCAGGGAACACCCTGTGACAACAGGGCCAGCAGTGGCCAAGCAGTCTCCACCAGGAACCCCAGGAGACCCTGGGGCAGTGAGCAGGCAGCAAGGTGGGGAGCCGTGACAGGCCACCTTTAGTGGGGCCAGCGACAGGGCAAGGAGCCCCCAGAGAGAGGAGCCTGGGAACAGAGCAGCCAGCAGGGGATCATTGACCTCCCACGGTCTGGCAAACTCCCTGGTCTGGGACAGCTCAGGTCCCAAGGGTGCTGGACCAGGGAGGTCCAACTTGTATAGATGTTAATGTTAAGATCAGAGGCCTCAAACTAATGCCCATGGGCCATTTATGACCTGGGAATTTTTGCAATCTGGCCCAGGAGTCATTGAGCCCTAGCCCATGGAGGGTTGGGATCCCCTAAGCACCCCACTTTTGCACTCCCATCCCAAACCTCCAACCTCTTCCTCCTCCCCCCCCTCCTTGCATCCCTTCCTCTCCATGGCACAATCTTGGAGATTACTGGCACTGGGCGGCAGCAGGGGTCAGGCCCCCTCCCACACTCTCTGCAGTGGCGGGAGTCAGGGGAAGCAGAGCAATGGGGGCAGTGGATGAGACTTGGGAGATGGGTACCTATACACACACTCCTTTGCCAGGTCCCAGGGATTCCTAGGCTGGATTATGAAAATACTCGGGCCATAGGCACCCCCAATTAAAACTAATTTTATACTACAGATGTAATGCTTTTTGGTCAACCTGAAAAACAGCTCTTGAAAACTGGAAACTGTTCTAGGCCCAATCTCTTCAATGGCCACATGTCAGTATGCTAACACTGCCTGTATGCATGCTGCAAATAGCTACCACAGAAACACAAATCTAAGACTACTAGATCTAATCTTTTGAGCAAAGGGGAAAGGGATCATGAAAACGGAAGTACTTAACAGTTTTAGAAGAAACTTGGTATTAAAGTTATGTGGATTGCATAATGTCGATATACAAAAATACATAATGTAAATCTATAAAAAGAAAAATGTAAGATAACTAAGAATTTTTAGTTGTGGGCAAATTACAGTTAGAAGGTTATTACCCCATTTGTGGATTTGGAATTATATGAAAAAACAGAGGGAAGAAAAAAAACACATTATGGTCAACAAAATTTCCAAATTTATAAAAATGGGGCCACTTTGCCAAGTCTGTAAGGACAGATCAAAGGATGAGAGCAGATAGAGTAGGAACAGCCTTCAGTGCTCCTAATCATGAAATCCAGAAAGTTAAAGGCTAGCAAATTATGAGACCATTCTGGCAGCTGAACTAATGGGGAGAATGTTAGCAGTAGCCTGGGTAAGAAATGTGCAATCAGTTGCAGCTGTAATTTTATCTGATTCCTTGCCTGTAATAAAGACAATTAGAATAGGGACTTTGGAGAGCAGAAATGCCATAAATGAAATAATGTTCCTATCAATGGACATAATGCAGGCAGGTATCTGTGTAACGATTGCATGATTGCTGGCACACATCAGAATACCTGGAAATGAGATGGCTAACAAAGCAGCAAAATA
>JANRFK010001234.1:89700404-89713980 GCA_030068395.1 Apalone spinifera | reverse complement strand
AGATCTAAAACATGGGGGGGGGGGAGGGGAGAAGAGATATTGAAATATCCAAAAGTAGACAAGAATTTAAAAGTGTAGTTCCAAAGGAGCTTGCAAAGGAATGGAAATAACTATGGACTAAAGAAACAAAAGGGTGATGTATGCTTAAAAACCGAAGATGAGTGTGGAATACAGAATTAAAACTGGAAAAAGGAAGTAGTAATTTGAAAGTGTTAACAGGTCATTATGCCTTAAATCCGTGGTAGTCAAAATCAGGCCTGGGGGCTGGGTCCAGGGTCCATCCCACCATGAATTTCTCTCCCCTTTTCACCAACTGATAAGCAGAACAGTACCTACTTACAGCTGGCAATTTGTGTTCAGCTGCCCCTCCCCTACCTTGTTCCATCCTGCAGCAGAGCTGCTCCCAGGATTCTCCTGCTAGCTGTGCAGAGGAGAGGGGAGTGCTGAAGTCAAGTTATCCCCCTGGACTCCGTCTCTGTAGAGCAGGGGTTGGGGAGACAGAAACACAGAGCAGAGCATTTCCAATCTTAACCCTGGATAGTAAGTGTCTCAGAGGAATGCCTCTTTTAAGAGGCAATGCACTGTTTCTAAGATTTGAGTGCTTGCACTCATTCACTCACTCTCTCTCACACATACACCTTCCCCTTCTCCCCACATTCATCTCTGCAGAGTAGGGCGAGGGGAGATTACAACAGAGCAGGACATCTTTTTCTGTCTTAAAAAGACTGCCCCTTCTGACCAAGGTCCAGTCTCTTTCAAGAGCCCCAGAGCCAGCCCATGACCACATATCAAAATTCATAAATAAGATAAATGTATTACAAAGATGTAAAAATAGTCTGTGTAATGTGTGAAAAGCCATAGAAACTGTTCATCGGGTTCTATGGTATTGTGAACAATATTCAATAGAAAGAATCTTTATGGAAAATTGAGTTGTCTTGGAATCAAAGATTTCTCCCTAAAGGGACTAGTAAGAATACCAGGGAAACAGAATAGTGGAGAAAAAAAAAAGAAAACTCTTTTTGTATTTCATTAAGAACACTAGATTCAGAGAAAGGTTATTAAAATAAAATGTAACAAACAACCATACTTAGGCTAAAAATAAATGAAGAGAAGTGGCAGCCATAACCTTGTGTGATGAGACTGCTGCACCAAAAAGCAAAGAACGGAGGAGAGAAACTATTTCCTGGAGGAGCACTGCCCTACAACAGAAGCAGCAGCTCTTACTGAGAAAGTCTGGCTCTGAGTCTTCCTCCACTCCCTTTCAGACATTATCTGAAAAGGTAAGGAGAACCATGTGTGTTGCCTGCCTGAGCCCTAAGACTCTGAAGTCTGAAGCCTGAAGCAAAGGGCTCTAAATAAACACCAATCAATCAATCAATCACACTTCAAACCAAGGAATCAGGGGTGGCCTCTGGGAAGTTGATTAGGAAGTGGGCTGAACATGGACAGTCCCTACGTAAAAGAATCAATGGACACAAATCAGATATTAGGAATGGCAACATACAAAAACCTGTAGGGGAACACTTCAATCTCCCTGGACACACAATTGCAGATCTAAAGGTAGCCATCCTGCAGCAAAAAAACTTCAGGACCAAACTTCAAAGAGAAACTGCTGAGCTACAGTTCATCTTCAAGTTTGACACAATCAACTCAGGATTAAACAAAGACTGTGAATGGCTAGCTAACTACAAAAGCAGCTTCTCCTCTCTTGGAATTCACACCTCCAGATCAGCTACTAGAAGTGGGCTTCATCCTCCCTGATTGGACCCACCTGTCATCTCCAGCCTGATTCTGGCCTGCATATTTATACCTGCCTCTGGAAATTTCCACTATAAGGTGCCACAGGACTCCTCGCCACTTTTGCAGATTCAGACTAACACGGCTACCCCTCTGATACTGTGCATATCCAGTTATTTTAATTTATTATTCATTCATATATTGTGTGGTGGTGTGATTATGGTGGGGCATATATCATTATATGTACATTTCACGTAATTTATACAAATATAAAAGTATAAGATAGTTCCTCTAACTTCTGACCTATATTCTAGACATGAGTATGACAAACTGGAATGCAGGAACCTGTAGGTTAAACCCTGAAAGACTTTAGCTTAGCTATTTTATGTCTTAAATGGAGGAAATGATGACACAAGTGCCCAGAAAAACCCCCAGTGCCCTAAGATTATGGACACCTCATAATATTGTTCAGACTTACCCATAAGGTGAATAATGTTAATGAGAATAAAAGAAACCTACCTAGCCTATACAAAATTGGGGTCCATTAAGTTTCGAGTGGACGTACATCAATAAAAGAAGTGGGTGTGGTACATGTACAGAATATAGGTATAGACACAATCATAGTATAAAAAGAAGACACTCAGAATGGGAAAACTGAGTGACCTCTGGGACATTTCAGCAGGACCCTCTCTTGCATTGTCAATCAATCCATGCAAGGGAATACAGACTACCACCACCTATGTGGATGTAAGTATGCCTATAGTTAATAGTTATTGCATGGTACACATCCTTTTTTGGAATTATATTTGCTGCTACTTTTATTATCCTATTTGACAGTAATAAACCTACTAAAAGATAGATGCTCTTGTAAATGTACGTGTGATTTGCCTAACCATTTCTGTGTTCCTAAGAGTTCTAGATCTAAAACAGACACAACACTATCGAGCTTGAGATGGTGACAGTCAGAGCAGAACCAAGAGAAATATGTTTAACTACAGAGTAGAAGGTTACATATGCGATCACACTTTCAGGTCCCAGGGCTGAGACCTCACAGAGTAGAAGATCCCTACTGCCATAAATTCCCCTATGTCTAGCCCTGGATGGCCAAGACTTGGGGGGGGGGGGGGTTACTGACAAACAAGCTAATCCAGCTGAACCCCTTTCAGTGTGTATTCACTACACACTGAACTATAAGAGACTAGAGCTGTAGGCCCTGACAACTAGAGCACCACTTCCTTCTACTGTAATTTGTTTGAATGGGATGTGCCCTGGGTGAGAAAAAAAATACACAAGAATCAAGCAAAGCTCTGGTATGTTCTTAGCTTTAGAAAACTTGATGAGGCAACAGAAGAGCAGCTTGAGAAGTGAAAACATTTTTGAAAATTAGAAAATATGAAACATGAGTGAACTACCAATGGCCAAATCATGCCCTCAGTAACCTCTGCATCATATTGCTGGGCACACAGGAGTAAGGAGAGCACAGAGACAGAGAGATACAATGGTTTTGGTTTTATTCAAGATGATTTTTTTTGCATTTTCCAGCTTTTTAAGTCCCCGGTACAATACATCCTGACCCTTTGCCCTTTGTCAAACCTACACACACAGCATTTGGAACTTTTATTCTTCCATGGATTCATAGATTACAAAGCTAGAAGGGAGACCAGGGTGAACACCTAGTCTGACTTCCTGAATAACACAAGTCACAGGACTGTCCTCAGTTACTTCCTGTTTGAACTAGAATAGATTTTTCAGAAAAAAAATCCAAAACTTTGTCTAAAAATTGCCAACAATGGAGAATCCCTCACAACCCTTGATAAGTTGTTCTAAAGGTTAATTGCCCTGACAATTAAAAATGTGCACCTTATTTCTAATTTAAATTTGTCTAGATGTTTTCAGCTAGCATGGTATTAGTGATATTCAGATGCATGCACCAATCACAATAGCCTGAGTATTAGCTTTAAGGAGTCAACATTGGCAGAAAGGACAAGATCACTGACAACCTCATCTTCATTCCTTTGTGCCAGGTATGGTTGGGAAGGAGACAATTGGGCTATGTCTACACTCGCGGCTTCTTGCGCAGGAATATCTTGCCTGTCCCCTTACAAGATCTCTTATGCAAGAAAATGTCCACACTGGCCAGAACCATATCGTAAGAATGCTGAGCTCTTGCGCAAGAAAGCGTCCACACTGGCGGGAAGCCCTTGCACAAGAACGTGTCTCCGGAAGCAAATTGGCCATGTCAAGAGGTCACCAGCAGCAACTGTAGACATGCGCCGGACCCCCACTGGGAAACATACTTAAAGGGACTCCTGGACAGCCATTTTCCTGTGGCTGCATGCTCACGCACCCATTTGAGGGAGGGAGAGCCAGAATAGCACCTGTCACCCCTGTTCCTGGTAAGTGTCCCTGGGCACCCTCGCTGCCACCATCACAGCCATGGAGCCGGAGGAGGACCCCAGCCAGCAATGTCCGCTCCTCATGGCCATTACAGAGGCTGTGGAGCTCCTCCACCAGGGAGCCACATTGCTCCAGCAGGAGCTGGAGACTGAGCAGCAGGTGCAGGACCTCGCCACAGCTGCAGCTGGGCTAGGGCACCCACACCCCACCACTGACAGGGGACTGGTGGGAGCGCCTGGTGCTGGGACAATGGGGAGACCAGCAATGGGTGCAGAACTTTCGGATGCGCAAGGGGACATTCCATGAGCTCTGCACCTGGCTTCCCTGAGCTCCGGAAGCAGGACACCCGCCTGCACCCCACCATCCCCGTGGAGAAGAGGGTTGCAATTGCCCTCTGGAAACTGACCACCCCGGACAGCTACCACTCCATGGCGAACCAGTTTGGGGTGGGCAGGTCCACTGTCGGCGTGGTCGTCCAGCAGGTAAGGCCCTCCATGGACCACGGGCTTGTCCTGGGGGAAGGAAGGGGCCAGACTGGGTGGGGGGAGACTGTAGGGGCAGGGGGAAGCCCCGCACACAGGGGGTCATGCTGTCCCTCCTGCACATAGCCCCGCTGGTGGGGGAGGGGGAGATCCCAGGGGACAGAAGGCCTTGGCCTGCGAGGGGCGAGGGGCCATCAAAGGGAGGGTGAGCACACTCCAGGGGCCCATGTATGCACTGTGTCTCATTCCATGCATCCCCTGTGCTCCCATGTGCCCCCTGCAGGTTGTCAACGCCATCAATGACGTGCTGCTCCAGAGAGTGATCCACCCCCGGGACATGGACACCACCATTGCCGACTTCGCCAGCCTCGGGTTCCTGAACTGTGGGGGAGCCATAGATGGGACCCACATCCCCATCCAGGCTCCAGAGCACCAAGCGGCTTGGTTCATAAACCGGAAGGGCTACTGCTCCGTGGTGCTCCAAGCACTAGTGGACCATCAGGGCCGGTTCCAGGACATTTATGTGGAGTGGTCCGGGAGGGCCCACGACGCTCGCATCTTCAGGCACTCAGGCCTGTGCCACAGGCTGGAGGCGGGCACCTGCTTCCCCCAGCGGGAATTCACCATTGGGGATGTCAGGATGCCAGTCTGCAACTTGGGGGATGCGGCCTACCCCCTGATGGCCTGGCTGATGCGGCCATACACCTGTCACCTGGACCCCAGCCAAGCCACCTTCAACAGCCACCTGGACCGGGCCCACAATCCTGTCGAGTGCACCTTTGGCCATCTGAAGGCACGGTTTAGGTGCCTCCTGACTTGCCTGAACATGGGGGTGCAGCACATCCCAGAGGTCATCTCAGCATGTTGCGTGCTCCACAATATTATTGAGGGGAGAGGGGAGGCCTTCCTCCCAGGGTGGATGGTAGGTGAGGGCCAGGCCTACCAGCAGCCCCACATGGCCTCCACCCGACAGGCCAACAGCCACAGGGTTTGGGTCTGGGAAGCCCTCCGGGTGATGTCGGACCACTGGGGTGGCCACCGCTGTGTCCACCTGGGCCAGCAGGGGAGTGGCCCCTTTTTCCCCCAAGATCTAGTGGAGATGGTGATACTGGGGTCAGGCAGTGGCTCCACCGCCCCCACGCTCGTTGGCCCACACGTAGGTGAGGTGCAGGTCCTTCACCTTGGCCCGGACCTGTTCCAGGGTCTGTGCCGCGTGTCCTTTGTGGCCAGCGCCTGGGCCACCTGGGCAAAAATATGCGCATTTCTCCTCTGGGACTTGGGGTCTCGGAGGGTCTCCTCCTTTCCCCAGAGGTCCAGGAGGGCAGTCACCTCGGCGGTACTCCAGCATGGAGCTCGCCACTTGGTGCCCCTTCGGGCCCACTGGATGCTCTGGGGTGGCTCCTCCATGGGGTCTGAGGGACCTGGCTGAGCTGGGCAGCTACCATTCCTCCCTCTGGCTGCTACCAGGGCTGCACGTGGCAAATGGCTGTGCTCCATGCCTGTTCCTTTAAGGGGGGGCCAATTAGGGGGAACCAACGAGTGGTGATTGCCTGTACAGAGTGTCGGAGAGGCCACCTGTGTTTTTCACTGGAGGCCAATTCTTGTGCAAGTACACGCTTGCCAAACATCCACACTGCCCTCTTGCACAAGAGTGCTTGCGCAAGAGAGCTTAAGCCTGATAGAAAACAGCGTAGCTCTTGCGCAAGGAGCCATCTCTTATCACGCCGTACTGTACATTTACTTGCGCAAGAGCAGATGGGCAGTGTAGACACTCTGTGGATTCTTGCGCAAGAAGTCGCGAGTGTAGACATAGCCTTATAGTACTCTATCATCTTCATCTGCAGGGTAGAGAGTCCTTCATTATACCCAGAGATGTATGGTTTACAACAAGGCAAATAGGAACACATTTTTCAGAAACTCAGTGCTTGTAAAAAATAGCCTTCCTCCTCTCTGCCGTCACCATTTTTAGATTACTATATCCAACAAAGATTCACAGATATCAATTTATTGCTGGTTCTTCTCCATTTCTCCTCTATTTCTATTTGCAGGCTAAAAATATATCTCATTATAGTATTTGCTTTTGCAAAATCTGAGAGGCTTATAGACTGGACACATATGTTGATCCCAGTAGCAGGCCCTAAATGAAAAATATTCTTTAGATTTAATTATCATTGACTGCAGTAAGAAAATAACAGTACTTGCCTCAATCATTTGACCTATTTTCAGCAAAGAAGGATGAAAAAATTTCAAGTTTTTTCATACCATATTACAGTGGGTTTTCTTCATATTATTATGATAAACAACATTGCAACCTAATGGGATATATTTTCAGAGCAATGAGAATAGAGTTACATGAAGTCTCTTTGGGAGATAATTGAATACAGAAGTTTTCCAGATTTCCTGTCCTTAATTGGGTATTCTAATGAATACTATTTTGTTTCTTTGGGCTCAAAGGCCAGCTGCACAAAGATGACATAGCAAATATTTCCCAAGGATAAACAAGGTAATTCTTAGGCCTGAAGGCTGATCCAGCTTTGTTTGCTCCTCTCCTAATAACTCCTGGGTACAGATGTGCCAACTTACTCAAAAATAATTTCTGTAGTTCTAGTTTATCCTCAACCTGCCAGCTCTTGGATAGTTCACTAGCTACTAGCCAAATACATGCATCATAAATTATCTCATTAGAGTCAATTTTCAAAACAGTATCTGGGGAATTGAGTACATAAGTTCATTGTTGTTACAGCTCTCTCTCTCTCTGGTTAATGCAGTATTATTTATCACGTCAACTGCATGTACATTAGTCCTTCAAGTAAAGGAAAAATTGAAGACAGTCTTTTTTTTTTTTTTAAGAATTCCTAATTAAAGAGAGCAATCTTGAGAGATGCAATCTTTATAGTATTCTGTAACCCTGAAGCTATTTATACTGCAGAATCTTTATACAGGGCCAATAGAACTTAAGGGTCTTATTCAATTCCCATTAAATTCTAAGTTAAAACTCCCATTGACTTTTAGATGAATTGGAATTCAAGTAAAAGAGAGTGAGCAGTGGCATTTCAAGTATTTGCTACACCTTGATCCATGGATGTAGGTAACAGATCAAGATGAGAGGGCAGGGGACATGTTTAATGAGGATAGTGCTGAAGAAGTCTAACAACAGAACCAGACACTAGAGAATAACACAGACTAAATTCAGCCTTCTTTTATGGTAAAGGGAATTGCACCCTTGCTCAGCAGGATAGACTTTAGGCCATTAAAATCTATTAATAGCATCGATTCAGTTTACTATGTTTGTAGACTATGGCTCATCTTCACTCTATAGCTAGCTTGATATGTAGCCTCAAAACCAGCTCCCTTTGACTTTCATGGTGTTCTGCATGTCAAACATGGAAAGTACACTATGTGGCTTGTGGTGTTTCAAAAACTATCTACGTACATGACTAAATCAAGAAAGCACGGGCAATGTATGTTTGTTTTAACTCTGCTCCCCTATAAAAACCACTATATTTTATTTATTTATTTATATCTAGTTTATTTTACAAGAATACATTTTTACTATGTTAAAATTGAGCATTTGCCAGCTGCTCCCCTAAAAGTAGTACTTAAATAACCCTGCCAATAGCCAGTTTAGGTCTCCAGTGTAAATGCCTATACATCCTCAAGGGAGTTACAGAATCCCCAGAGTTAAAAGCTCAAACCTTTGTTTGTTCCTCATTTCAGGCTGACAGAGGACAAAGAGTGTCATATGTTCAGGCAGAACACAAATGGCAAAATAAAGCCACAAACCATAAAATACTTATCTGACAAATTTTTTAACAACATAATTGGGTTAAAACACTTTCTAATGGAAATTGCAGGTGATAGAGTTAAATTAAGAAAAAAAATGTTCTTTTATCTTTCATCCCACTCTGAGTCAGAAGAAAATAAAGAAACTATTTAAAAAGTGATAACATGAGAAGAAGTAGGTGAGGGAGTAAACAAACAGCTGAGAGATTTTTCCTTATGTGGCAAATTCTTTACTTAGTCCAGGTCCTGTATGTCTGACTAATGAATAACTCTCTGTTAAGAGCCTACATACAGAATGAACTTGCAAAGGAAACTACTTCTATAATTTAGTATGCTGCCTTTACATTTTATCTTCTTAATGAAGCTACTGGGACTACAAAGGAGAATAAAACACCAGGATCAGGCCCTACAGTAGAGAATGAAAAACATATATTTCAACAAATACTCATAAGAATGCAAAAAAAGAAAAAGAAAAAAGAAGCAAATCTCATAGCAAAAAAAGTATAATTGACAAGAAATTAGAAATTCAGGGCATACTGAGTCATGCTTTTGTTGTGTATAATATTTTACCACGCACAATATGTTGAAATCCATATGCTTTATAATGTGTTTCCAAATATAGCTTTTAAGCATCTAATGAACATAGGCTTTCATTACACACCATTGAAAAAGAAATCATTATGTTTTAAATATAATTCCTTTAATATGTTTTTAAAACAAATTAAAATTGGTTTGTTAATGTGGCATTCAGTCCAGACAAGGACCTTATGGATCATCTTACCTGCTACTGTATATGGCTCCAAGCAAAGATGGTGCGAGAGTGCAAATTCTGGATGTTTCTATTATCTCTGGCTACTTGCAGTGTTTGAGATATTGCAGATTATGCCAATATACATATTTCTAATTCAAAAGGTCTTTCTAACATGGGAATGTCACTTTCATATACATTGGGGTCCTCACTCTCTAACTATAATACTATGGCGGCTCTAGAAGTGAACCAAGGAATGTTAATTTGAGAAATCTAAATAACCCTTAACAAATTAAGCAACAAGTCTACCACTAACCAAGGACCAAGGACTAGAAGAAACATCTTTGATCTATTCTTTTAGCCTTTCCTGTATTCCTTCCTTCTCTTATTTGCTTTCTCACCTGCGCATTCCATAACCCCACAGGTGAGAGGCTTCTCTCATAAGTGTAGGTGGGAGGGTGGGTGGATGTATACACACAAACAAAACTCCACATTTAAAAAAGGTAATTATAGAATAGCTTTAATTTCAATGAACATATGCATAAGTGTGCGCGCACACACACTTCCCCCTGTATTGAAAGCATAGGCTAGTGTAAAGATAGCGACCCAGTAAATATTGACTGAAGCCATTCCATTTGACCACATGCCTTACATGTGATTTGCAAGGGAGAATGTGTAAGCACCACGATTTAGCATTTGTCACATATTCCAGTTATACCATAATGAGCTAATAAAATTGTAAGCAAAATTTAGGATTTATTATGTATCCAATATGTTTCTTCCCCACTTCTAAAATCCTGTTTTGGAAAATTATAATTAAATTTTGTCCTGTGTAAATTTTCTGAAATAATTGAGTTTTAGTTATGATTCCAGCTATCAGGAGGCTATCAGCTGAGAAAAAACCTTTGCTATAATCTTGCCCTAAAAATGTGTGAACAATCACTAAGAAACATTAACCAAATTATGCATAAGACTGACTTATGAAAGAGGCCAGTGTAATATTTTAATATTGTGTTAATGAGAACTGGGCCAAACTAGATAGAAAATGTGTGACCTAATTTGAAGAAGAGCTGGGAAGGGAATAACCATGTAACAGCATCACTCAAAAAGCTAAAATTCCTTCTGATAATCAGAAATCAGTCCAGGTTTCAGAAAGGTACAATTCCTGTACAGTGTGCCTTTCCATGTTTACTAAATACATACAGCTAGATATGTTGTTTTTATTTTTATCTTTCAATTCTGAAGATATTGCACAACCAATCCTGAACACACACACATAGGCAATGAGTTTTTATTTAATTTTAATCTCCTGTCAACTGCCTACTCATCTATCATGGGTAGATGGGATGCAGACTTAATTAAAGATTGCAGCTCTGGGTATCATTATCATTTTTTGTATCTCAGAAGCGTACTTCAGGTCAGGCTGGAATCCTATTGTGGAAGATATAAACTGTTTTCAATAATCTCAAGGAGAGCTTTATATATGCTATTTATAATTTACTTGTTCTCACTCCTATTACAGAGGTTTTTTGTTTCATTTCTGTATTTTGATTCCCCCCCCCATTTCTTGAAACCAATAATTCCAAGAGCTCTGTAAACACAGAGCTTGACGCAAGTAAAAAACGGGCAGATTGAATTTTAAGCTCAGAGGCTTACTTTGATAAAATGTTATCTTCAGATTCCTAGTTTTATTTACTGAGGCAAGATTTTTAGCTAAGTGTGGCTGCAGGTTTGGGTTATTTCCTCTCTTTCTCCCTCTACCCCGCTGCATTTAATCATGGGTCTTTAGGCTCCAAATATTAATCACATTAAAAGGCAACCAAATCAAGCTGAAATAAATGAGTGAAAGACTGAAAGGTGAATATTAAATCTGAAAATGTCTTTAAGATCTTAGTGGATCTCTGAATATTGCAGAAACATATTAAAACTTTTGAGAGTTACTAATGAATATTTTTTATGTAGTCTAATACAGCAAAGTTAATATATGTTGCCAAAACCAGTTTCACTAATTGAATAAATACTGCCCAATCAAGGTGTAAATATTGGGCTTTTTAGAAGGGTCCTCAATGTGATTAATTTTCTCTCATGTCCTTGCACATTCTCACCACAGATAGGAGCAAGGGTAAATATTTCATTCATGAAGCAAAAGATTTTTCAAGATTACTGGTAAGCATTCATACTAATCTGTCCAGAAGAAGAAATCAAAGGAAGACGTAGATGTTCTTTCACTGGTTCAGGCACAAGGCCTTTTCAGCTCCTGATGAGGCAACATGCTTCCACACATCCCTCCATGTAGGGTCCAGCCTTAAGACCCAGAACAGCTAAGCATATGTCCAATTGCATCCACATGTAACAAAGGAGTTGAATGTGCTACCCCAAAAATATTCTCACTGGAGACCACCCAGGGTTCACTAGTATGGGTTTATTTCCACTGTGATGACTCATTGAAATGTGGTCCATTGTTCCAAGCCTTCTTTAAACACACTCTCACACTCTTTCTCCATTCTCTCAGGGGAGAATGCAGCTTAGGGAAAATTACAAGCAAGGTGGCTGAGAGTTACACAGATTACAAAGTTTGACAAAGATCACAATAAGTTGCAGTTTAAAACCTTAGACCTTACAGTTTGGTGTAGCTTTAGAAAATCCATGTATATAAATCAAGAAAGCTCAGGCGGAGGCTTTTTTATGCAACAGAATGTATTCTTAACGCTGAAATATTGAAATCAGACTTAAACAAATATGTAGAGTTCATCACGTAACCAAATGCTCTGGTGTACTGGGGACTCCAAGCAGAACAGAGTGCTACAGTTGTGGGTAGGGCAAACTTCCTTAGCATCACAAGTAGAAAACTTCACAAGCTACCATGTTGGAATAACTCCTCGACAACGACTATACTGGCATGTGCCTTTGCGCAAGAACTCTTTTGCGGAAGAGCATCCATGCCAATGTAGATGCTCTATTGCACAAGACAGCTCTGATGGCCATTTTAACCATAGGACTTTCTTGCACAAGAAATTCATATTGCTTGTCTACACTGGCCTCTTGCGCAAGAATAATTGCGCAAGAGGGTTTATTCCTGAGTGGGAGCATCATAGTACTTGCGAAAGAAGCCCTGATTTTATACATTAGAATGTCAATGTTCTTGCGCAAGAACTCGCAGCCAGTGTAGACAGGCAGCAAGTTTTGGCACAAAAGCGGTTGCTTTTGCATAAGATCGTGCCAATGTTGACACAGCCCTTGATTTTTCAAAGAAAAATGGAGACAGGGGAAACAGGAGATATTCTTCTTGCTGAATTTGAAGGTTCAGTTAAATGTCTGTAAGGGGTTATAGACTCAACAGCTCCATACATGAGTAGTCCCTATGGGTTTGCAAAAGGAGAACCAAGGGAGTCTGCTGACATGGGACTAATGGAAACATAGTTTATTCCAACATTCATTTTTCTAATTAAAACAGTTATAAAGATTACTGCTTATCTCTAGCCTCAATATTAAGTAATGTTTATTCAGTTAGAAAAATATACAATATACAAGGAGATTTTAGATTCTATTCACAATTGATCAAATATCTTTATATTGGGAAAATTCATAAGCAAAGTATTTTAACTTGTACATATATTTTGTCTGTAATACTTTTATGCCAGCCATTCTATTCTTTACAAAATATCAAAACTATTTCTTTCAGCCAGCTTTGATTTTTCTTGAAATCCTTGCTCCGTTTATAAAGCACAGACTACGGAGGTTTTCTGTGCTGGCAATTTTCAAAAGCCCAAATTATATGACATTAATGTTTTGGTGCTATGGAGAGAGGCATTCTATACAGTCACCCAAAGCAACTGCTTAGAATACATGTGATTTTTCTTGTCTGCAATATTCCCTGTTATTCAGTAATATTTTGTAATTGTTATTGCAAATGCAGCATGCCATTCTGCATTGAATATAGTGAGAACCATTTCTTCTATAGTAATTTTTAAATGGAACCTAGCAATCCTTTAACATCATTCCTCTATCTTTGCTGGCACTTCCCTTTGGTTTATTCTATTATAACAACTTCTTTCTGGTCATATTCTAATATGATACAGCAAGCTGCTATGATAATTCATCTCACTTATGTACCTACTAAATGTTTGCAGTACACAAACAAAGAGAAGATTGGATTTGAGCTTTTAGTTGTTGTGCAATACCTTCCCAAGAGGCAGATGCAAGTGCATTTGTGTGTTAACATTAGGTGCTGATGTGACTGTTCTAAATCCTATATTCAGTAAAGCAGGAATCATATATATAGGAGCCCAGTGTCTGTGCCCAGTGTCTGTGCGTCTGTAACGCTGACGTACACGGCCACGCCCCCTGCCCGTGAATGTCAGCGCCATGGCCCCCCAGACACCCCCCACCTGCCAGCGCTGCTTCCCTCTCCCCTTCCTCCGCCCCCCAT
>JANRFK010001234.1:89682988-89695765 GCA_030068395.1 Apalone spinifera | reverse complement strand
GACTTGATGACCTTCTGAGGTCTCTTCCAGCTCTATGGGTCTATGATTCTATGAGTTTGAATGGATAATAGTAAGTTTACATGATTGTATACCAAGAATTTTATTTTAAGGAGTTTATTGTTCCATAAAACATTCTTGCTTCTTTACTCTTTCTGAGATTGTTCCTTATTGCAGAAGTCTCTAAAAGGGCATCTTGCATTATATAGGTGAATACAGAGAAGAACAGCAAAAGAGTTTAGGAATTTGGCATAACAGCTACTGCTATCACAAATTCAAAAGGGATGCTTGATTTATAAAACATGTTTTTCGGACATAGAAGGGACTGTCAATTATTAATGAGGAAACAAACTTCCACTATTAATATGATGCAAGTTTTTTTCTGCAAGCTGATGCTGTATATTAGCTATTTTATAACATCCTCTAATAAACAAGACTTTCCTAGAGATATGACAGAAAGGTGATTTTCAAGATTTGTAACTAACAAGCTGTCATTTGACTATGTAATTACATTCAGCCTTGACTTACAAAAATGCTTTTATTTCAAAGGTACATTTTTACGAACTCTCCTCATAAATCTACTGCATATATTGTATATGACTAAAGATAAGTTAGTCCATATCTCCTGTACCCTGACTTTTTCTGTCTGTCTGAGGTTTTCTGAGGGAAGTAAATTTTTAAAAATAATCACAATTTATAATGGATACATTTGTCTTTGCGACCTTTCCACTAACATAGAACGTTATAAACATTCATCTGATTTCAGAGTAAAAAGACTGGATGCAGGTGGGTGATAGGACGGACCCAGAAAACAGCTTAGTTATTGAACGGAAAAGAAATGCTTCCTTCAGGTGCTTAGGAAAATGTCATAATCTCTTCAACATGATGAAGCTAACAGGCTTACAGAGATCAGGGTAAAAGCCACTTGTGGGGCTAAAAGGTATAATCATCACAGTTTGAACCTTTAATCTAGAAGAAGTTACAATTTTCTCTCCTAATGGCTGTCATAGGGTCATTTGAATGCAAGATTCACTTTATTCAAGCTAAAGTAGAGAAGAAAACCTTAAGGTCACTTGACAACAATTGGGATCATTTTGCCAGCTGAGAGATCCAGACATTCAATGCTTCTTATGCCAGTAGCAGAGACCTTAAGTTTCAAAGATATAAGTATTTCAAATGGAATCTTTTTATCACAGAGAGTAACGTGAGTCATACCCATTTATCTAGATTGCCATTAAGTGCAAAATGTTACAGTATCACCGAGCTCCTTCATGTCTTATGCACCCTGAGAAGCAGGAAGAAATGGGAGATGTATTTTACTCATCATGACAGAAAAATTACTATGGCTGAAATTAGTATAATCTTAGTAGTGTAGGGCTAGAAGGGACCCCAATAGGTCATACAGTCTAGTCTCTACCACTTAAGGCAAGACTAAGAAATAACTAGACCATTACTGGCAGGTGCTTGTTAACCTTTAATAAAAAGTTCCAGTGACAGAGATTCCACAGACTCCGTAGGCAATTTGTTCCAGTGCTTACCTACCCTCAACAGCATTTAATTGATGCCATCAGTCGAAAGCAGAGCCTGTCACCATCACCCTCTGAATAGATACCAGTCTGTTGGTATTGATCCAAACGCTGGTATCACAAACTTATAAGTCAGCTGGGTTTTGACAGAGCCTGGTCACTGGTCCTAACTTTGGATCAATAAGACAAATTCAGGTTCAGACCTCTTTGCTGAGCTTTCCTTTTGGATGTGGTAATACACTGTCCTGGTACCCCCCAAATCATGGATCTAGTACTTGAGAAGCCTTAGCACTTCAGTCACTTACACATGCAGACTCAGGCTATGTCTACACCTCAGAGTTTATGCAGAAAAACGGCCATTTTTCTGCAAAAACTAGCGAAGCACATTTTTGCACAAGAGAATCAAAAGAACTGAGGAGGGGCTTTGCAATTGGTATTTTTCTTTGTATGAGGAAGAACACCCTGGTGGCCATTCTGTCCATAGCAATCACTGCTTATTTGCGAGATAGCGTCTTCGCAAAAGAACATCGCTTTTTCTATGCACTTTTGCAGTGTGGATGCTCTCTTGCACAAGAAGTTTTTGCGGAATAGCTCTTCTGAAAAAAGCTTCTTGCACAAGAAACCTGTGGTCTAGATGTAACCTCAGAGCTCCATCTATTCTGTAGTCACATTGGGTTCAACCCCTTTGTGATGGCAGATAAGGGGCACAGATTTAGCAGAAGAATTTAAGAACTGACTTAACTTTCACAAATTATTAGAAACAAGTTACAGATTTTTATAAAATAAAATTCCCTCTCTCCCTACTCCACTCCTACTCTAGTCTAGTCTCATTCCCATAAGTGTAGGGTTTTGTCAGCATTTCAGGATAGGTAGGGTCCTTCCTGTCTTCTCTCTTTCCTTACCAGTTTTTCTTTAGTGTCAGAGTAAAAGCTTCCTGCAGCCCTACAAATACAATCTCTCACCCTTTAGCCATATGCCCACCCTGAGAAACCGCAGTCCGCTCTCCCAGTCAGGCTTTTGTGTAGAAAATTAGTTGCTTAATGGAGTTTAACCACCAGACCATCAAAGTTAATAGCCTTATATCACTCTGTGGTGATTTTCCACTCACAGTTTTTCAACTGTGCATCCAGTATCTATCCTGAATGAAGTATAGTTACCTAACCTTGTCAGGCTTACACTGATTTTTCCAAGACAGAATATAAAAATAGGAGTCAGACACATCCCACTCTGTCACACCACCAACCAACAAGATCAAGTAAAAATTAGGCCAATTATATCTTTATAATAGCTTATGTTGGTCAATGAAAGATTGATATCAGTGTACCATGCAGTGGTGGAAGATGTGGCATATAACAAGCAACAACACCTACACTAGAATTTTCTATTGACATGGAGATTAGACGTAGCTCCTGTTCAAAAACAAAATCACATGTTGATGAAAAATGAAATGTAAAAAAGTCATTCCATAGGGACCTAATCATATTGAGAGGTAATTCTCCTTATGTGGCTATTGACAACAGTTAAAGTGATTTGTAAGTTTTACTGAATATGATTGAAGTTATGCTTAAGGGGGCAGCATAAGCTAGTGACTAGAGCAAATGTAGAAGTTAAGAGACTAGGAATTTATTCCTAATACTGACACTAACTCACTATATAGCCTGGCACCATACAACCTCTGATGTTGCTAGGAAGGGGGGAAAACAGTTCAAGAAGCTATCCAAGAAGTAGTCTCTCCTTTCACTGAAGTCTTCTATCTGTCAAAGTAGTAGGACTCACCGAGGTTCAAATAGAAACATAATGAATACTGAATGCAGACAGCAATCTAAAGACATGTTACATTATATCTTCAGATTAGTAGGATGTTTTGACCCTTCCTCTGGGACAAGTATACTGAAAACTAAAACTTCAAGACCAGTATAGTTAGAAATTGATTCACCATATATGGCCATTAAAGACACATGACCTCTTCTAAACAATATTGTAACTAATGGAGGCTTGCATGGGTGCATAGCAAATTCTAAAGCAACCAGAAGAGATAAGAGTAATCCAAACCCTGAACAAAAGAACAAACTTGCTCCAAGATCCATCCATTTGAAAACTCCTTCCTTCCTTAACAATAGGCAAGGAAATACTAACAGGCAAAAATTAAACAAAACCCCCAACGTGCTATTTTAGCCCCAGAGAGGAGTCAAGTAAAATCTACTGTGAAGTCCAGTCTCGGACATTGTAGATCTAAAATGATCTCTTCTGGGCTCAGGCGCTGTTGTGGTAGATAGGAGACAGATTAGGTACAATTCCCATTGAATAGAGGGTAAAATTGAAACCTCACATATCTACGCAACAGTACCTGGATTTTATTCAGCTCCTTCATACCTCACTCAGATTCTTCCTCCCAATCTATCACCAAACCTCCTTATGAATTCTTCATATTCCCCTCTTCTATGTTATCTTCCTTGGTCTTACTTATTGTTCCTATGTAATAGTTCTTGAAGTATCCAGGAGAACTAAGAGTCACACTGATACCCTTTTGCCTTAAGCAGCAGATAGATTTGCTTGTGCTTCACTGGATGTTGGCTCCCTAATACAACCAGCTTGTTAGCCACCCACACACACACTCCTAGCTACACATATACACTCCTGAGGACTATTCCAGCCTTTTAGTTTTCCTTGGAGATTAACAAGCCAATTTGAAATGTTCTCCTGTAATGTCCAGCCCCATATCCCTTGAAATCTCACTGACATACCAGTTTTGCTATTCCCAAGGGAACAGTGTACACCAGCTTGAGAGATTAAACTCAGGATCAGGACCTATCACAATACTTAGATATAAGATTCAAAAGAAGATGCAAGAGATAGTGAGTAAGGATAGTGGAAGCAAAAGGTCACACATAGAACAAAATAATAACACTTTCTAAAGGCTAAACTTACAGCTAGCCTCTTATCTGAACTTTCCCATCCCAAGTATCAGCTGCAGCATTTCAATCAAGACTGGCAGAGATCCCATTTTCATAAAGGTAAGCACGCTGGTCATTTAATTTCTAGGTGCAGGATGATGGGGTAACTTCTGTTACCCAAATATAGTCTAGCAAATGACAAGATGAACCACTCTAGTCCGACACCCCAAGGACTTGGCACCCCTGGGACTCGACTGATGCCAAACCAGAGAATATATTGGACCATAGGAGGTCAACATGGTCTAGAAGTGATACCAACACTTCCACTGCTTACTGGGCTCTTAGACGACATTTAGTGGTAAATTAGAGCTAAATAAATGGCACACAACATTGAGAGCCAGGACTGGTGGCTGTAAACAAACAGTGGGAAAGTGGGAAACGTGGCCACATGCATGAAAAGTGGACATCCGGCTAACTAAAATCATGCTGAACCACAGGTGAAAGCTTAATTTACATTCAGAGAAATAGGCAAACAAACATATTTTGTCTGATAAAATCTTTTTCTCCATCTTTGCTGTGATACAAACTATAAGAACTTATTACTGATATCCAGACATAATTCTGACAATCTCTGCACATACATTTCACTATTGTATTCATAGCCAGCATGATATCTGCTTTCTTTAAGATCTCCCATAGCACTTTTTGGTGACCCAGAATATATACACTACCCCCCCCCCCTCTCTCTCTCTCACACACACCCATCCACCCCAGTAAGGATATCCTTGTAACCTCCTTGCAAGTTGTCATTCAGGGGTTCTTTGGTTACACTTTGGATCTCCCTTCTCCTGAAATCCTCCAAGAACCAATTCCTTCTCTGAGTCACTTCTTTCTGAAGTCCCTTTCTCTAGCTCTTCTGCATGTCTTCTCATCTTTCCAAGTTCTTCCTCAAGGTTCTTCAACTTTGCATAACCTGAAGCTTGATGAAAGGCCTTTGGCAATCAACAGAAGTCTTTTTATGGACTTCAGTGAATTTTGGATTAGATTGTTTCTATGATCCCTGTACGTTAGGGCTATTCAGTTTCCCTTGCTATTAACTATTAACTTGCAATATACTTGATATCCAAAAAGCCATTGGGCATTTTTATCTTAAATAAAATGTTTTGTTAATGAGTTACAACATTCAAAGTTATATTTATAGAAAGTAAATTAAATTCCCCTATTTGCTATGATAGATGTTTCTTCAAGATAATTGTTGATGTATGCAAAAAAAATACGATGCAGCCATGACTATCTTGTTGAATTAATAGATTAAATTATTGGAGCAGTTCCATTGACCTCAAAGGGGTTGAACTGGTATACCAAAACAGAATCTGGTCATGTGTTCACTGAGTGCAGTATAATCATGTCACATTGTGCACAGTCAAAGTCTAATGCACTCCTGGAAGACATGGTGATGTATATGGTTGATTCCATACATGACCATATTTTTTTAGCCTTGTTATTTTTGTAGTTAACTCTCTACTTATCAAAACTTTTCCAAGGAAAATAAATCTAAATCAAATCTTTTGGATGTTTTAAAGTACAAACCTTGATGGGAAAAAAGAAAAGCTTTTTTAAAATAAAATTTAGTTTACACAACTTTTTAGGTATACTAAAATAGTAATACAAAGAAAGTATGTTTCATTGTTTTATCTTTTTACTGAGCGAGCTCCTTCCTTACTGAGGAAGGTAAAGTGTTTTGCCTGCAATGAAACTGTATGTTATTAAGGGGAGAATCTGGTTTGCTGTACATATTTGTTCTACTATAAGAAATATCTACTCTAAAGTCACACTTAATTATTTGTGTGATAGTGTGAATAAATACAAAATGTAACTCTAGTGTCTCTCTGCTGCTTGATCATGTTATTACACATCAAAATAAATTATGGTTTATTCTAGATTTGTATAGCAAATTATTTCTGACATGATAATTAGGTATAACTGATAAGTATATATTTCAAAAAGTTTCTAGTGGAGATTATGTATTGTCATTACTCAGTTACGATATGGTACACAATAATGCACAGCTAATGCTATAATTATGCCATATGAGAGTTCCACTAACTTCATTATTGCAACATGTATATATTAAAGAAAATAACATTTTAATAGTTTTTTTTAAATTACCAAGAAGGGCTATCATCCCAACAACTATGCTAACTATGCAAAAGTGTTCATTTTTTAGGAAGAGTGGGCTTCTATTTTGTGATGTCACTATGGACCTTAACATCCAAGAAAAGTAATAGTAATCCTGAGAACAAGATCAAAAGCTCAGCGCTTTAGTGTTTCTGGTACTGTAATTTCATTATACAACTGACACTTTGAGCAGAGGCAATTCCAGGAATCACATGACAAATGTTCTCTCTCTAGGCAATAAATGGCATGAAGAACAAATTATCAATTCAAGGCTCTGACTGAGAAGCTTTATTTGGCAATTCCAGAGTCTTTAAGAGCCTGATTCTTCCACTTTTGCTTAAACTGAGTATTTTACCATGCAGCAAGAGCAAGAATGGCAGAATTAGTCCCCCTTTTAGTTAGTAAACTATGGAAACTATTGATCTAATACCATGATGGGCTGGGTGCTTCCTGTGAGGCAGTACTGATCCCACAAAAAGGAAATTTATGATGCTGAAAAAAAACTAGTGGCAGCTGGAGACAATTTCTTTTATAGGATAGCAACAGGACTGCATATTCCTATATTTGATAGGTTCATCATAGGAAAGGAAACTAATAATCCTGGGGCTGTGTTCATGGTCATGTCACAGCCAATTGGTATCTGTCTGCTAGCACAAAACTGCCAAATTCCCCACAAATGCATAGGGTAGAGAATTTCCTCAGTGAACTCAGGAGATCTTTGGTCTCAAACAATTGCCAGATCATAGAAAGTGTTAAGTATGGATGTAAATAGCTAAATTGAAACTCCTGTTTTCAAAAGGCTCCCTGTAATAGTGTGTTGCTGGCCAACGTGCTGAAAGATAGTGCTATTTTAGTGATATTCAAGTTAAAATAATTTCAGAAACAAGAAACTTCATTTCACACAGCATTTGTAACTCTTAAATAATAACAAACTACTTGCTCTATTTGTACCCTCCAAGCAATTAAAAGCAAGAAAATTCATCTTACATTGTTGACATAACACTTTAAAAAGCAAGTTCTCTATATGTTAAGTGCTCTGATGAATCAGCAGGGCCCAACTGTGCTCCCGTTAAAGTCAATGCAAAGATGTTAGATCAATACAACAAAACAAAAATTGATATTTTCCTGATTAACACTGGATATAGCTAATGATGGAGTCTTTAGGGAGACTATATGGAAAATATGAAAGGAACACTTAAGTATTGAGCCTTTTTTTTAAATGGGGCACTCTAACTTGCCTCCCAAAGAAGTCATACAATTCAACAGTTTACTTTAGTCTATTTTTTTAAATCAATGTGTGAATCAAACACAGTTTGACAAACTTTCCTTAAAATTTGCAGAAACAAATCTCCCATACCTTCAACCTAAAATCTGTCAGTTTTGAGGCCACCCAAATTTCTTTGCTAGCCACAATTTCAGGTAACTAAAATAAGGTTCTATAATGGAATCTAGTTTCTGTTACCTCCCCATAGTAATTACATGAATCCAGTGTAAAGTAGGTATAGATCAAGCAAAATATCAGGAACAGCAAAATATTTGTTCCAAAAATTTTGAACAATTGAATTGTTTTGACCTTTTTGAACCAGAACATGAACTCCACCATTGGCCATTTTATGTGCAATTTCCAGCACCTCATTTTATAAGGGAATGAGAGAAAAGGGTTGGAAAATGGGAAAAAGTAGGACACTGACTTAAATATACAGCCAGGATGAGTGATAAGAAGGGGAAGGATGAAGGAGTGATGGGGGGAGAAGAAGGGAATAGGAGGAAGGGGAGAAGGAAATCTCACTATTCCAGACAGTGCTGCTGTTCCAGTAATTGGGAACATTTTTCAGTGCTAATGAGGCAGGCAAACAGATATCTGCCTAAACTGTAAAAGGGAACTCTGTCCCAACATAATCATGGGGAAAGTAACTGTAGGATCAGTTCCCTCAGATCCTAACTAAGGGATCAGCTCCATATTACCCATCAGCAGATCACCAGCATCCCTAGATGCATCCCTAGTGCCCAACACCTCACCTAGGAGGCCCACCAATGCTCAGTGTTACCAGGCATAGCTGCTCCCACTTTGTGACAAGGAGTAAAGTGCTCTCCTCTGTGAGATAGCCAAGCAAGACATGAATTGGGAACTAGGGGTAAAAAGGGTGCTGCAGCACCTCCATGTTTTAGCCAGGGTCCCAGTCCCCAGTCTCAGGATTCCACTTCTGTCTCCAATACGGTGGGCAGACAAGGTAAGGGAACTGTCCTTCAGCACCCCCACTATTTGAAGTGTTCTCACACCATGGATGCTAAAGAAGAAACTGTGTTGTTGCATTTGTGGTGATCAATGAATGTTAACATGCCTAAATACTGGAGGACTGGGAGTAGCTCCTTCAGAGCATAGCTAAGGCCAAGGACAACATAGCAAGTGTTGCTATAAATAATTTACATGCCAAAGATCAAAACACAGAAAGGATATACAAGCATAAGAGATATCAGAGTAGACCACAATTGTTCCTTCTGGCCTTGGAATACCTGAATTTATACACAGAATGTTTCAGGTAGTAACTGGTCACATTAGGTAATTCAATAAGACTTTATATGTCGATAATGCAAGTATTATTTCACAATTCATGGGACTGACTTACTTTTCCTGTTTATGTTACTGTGATCTTAATAAAATGAATACTTATCACCATAGCACATCTATATTACAGATAAATATATGATATGCAGTTTAACCTCTTATCAGAGCTTAAAGCATGGTTAAAAAAAAACTATTTTAGCTACCTCCAATGAAGTCTTTTCACTATTCATCTTGGTTCTGAAGGGGAGAGATCAGTAGTTCTTTTAATCTATTAATGGAATAAGACAAAGTGCTAACAGTGTTTTTGTGAAGTAAGGTAGTATTTGCTTAAGATAGGAAAGGGCTATTTCATTTTTTTCCTAAGCTGTATCTCAATTATCCATTGCAGCATTTGAACTTTCTATAAAACATGTCTTTCTTGGGTGACTATTAGCTCTGTATTACTACTTGATTTCATTTCAAAGTGTGCCTCCTCTGGGTTGTTACAGAATGCATCTCCAAGTCTCTTAGGAGGCTACTGACAAATGTGCTGAGTACTTTGGTCTCTCCATTAATGTATTTCTCTTGATGAGCTGAAACTTCTGGATTTCAGAATATGAAAATGCTTGAAGAATGCAAATAAATGAGTAGAACTAGCCCAGATATGGACAGACAATATCAGGTGCAAGCAACTTTCTGTCACATCATCAAGCAGAAATAAAATGTGGCCACATCAAACAACAAAAACACATCCAGGATTTAAATGCATTTTGAACATCCTCTTCCTTGCCCTAAAGCAGAAGGTAAGTATTGAGAAAATTGTGCTAATTTCAGATAACATGCGATAGTAAGTGCTGACTTTTTAATGACAATTTGAGTACAGGTTGGACCTCTCTTGTCCGGCACCTTCAGGACCTGACTGGTCCCAGAAGAGGGAATTTGCTGGACAATGGGAGGCCCCCTGCTACCAGTCCCTCAGTCCACTGCTGACTCTTTCAACTCAGCTGGGCTGTCTGTGGGCCAGCCCCAGCCCTGGCTCTACTGCTAGATGGCCGGGCAGCTCAAGCCCCACTACCAGAATGGCACATTGCCTGATCAGGCTGCCACAGCCCTGACTCCACTACCAGGTGGCATTGGCCCCAGCCATGCTGATTCTCCTTGGCTGCTGCAGCTGGCTTTCCCTCCCAGGCTGCTGCAGCCCAGCTGTCTCTCAGGCTGATGTGGCCCACCCAGGTTTCCCCTCTTGGGCTGCTGTGGTTCTGGCCTTGCTGTCAGGCATCAAACAGTCCCAATCATGCTCTGCCCAGGCTGCTGTGGCCTCACTGCTAGCAGACTGTCAGGATTGCACTGGGCTCCCAGCTGCTGGCCCTCCTGTCCGGACCATGGATGTTGTTGGACAAGAGAATCCCGCATTTGAGAGGTGCAACTTGTACTGCAAAACAGTTCTATAGTACAAATATAAATTAAGTAACTACTCACCTTCTCTCTAAATTATAAAGTACCTCAAGAAAGTGATCTAGTGGAAGGATTTATCTGCTATAAAGCATTGTGTATACTAGGGTCAGATTGTCAAGAGTGCTCAGCAGCCAGCGGTTCCCATTATGACACATATGGCAAGATTTTCCAAATAGCCCAACACAGATGTACTGATTTTTTTTTTAAATCTGACCTCTCATTTTGGTGTGTCAGTGAAAGCGGTGCTGTTTTGGTAAATCTGACTGTAGGGGCACAATATAAATACAGGGCCCAGTTGTCCCCCTGCTATTGTCTAGCCTGCAACTGAGGTGAAAGGTAGTTCCATACCAGTACTATATCCAGGGAGATGTCCACTTCCAGAAAATGAGCAACGAACTGTGGAAGTTTTTCTAGCCATAGGCAATTCATGGGATGTCTTTTAGGAGAGGATTCCATAGCACAATGAGATGGCATCTCTGAATTTTAACAGTTCCAACACACATTGTATGTTTGCCTCAAGGGAGGCAGAAGAACATTACCCAAATCTCTGGCTCACCTCCTATCTTTATGGGGATTCACTGACTACTGAAGAGCCTTCTGTGGAATCTGGTTCAAAAGGGGGTGATGCTGTTGTGATAGCCAGGCTCTCATTCTGGATAGGATTGTAAGATCTCCATGCAGAAATCTCCTATTTCAAATGTCAATGAAACATTTAAATTCAGTGACTACAACTCTGTCTCCTCTAGTTGATTTATTTAACAGTTAATAACAGTTACTGAGGTGTAACAGTTAATTTGAACTAAGGATTCACCTCATTCCAGGAGGAGTAACAGTTAATTCGAACTAAGGACTTAGTTCAAATTGCCGTTTCACTGCCGCGTGTAGCCGTGGGCAGTTACTTCGGGCTAGTGGAATTTCAAAATGGCGACCGGATGGGAACATGCAAATAAAGCCCAGGATATTTGTTCCACACCCACAGACAGAGACAAACACCTACAAGATCTTTATCAGGCATTCTTAAATCTAATATCCACCTGGGGAAGTGAGAAAACAGATTGACAGAACCAAACAAGTACCCAAAAATCAACTACTTTAAGACAGGTCCAACAAGGAAAATAACACCAATGATCATCACCTACAGCCCCCAACTTAAACCCTGCCAACACATCTTTGACATTCTACAACCTATCCTGGAAAATGATCCCTCATGCTCATAGGCCTTGGGAGACAGGGAAATTCTCACCTACAGACAATCCCCCCAACTTGAAGCAAAATACTTACCAGCAGCCACACATCACACCTCAGATACACTCACCTAAGAACCTACCCCTGAAACAAACCCCATTGCCAACTCTGTCCATATAGCTATACAAGCGACACCATCACAGGACCTAACCACATAAGTCACAATATCAGGGACTCATAATTGCACATCCTCTAACATGATATATACCATCAAGTGCCAGGAATGCCCCTCTGCCATATATATTTGCCAAAGTGGACATCTCTATGACAAATGATAGACTGACACAAATTAGATATCAGAAATGGTAACACACAGAAACCTGTTGGTGAACATTTTAACCTGCCTGGTCATGCAAACATGGATTAAAAAGAAGCCTTTCTTCTACAAAGAAATGTCAACAGCCAATTAGAGAGAGAGAGTGTGGAATTGATATTGATTTACACATTTGACACCGTTACCTTCTGTTTGAACAGAGACATTAACTGGATATCACATTACACTGGTCTACAATTTTTTAGAAGTCGGCTGCTTCAAAGATAAAATGTGCTATTTATTATGTATTTTGATGTGCTGAATTCAAATATGACAATTAAAACAACTGATTGGCTACCGTTTCCAAGATATTTAAGTTTTTACATTTTATGTCTATGTATATTGTGTAGATAGTAGAGTTTTAATCATAAATTGTAAACCTAGGTCTTTTCATGTGTTTATGGTTGCTTCACATGATAATATTTCACCTGTCCTGTTTATGTAACACTTTAAAAATCAGCAAAAGGGTTATATAAATAAAATGTATTATGAAACAAAAGGCAAAAAAATATTATGGACATAGTTTAGTCCTATTGAGTGACTACTCGGCGCTTCTTGGCTTGTCTCTTGTATTCATTAAATGCATAGTCTGCAAGCACTGATGGGCTCCATTTTCCCTGATAG
>JANRFK010001234.1:89646234-89661373 GCA_030068395.1 Apalone spinifera | reverse complement strand
GAGGAGCGGGGAAGCAGGCAGCCTGGGCCTCTGGTCCACTGAGTCTTGCTGCAGGGACAGTACACTCCCAGTAGACTTGGCTCCATCTCCAAGGAAATCAATGACAGTAGCCTGAGAACCCAGACCTCATCTGCCACACTTGCTCCCATGCCATGTGAATGTCTACTCAAACACGACTACAGCATCATTGTGTATGCTCATAGTGAGAACATTAGAAGTCATTTGCTCTACCTTTGGGAGTGTACACAGTGCTAGACAGACAGACAGCATGCCAAGTGGCTAGGACACAGACAAAAGGGGTCTTCATTCACAGTGATGTGTCCCAGTGTTACAATCCATGGACGATAACTTCACTCCCAGGATTTTTAACTAGTCCTTATGTGAACACATCCAGGTATAGATTGAGCCCAAGCCATAGTTGCGGGGTTAAGTTAGGGTCATGGGGGAGGGCAGGCGCTAACCTCTAAGATCCGGGCAGACCTGGGGGGGTTGCAGCAGGTGTGGGGGCAGTTCCTGCAGCATTGCTACCGCATGTGTGACAATGTCCACAATGACGGCATACATCGGCCATGCTGTCCACCATGGCATAGCCTTGCCCCTCCTGCTGTTCCTCCTGCCATGCCCATGCTCCCTCCTGCTGCACCATGTCCTGCCTACCTCCCCGTGCTGACTGCCCCAACCTGGCATGAAGGGTGCCAAGGCCCCTGCACCCGAAGTGCTGGGAGGAGCCACCCCTCCCAGCACTAACTCTCACTCCCAGTTCAGAGCCCCCTCCTACTGCCCACCCTTCATCCCAATGTTTTCAATACAGTTTTTAGTTTACAGTTAACACAGTTGTCTTTATTGGGAGGTGAGGGAAGGGGGGGATGGAACAGTTGGGGATGGGAGGGAGATGTGGAAGAAAGACAGAGGCCCCTTGGTTGGAGGCCATGGTGTGATGTACCGTGGGGCCTGGGAGAACATCTCCCTGAGAGCCTCTTGGATTTACACCCCTTCATGGTGGGCCTGCCGCATGGCAGCTGTCCGGGGCTGCTCAAACGCCTGACCCTCGCCTGACATCCACCACAGGAGGAAGGCCTCCCCCTTCCTCTCAACAATGTTGTGCAGCACAACATGCTGTGACCGCCTCCGGGATGTTCTGCTCACCCATGTCGAGACGGATGAGCAGGCAACAGAATCTCAACTTCAGTTGGCCAAAGACGCACTCCATCTGGTTGCGAGCCTGGTTCAGCTGCAGGTTGAATTGGTCCCGGCTGGGTCCATGTGTCCTGAGTATGGCCTCATCAGCCACGGCATTAGGGTGTAAGCCATGTCCCCCACGATGCACAGTGGCATGCGTACGTCCCCAACCATCAATTCCCACTGGGGGAAGAAAGTACCCACCTTCAGCCTGCAAAACAGGATGTAGTTTCTGAGGATGCGGGTGTCATGTGCCCTGCCCAACCACCCCACATAAATGTCTGTGAAGTGGCCACAGTGAGCACCATCGAAAAGTACCCCTTCCAATTGACAAAGTGAGCTGCTCGATGCTCCGGTGCCTGGCTGAGGATGTGGCTCCCAGCCACGGCTCCACCGCAGTTTGGGAATCCCAAGGTAGCGAAGCTAGCCATGGATGAATCCATGTCACACAGGCGGATGACCTTCTTGAGGAGGATGTCAATAGCTCTGATAACCTGTAGAAGAGCACACAGAAACAAAGGAAACACACAGAATGAGACAGGGCCGGTTCATGAACCCTTGGAGGGTGCCTACCCCCTCTGATGCCCTCTCCCCCCAAATATGCCAGGGCCCCTCACCCCAGAGAGCCCCCCCCACCAGCAAAGGCTATGTGAGGGAGGGACAGCACAACACCCTCAGTGATGGGGCTTCCCCCACTCCTACTTCCCCCTACCAGCCTAGACTCTTCCCTTCTCCCAGGCAGGGACTGCAGTCCCCCAGAGGGCCTTACCTGCATGACGATGGCAACAACTGTGGACTTGCCCACCCCGAACTGGTTTGCCACAGAGCGGTAGCAGTCTGGGATGGCGAGCTTCCAAAGGGTGATGGCGAACCTCTTGTTCACAGGGATGGTGGGTCGCAGATGGTTGCATCTCCGGAGCACAGGAACGAGCCAGGCATTCGGCTCCAGGAATGTCTTCTTCCACATCCAAAAGTTCTGGAGCCACTGCTGGTCCCACCAGTCAGAACTGGTGTCAAGTCTCCAATATCGCCTCTCCACGGTGCGGTATGGATGCCACAGTGAAGCAGCTGCATCCAGGGAGGACTCCTGCAGGAGCTCAACACTGAGCTCAACGTGGAGTGTTTATCTCCTCTGTTCAGTATTTTGTTTAAAAATGCGAACATTCCTAACTAATCGACTTGTTTCTGCTGCATACTTCTTCATATAATGTCTGACACATCGATCATTTGGGGCATTGCTTTATATTGAAGCCATACATGTCTCAGCCTAATTTCTTCCATTTCAAGCTACTTTCTCATAAAAGAAAGTTATATGCCTCAAAAGTTATAAAAATAAACTCTCCCCTATCAATTGCACAGAAACCATGGCAGGCTCAACTGTCCCTTTGTCTTTACTGGTCAAGTACAGCAATAATGGGTAGTGAGCCCTGTCCCTTCTTTGCTGCTCAAAGGAAATTCTCCACACAACTTAGTCTCGGGCAGAGCACAGTCCCTGCTCTCCTATGCTGACTCCTGTGACCAGAGTGCAAGGTCTAAGAAGTGGTGAGTGAGTATTGGTTCTACCCACACACTGGCCAGAATAGATCACAGGCACAAAGGGTAGTAAACTGCACCTTTTGTGCACTCTACAAGAGCAGGGAAGGAGCTCTGCCTTTGCTCAAGATTCAATCCAGCATAATTCAATCATCCCACAACCTCTTGGTCACAAGTTGATATCTGCCATAAACAAGACATTAGATTAGCATCCAGTAACAGTGCCATCATCAATAAAATAGATCTTGGTAATTTCTCCCAATATATTTGCTATTTTTTTAAATGGCAAGGTGTTTCAAAGGACATTTTTACCATTTCTTTAAAGGTGGGATTTACAATGAAACTCAGCCTGAGAGGATTTCCTTTCTTCAAGATTTTGTTTCTATTCTAAAAATTTAAAAAGTCTTGTCCACACAGAAAAAAATCTTACTATGTTCCTTCCTCTAACTTAAGTCATCTAAAACAAAGGAATTGACATTAAAATGATTCCAAATAAAGTAAGTAGCAGCTAGACAGGCAATAGCAGAGCTGGACTCTCACTGTCGAGAGTTTTGTATATGTCCAATATAATAGCCTGGCCAACAGGGAAAAAGTATATAGCCAGTGATATCACTTACACATCGGTATTTTTAAGCTAACATGTCTTAGTCTACATCATTTAAACATTCTCATTATTATGATGACCAGTAGTAATTTCACTTTCAGGCTTTCCTCATTTCCAGTCTTCAACCTTCTGTGCCCTGACTACAATAATTTAGTTTATGTATATAACAAACCTGCCAGAGAGCTTCTGCTGCTGTGAATTAAATCATTTGTTTTGTGTGAGCTGCTTCATTTGGTTTCTGAGGTGTCAGAGAGCAAGGAGAGCCAGTGGTGGCATTTTTTTTAGCTCATTTGCAGTGATACTTCTCCTCCACAGTTCTTCTTTAAAGTGGCTCCAAGCAGGTTGAGAGTATAATTAGCCACCTGACTTCTCAATTGCTGATTCACCCCGAACACCGAAGTGTGCCCTCAGACATATAGCACATTTGCCTAAGTGACATGCAGTTGACCTCGATATTCATTTTATGCATTCAGTGCTCATTTCACAATTTACATACTCCAAAACGATACAGAAAATTATTAAAGCCAAACACAAACCTAAGCACATAACATCTTAACTAAATGTAAAACTTGTTTATATTTAAAAAGGTGAAGCTGTGTCCTTATTTTTCAGTGAAGATCTTACCTACACTGATAGGAAGGTTTCTCTTGTTGGCATAGATAACTCATTTCCCTAAGAAACAGTAGCTATGATGATTGAGAATCTGTCCCATCAACATATCTGTCTACACCGGCGCGATCTTGTGCCAGAGATATGCAAATGAGGCTAAGCGTGGAATATCGCCGAGCCTCATTTGCATATCTAATGAGCTGACATTTTTGCAGAACAGGCTCTTGCGCCATAAGGAACTGTCTACACTGCCCCTTCTTGAGCAAGAAAAACCCTCTTGTGCAATGCCACTATGCTGATTATTTTCCAGGAATAACGGCATTGCGCAAGAGGGTTTTTCTTGCGCAAGAAGGGTCAGTGTAGACAGTTCCTTCTGGTGCAAGAGCCTTTTCCGCAAAAATGATGGCTCATTAGACATGCAAATGAGGCTCGGCAATATTCCACTCAGCCTCATTTGCATATCTCTGGCACAAGATCGCACCAGTATAGGCAAAGCCCAGGAGTTAAGTCGGTATAACTGTCCATTTATATCAGCATAAGACAAGCCTTACCTTCTCCTTGCTTGTTTAACTTGGTTCTGCTTGGCACAACCCCCCCAAAATAGCTTTACTTGTGGGCAAGGCAGATTTAACTACTAAAACCTCTAACTGCTGTCTCTCAGAGACTTATGCCCTGTCAGTGTCATTATTAGCAAATTGCACATGGAATATCAGAGGTTATCTTTGATGGGCTGCTGGTGTAACAGGCTGGGGGAGACTAAAAGTGTGTCCACCGCAGGGCTTAACTTGAAATAAGCTACACAAATTGAGTTACGGCAATTGCATATCTTATTTTGAAATAGCTTGTTTCAAAATAAGGAACGTTTATACAGTACTTATTTCCAAATAGTGTCAAAATACTGTCAAACTGGAGGACTTCTGAGTCCAACTCCTGTAACCCTCATTGTATGAGGAGTAAGGGAAGTCGGAGGAAGAGTGCTCTATTTCGAAATAACTGCCGGCTGTGGAGATGCAGACTAAGTTATTTCGGAACAGCACTAGTTATTTCAAAATAGTGTTGCAGTGTAGTCATACCCTAAGTCTCCCCAAACAGGATGCAGTGAACCTCCCTCAGGAGGTTCCACATTTAGAGTGCTGCTGCTGAAAGAGCACCCAAGCCATAGCCCTGCCTGCATTCCACCCTTAATTGCAGCAGCTGCTCATCCTTTTCCCCCATGGTCACACCTACGCTGCTCCTCTTCCCATGGAGATCCAACCCTGACTGCCTTTCCCCCCCCAAGACACCCCCATGCCTCTTCTCCCCAAGGCATGCATGTCCAATGCTCAGGAGTCTGAGGGGGACTGAGGCAGAAGTGGGGAGAGCAGGGGCACACCTCAGGACACAGCAGGAGTAGAGCCACAAGTGTCTCCATACACTTCTAGGGAGCTTTCAGGGCTCTCACACAAATGTGGGAGAAACGTGTCCCACATGCCATTTTTTAAGCAGATTATAGTTCCTTGGTTTAAGATTTTCTGCTTGAACACCACTTCCCCAGAGCTTTCATTTTGCACCCTTACCCTTTGTATTGGTTCTGCCAGAACCCTTAGCTCCATAGTCACAGATGGGGAGTTGAGGAACAGATAGTCTGAAATGAAAAGTTTTCACTAATTTTGGGTGTTCAATTTGAGATGCCTTGGACCTCATTTTTCCTTTTCTTTAAAGTATTTTATAATTTAGAATACCGTATAGCCCTAATCTTAAAGTAGACAGAAAACAAGAAGTACACAGTAACTGCCTGTGAAGAGTTTGTTCTAGCAGCAGCACATAGATACTCTGTGACAGAGACAGAGGGAGAACCTAGCACTCTGGGACAACTTTAATCCTGGCATTTCCTAAATGTTGAGTTCCAATTGGAAACCTTAATAATGTTCTTTTAATTCAGGGGGGCGGCGTGTGTGATTATCTAGGATATTTTTTTAAGAAATGAAAAAAAAACCAAAACAATTTCCATCATTAACTCCCAACTTTATCTGCCGAGACCTCCACTGCTTAAGCCAATGGACTAAACAACAACAATAGTAGATTCTCAAGTATATGTCATCATATGGACAGAGATGAGACATGTACTTTGCTGGTTGGTTTAACAGATATTTGTTGGCAGAAGAGAAATTGTGAGACTCAGGTATCTTCACTTCCATTCCAGATTCTGAGGAGCAGTGTTGTCCCCTCTCCCCTTCCCGATTTTGACTCCATTTGTCCCATACCACTCCTTTTTCTTCATCCCAGTCCCATTCTCCTTGACTGCCCAGTCGTAGGCTCATTCCAGTCCCAGTCTTCTTGTGCAGTCAGTCCCAGTTTTCCTCTCAAACCCACCCCCTAACTCAAACTCCTTATCTTTTCAAACTGTCTCCCTCTTTTCCAGATGGCACCAGAAGATAAGGAGGTCTGACTGGGGATATGTCACAGGCCACTAATACCCCTCAGCCACCAGCAAACCAATCTAACAAGTGGAATTAGATACTAAGCTATTGTGTGCCAGTGTCAGAGAACAGGAGCAAGAGCCATCGTTGTCCAAGGTACTTGCAATGGCAGGGAATTTATTATGAGAGAGATACCCAGATGATCCTAGCAAGTAATATAAATCCTACATTGCAAAGAAAGGCAAAAATCTCTCCACTGTCACTTGCACTCTGACCTGGGGGGAAATTCCTTTCCACTCTGACATGCAGTTCTCAGTCAGACTCTGAGTACGTGAACAAGAGCCAGATAACCTTGTACTTAAGAGAAAATCCTCAGTGTCACCTCAGAGTACTGGCCTACTCTGCCCAATCCTCATCTCCAGTTCTCACCATATCTGATGAGGAAGAAAGGGGAAAACCCCTCAGAGATCCTGCTGAATCCCTGCAAAATGTTTATGATTAAGACATGTACTGGAAGGGACTTCAAGGATGATTGAGCCCTGCCCCTCACCACAAGCAACTCAATCGTACAAACCCATTTATAAAATTTGTCAAGCTCTGTGCTCACTTATTTTCCTTGACAAATTCTACTGGCGGGGGCGGGGGGAGGGAAAAAGAGGGTTTACTCTGGAATATCTCTCTTATAATGCAGGGAAACCCTCATTTAATTTCCAGGCTAAATTTATTCACATTCATACCCAATTGTTCTTGGGTCCACATTGTCAGTTATCTTAAATAACACTTTTTTCCTCCATGTTTACTTCCAATATATGTACAGAGAAGAGTCATATTCCCAATCAGCTTAGGCTAAACAAGTGAAGCTCTTTTGGTGTTCTGTTATAAGATAAGCTGTACATTCCCCCAGTCATCCTAATGACCCTTCTCTATACCCTGCTCAAGTGTAATACATCTTTTTTTGAACATGTGTGACCAGAACTGTACATAGTATTCGAGATGTGGTGTCTTATCAGTCTTTTGTACACAAACACTTACTTTTCCATCTCTACTATAAAAACTGATTTGCATGTGTGTTTAGTCCACATCACATTGATGGCTCAGTAATCTTGCGATTACCCAGCAAACCCATTTCTCTCTTCTTCACCTCCATCAGTTTCAACTCCTGAGCCCCGCACTTCTCTCAGAAATTCTTATTATTACATGCCAAGTGCATGACCTTCCACTTTGTACTATTAAATTTCATCCAGTTGCTATTACTCCATTTCTCAAGGTCATCCACTTGCTCCTGTATAATATTTCAATCCTCCTCTATATTGTCATACTCTCTCACAAGCTTCTGTTCCCCTCCCTCCTTATTTCAGCCTCCCCTTGACCTTTTTCCCAGATTGGGATGAGGAACCAGTGGGGAAACAATTTCTTTGTGCACTCAGTACCACTCCTGTTGCCACACTATGGCATCTTGCCATATCTGCCTCCCCTCACCAGCTATTCCACTGGTTCACAGCTCCAGCCACTTTGTTGCTCCAGTCCTAGTCTCTCCCTCTCTCCAGCTTCTCAAAGAAAACATCAATAACATTTTTAAAGTGGAAAAATAATGTATTTTACTTAGTATTGTTGTCTTCCAGAGTTTCAAGTAGCAGATGTAGGGGGTTGTACCCACGAAAGCTCAGGATACCATCTACATGTTTTGTTAGTCTTAAAGGTGCTACTAGACTATTCATTGTTTTTTAAGTTTTCCTAGTGAAGAGACAGTAATTCAAACTAAGGGATACACCTATTGATGCCATAGTCCTGCTTCTTTGTCTTCCCACAGTGTGAACAATGCCAAAATTCAACTTAAAATACACAACTTCAGTTACGTTAATTGTGTAGCTTAAGTCAAAGTATCTTAATTTGAAATTATCCCCCAATATAGATCAGTGATTAGAAACATAAAGGCTCATTCATTTTTAATTGTACAAAAAGTTGTTTTACCAGTTTTCTACCCATGAGATGGATTATTTTTTGATTGGACCCTTTTCTTTTGATTTTTTACTCCTCTTTCTTTTTAAATGTTCTAAGCTAACATTTTATCAGTTTTGGGAAAGAAAAATGATTTTATATGCTGAAATATAAACTATAATACTTCAGTAATAAAAAGGATGCATGGTTCATCTGGAATGCTGAGTTAAGCATTCAAGAAACTAATAAAATCAAACAAGAACCCACCCATAAATTAGGTAAAAATCAGCCAAAGTAAAGAAAGTAATTCTGTAAATATAGCAAAAAAGTTATTATAAAAATCACATTGCTGTATAATCATCAGTAAAAATGGGCATTAGATAATTACATATTCAAAGGTTAAACATGTAAGTAAAGATTAAACTGTCTTAACCACTAGCTGTCGCAATTAAAAATGAGGAATTTGTTTAAATATTCTTACATTCAAAATGATAATGCATCTTGAAGCTGCCACCTTTCTGTTCTTCTGCAAATACATGTTGAATATGTGATTATTTCTTTATAAATACTTTTAAATGTTGTTGCAAGTCTGTTCCCCACTCTGGCACGATGAATGCAAAAGTGGGAGTCTGCAAGAGCACTCTAGAACCTTGCCTCTACAGGCTCTGGTACAAAAACTTCCTCCCAGAATCTTAATACCCAGATTTTGGGGAAACCGCTGCCACCTTCAGGTGCTTTTGAACCCACAAACAGGGGTGGACACTAGAAACCAACCCCAGGGGTACCTCAAGCTCTTTTTCTCTAAAAGAGCTTGAAAAAAGAAAAGAGAAAAACAATCTGTGGTAGCAGACCTCTCAGTCAGGCATGCAAATACACACAGACAAACCTTCCAGGACACAAAGATCAACCACTACCAGTTCATTAAAAAAAAACAAAAACAAAAAACAAAAAAAAACTTTTATCATCAAAACAAAACTACAGTTGCATGTATAGTAAAGTGGCTAGTTGGAAAGAGCCACCAATTAATAATGACACTCAGGGAAATCCCCTGGGCAAAAACTTAGCTACAAAGAAAAAAAAAACCCACACTTAAGCTCAGACATTATTTCCGAATCCCAAACAAGGAAAACAACAAATCCTGATGGACTATCTCAACTTTTCCCTACTTACACATTTTAAGAAGTCTGTTTTTGGAGAGAGAAGTGTCTCCCATCTCCCTCAGTCTTGGAAGAAACTGCTGTGCTTCTTAACACACAAGAGAAAGAAAAACCCCTCTTTTCCAGTTTGCAATTCCTACCTGAATTGTTATTGGCTGACCACCCAATACCTGGCTAGGAACAGGAGGCATTAGTTAACCCTTTAGTCACCAGATGCTGGTCAGCATTCCTGATTATGTCAGTTGTCTTTATTATAGGCCAGCGGTTCTCAAACTTTTTGGGCTCCGGAGACCTTAACATGTGTACAAATTTATGCAGAGCCCCAGTGGTCCACTGATTGTATGTGTTGTACCTACCGATGTTTCCAGTTTGTCAGCCTTACGGAGCCCCTGGAGATGTCTCGTAGAGCGCTGAGGCTCCAGGGAGCACAGTTTGAGAAACACTGTTCTAGGCAATGTGTTATTTGGACTCAAGTTTTTCTAAACATATTTGTCTGGTTCTCTTCTCTTAGTTTGTAGATATAAATCAAAGTGAGCAAGAAAGAACATAATCTATTAACATTCATAAACTATTTATTAGATTTGAATGAAGGTTTCCAAAGCAGGAATTAACTTGTTTGGGTTTAAGATGAAATTTTCATATCACAGTAGAGTCACCCAACATAATTGGACATTCTTGAAATTTTATGGAAACTGGGAGAAAACCTCCATTTTTTTTTAATGAAATGTAGGACGTGGAACTCTTTTGCAAACCTAGGGCAATTTCAGTACAGCACCTCACACTTCCTTTTTCTGAAATATTATGAAAAAAGTACTCTTTGCTGACTCCACTGTTCTTTTTCAGATGTGACAACATATTTGGAAGGCCTACTTGCTTTCAAGTTGTTAACAGCTAGTTTGTTCTAGTAGTAAACTAGCTTAGAACAATACTATTAATTAATTAAAAATACAGGCAGATAAGTCCATAGGGTTCTTCTTAATTAGTTACCATTTTTGCAGATTCTCAACCCTGTCTACATTTAATAGTGTTAATACCATTTACCACTAATTAAAAAACTATTGGAGGACAGATTTTATTTTAAAAACCCCACAAACACATATACCACCTTATTTTTCATGTCCAGACAGGGAATATTTGCAACAAAATAATAGAATGCTTTAGCACTGCCCACAACACCGGTTCAAAGGTAAGTTTTTTCACTTTTTATAAACTACTTAAATATCCAATGGAGTATGGATTAGAATCTACATCTCCCGGTGAGTTCTTACCTACTGGAGAATAGAGTGATTCCTCTCTTGCTCAATGACTATTTAAGTATTTAATGCAAAGTGAAACATTTTAAATATGAGAGATTGAGAGAGACCCCTCTAGCACACCCTACCAGCCCAATGTTCAAGGGACCCACTTAGGAAGTAGAAAAACTGGGCATTACTCTCCACTATAAAAATATGTAGAGTAAGAAACAGAGCTTGCATCTCCCACACTCTGAGTACATGGTCTTTCCAATGGGCTGTTGGGTCATGGTAGTCAGAAAATAGAATTCCCTTCCATGAAAAAAAAAATCTTATTTTTGAATAGTTTGTCATTGCAAGTCAGGACAAAGTCTATTTTTTCTTCTGAAAAAAATTATTTTTTTAAATAATCCATTTCAGGAGAACCAAATCTGATTTTTTTTTCAGTTTCTAGACTTGTGAGAGTTATAGTTTTTTGTTGGGGAAAAAAAACAAAATCTTATTTCTTATTTTTCTCTCAATGGATTTTTTTCCTTCAGAAAAAAAAACATACACTCGGGGTACAAGTAGTATGGGGGGAAGGATTCACCTCCTTCTCAATTATTCATGAAAAATGGCTGACCTGGTTTAGGTGCTTAACTCAAGAAAAGGATTCAGGGCTGTGACTCTCAAGCAGAGATAATTTCCTCCTGTCTTAGAATTAGGTACCTAAATCCCTTTGGGGGTGAGAAATAAGCATTTTTTATTACTAGTGTAAGGGCATCTGCCTATTCCTCTAGCTGGCTCCTTTCAATCCCATTCTTAGTGCTTAACCCTCCTTGAGAATTGTATAAGGATACAAGACATCTGACTCAGGGCTGTCATGTGACTTTCAATAAGGCACTTTTGAAAATGGGACAAAAGAGCTCTTACATTTTTTACCCTAACTGCGAAATCCTTTTAAAAAATGTATAATTCCATCATTCATAATCTCCAAGTTTAAAATTGTGATCATATATTATTCCAATTCCATGAGATATCATCAATTTCTTTATAAATCTGGATAAAACAATGTAACAATATCAAAAGTAGAATTTAAAATACCATTGTAATTCAACAGTTGCAAAGCCTAAGTCTTTATATGTCTAGGACAGTTGCGTGGACTTCAAGAGGAATGAACAAAAAAAAATCTTCAGAAAAGAGTTTAACACAACTCTACATAGAGCTATCTGGAATATTTGCAGTGGGACTGAAAACACTCAACATTTATTCTTTTAGATTTCACAATGCCAGGAAATCTTCCTCACAAATAAAAGAGAAAAGAAACAGAAGTTGAGTTTCAGCTTTTTCAGTCTTCATATCCAAACAACAAGAATGCTTGTCAAAGTACATTTCTGTGTTTTAAATTAATATTGAGGAATAACAATCACAAAGTTTAGGTTAGGTGCACTCAGCAAAGGAGTAGGCAGAAATTATTTTGACTGTTTAGAGAGAGGCTGTAGTTTAACTTACAGTACCATGATTTTTGTATCAGACACATATTTTTAGTGCCCAAATCTATAGGTAAAAGTCAGTAAACTGATTTTAAAAAAAATATGCTTGGGAACTGAACTTACAAACCCTGTCTCCTTAGAGTATGCTATACTCAGATGAATAATGTCTGGAGAGATTAAGCTCTTAGAATTTTATTTGAGTGTCATTGTATAATTCTGACTTTTGGTAAATAGCCTACCCAAAAATTTGGAATAATTTTGAAGAATGATAATTTTTGTAGACTGATTTTTCAAGTGGTAGTCCTTCTACCTTTAGTTGTTTCTCTATTTTTTTAAACATGCATGCTAATATTGTCTTAAGATTCTTATTAGCACTTAATTTTTCTTGTTTGGTGTCCCTCCCCCAGCAAATTTCTGTTTAGGGATATGGACTGCTAGAATTGTTGTAATTCTTTTAATTTGTAAGATCAGAGATCCATACATAAACTGCTAATTCAAGGGAATTGTAATAGTCTGACTCACAGGTACAGCTGCAGTGAGCTGAGTGGGAGGTTGGCTTGGATAATAGTTTGCTAACACCTTAATTTGCTTTTAAAATATAAAGTGAATGTTTCATTTAATGTATATATGTACTACTCAATTATTTATAGACCCGAGTTCCTTTCATTTAATGTAATCTGTGTAAAGTGATATGTCTTTTAGTTCTGCATGATTAACGGTTACCACTTTGAATCTCATTTGTGAATACAATCTTAGAAATGCCAGTTTAAAAGTTTCCAGAGATGAACACCAGCTATGTTATTGACAATACTGTTTCCCATGCAAATGACTGTGATAAGAGTAGAGTCACATGAACTGCAGTCCTTTCCCCCCTTCAGATATTTGTAAAAGAGTTTGAACTCTCTCACTGCAGAATCAGTGAAGGTTTCTATAAAACTCTCTATTACAAATATATTAAAGAAAAAAACATAGGTAGATCAAACCAGCCACCACTAGCCAGTCTGAGTATTGTTAAACACATCACAAATTAAACCCTTAGAAAGCAGAGGGGATGGTGGGAGGGAAAGGAAGCCTATTATCTCAATATACTCCTCCTCCAGAGGTGCTGAACAAATCCATGGGGAGAAACGGCAATTAAAAAAATGTCAAGGTTCATCAGTGATCGTTGGCCCCCTGTGCAGGAACATTCTGCCTCTGTGTCTCTCCCCGGTGTTGCCTGTTGTGGCATCCTATTACCCTACCTTACAGTCTTAGAAAAACTGTCAAAGAAAATGGAATATACTTCTTATGATAAATGCAGCTTGTCCTGGTAAGAGTACATTGTTCTGATGCTGTGAACCCCAAGATTGCCCTATCAGGAGACAAGCAACCTATAATCTTTGAGATATAGAAAGACAGACTTTCTAGATGTTTGGAAGTTATTTTTTCATTCGTCACCACAAACTATACTGCCCTTACCCCCTTATTTTTATCCTAATTTTAGATTAAAAATTCAAAGAAACAAAATAAACATACAAGGATAGGGAATAAGTCATTCCCATCCAATACACCTGGCAGAAACTGCACTTACCTTTTTGTAGGCTATGATATAACCTCTTTTTCTTGTCAGCTTTCTTGCTTTTTTTTTGTCTTCTCCAGAACATTTTCTTTTCTTCTACCAGGCCACACAGCCCCTTTTTTACCAGGGTACAGCTAAATTTCCAGTGTTCGTACTTTCCCAGCAGACAAGCTTCAACTTGCAGAAAAAGGTACTGTCTCCATTGCTAAAAAGAAGTAGATATATATTTATTTGGGATTCTCCACTTCCTGGGAGAATTGCTTGTTTTATCTTCCCCATCTCACTGCACTACAATGTAGAACTTAAGTATTTACTGAACCATAGAAACTACTAGTTATGTAATTTGGTTAAATGGTAAAGAGTATATTTAGAGCTTTAAAAAGATAGCACTATAAGAGATAACTTTTTATGTACAGATACTCAAAACTGACCCAAATCCTATAGCGTTAATTCAGAAAAAGCTGTTGGTTAAGTCAAAATTGGTTGATTGAAATAAATGAGAGTTTTATTTGAGTGAAACCAGACCTCATGTGGCTAGGAAGTTAATGATAGTTTTCATCACCTGAGCTCTAAGCTGGTCCTGAAAAGAATTAACTGATGGAACAGGAAAGCCAACACTATGTAAATAATATGATGTGTGGCAAAGTCTTCAGTGAGGCCCCTTGCACTGGGACACTTTCTGGTCCACAAATAAGCCAGAGAACATCTCTGGTGCAATCACTCATGCTTTTTATTGTCAGCTTCCCTCTACCTTCTATTTACAAAGCTTTTGGATTTCAGTAACTCAGCCAACTTCACCTTCTGCTATGGCATATGGGTGTACACTCAGCCACATACCCTAACTCTTTTCCTGACACTGTTTTACTGCCTTATATAGCCCTCTGGCTAATGAGGCCCACAGCTGCTTCTAATAGTTCTCCATGCCTCAACTTGCTCAGCTGGTTCTCATTGACCTTTTTAGCTAGGCTGTAGTGGCAGAGCTCTGGCTAAGGCAACAGTCTGTCATAGGCATAATAATACTTATGAACTGTGAGTAATAAATTTATTATTCAGTTGGTTGTCTAGTTATTTTTATCAACATACTAAGTTCTTTATGCTAGGTATATAAAAATTGTTTGCAAATACTGCTGCATAGAAAAAAAAACAATGCTCCTGGAATGGAATAAGTTATGGATGCAAAAGCAACCAAGGACCTTTGCAAACAGAAGTAGCTAACAGGGGCTGTATCTAGAGTGTCATGATTTTGCACAAAATCTTGCCACCTGTCTACACGGGCTGCTTGTATTTGTGCAAGAACACTGACTTTGTAATGTACAAAATCAGTGGTTCTTGCACAAATACTCCGACGCTCCTGCTCAGGGATAAGCCCTCTTGCACAAGTATTCTTGCGCAAGGGTAGAAGAGAGTATTCTTGCGCAAGAGGGCCAGTGTAGACAGCCATGTTTATTTCTTGCGCAA
>JANRFK010001234.1:89627253-89643543 GCA_030068395.1 Apalone spinifera | reverse complement strand
ATAGAAAGGAGCATAAACTTTGTCAAATTAAGTGTAAAAATATAATAACAAAAGGCAAAAACTCAAAAAGTAATAGTAATTTTTTTTTAAAGTACATCCGAAGCAGGAAGCCAGCTAAACAACCAGTGGGACCCTAGGACAATCGAGATGCAAAAAGAACCCTCAAAGATGATCAAGTCATAGCAGAGAAGCTAAATGAATTATTTGCTTCAGTCTTCATGGCTGAGGATATTGTGGATATTCCCAAACCAGAGCCATTCTTTTTAGGTGACAAATCTGAGGAATTGTCTCAGACTGAGATGGCATTAGAAGAGGTTTTGGAGCAAATTGATAAACTTAACAGTAACAAGTCACCGGGACCGGATGTCATTCACCCAAGAGTTCTGAAAGCACTCAAATGGGAAATTGCGGAAATATTAACTATGATTTGTAACCTATCCTATAAATCAGCTAATGATTGGAAGACAATGAACATGACACCAATATTTAAAAAGAACTCTAGAGGCGATCCTGGCAATTACAGACCAGTAAGTCTAATGTTAAGTTAGTTGAAACTATAGCAAAGAATAAAATTGTCAGACACACGGATGAATATAATTTGTTGGGGGAAAGTCAATGTGGTTTCTGTAAAGGGAAATCATGCCTTACTAATCTGCTAGTTTTCCAGGGGAGGGATCAACAAACGTGGACAAGGGGGATCCAGTGTATGTAGTATACTTAGATTTCCTCACCAAAAGCTCTTAAGTAAAGTAAGTTGTTATGGGATAAGAGGGAAAGACCTTCCATGGATTGATAACTCGTTAAAAGACAGGGTAGGAATAAACAAGGGTAGGAATAAATGATAAGTCTTTTGAGTGGAGAGAGGTAACTAGTGGGGTCCCCCAAGGATCTATTCTGGGACCCATCCTATTTAACTTACTTATAAATGATGTAGAGAAAGGGGGAAACAATGAGGTGACAAAATTTACAAACTGCACAAGATAGTTGGGACCAAAGCAGACTGTGAAGAGCTTCAAAATGATCTCACCAAACTAAGTGATTAGGCAACAAAATGGCAAATGAAATTTAATGTTGATAAATGTAAAGTACTACACAGAGGAATCTAATCCCAACTATATATACAATATGATGGGGACTAATTTGGCTACAACTACTCAAAAGAGAGATCTTGAAGTCATTGTGGATAGTTCTTTGAAAATGTCCACTCAGTGTGCAGCGGCAGTCAAAAAAGCAAATAGAATGTTAGGAGTCATTAAAAAAAGGATAGAGAATAAGACAGAAATATCTTATCGCCTCTATATAAAACTATGATATGACCACATCTTGAATACTGCGTACAGATGTGGTCGCCTCATCTCAGAAAAGGTATATTGGCATTGGAAAAGGTTCAGAAAAGGGCAACAAAAATGTTTAGGGATTTTGAAGGGGTCCCATATGAAGAGAGATTAAAAAGACTTGGACTTTTCAGCTTCGAAAAGAGGAGACTAAGGGGGGATATGATAGAGGTCTATAAAATCAAGACTGGTATGGAAAAAGTGAATAGGGAAAAGTTATTTACTTATTCCCACAATATAAGAACTTAGGGTCACCAAATGAAATTAATAGGCAGCAGGTTTAAAACAAACATAAGGAAGTTTTTCTTCACTCACTGTGGTGTCAACCTGTGGAATTCCTTGCCAGAGGATGTCGTGAAGGCTAGAACTTTAACAGGATTTAAAAAAGAACTTTAACAGGATTTTTAAAAAAGAGCTAGATAGATTCATGGAGGATAGCCAGGACGGGTAGGAATGGTGTCCCTAGCCTCTGTTTTTCTGGAAGTGGAAGACGGGGGAGGGATCACATGAGTATTACCTGTTGTGACACCTCCCTCTGGGACATCTGGTATTGGCCGCTGTCAGCAAGCAGTTTACTGGGCTAGATGGACCTTTGGTCTGACCCGATATGTCTGTTCTTATTTTTTTAGTATTTCATGTAGTTTATGTGTGTTTGGCTCCTGACCCTTTCCAGGATATTTGGGTAAAATATGCTGGTGCTATAAGCATAAAGGAGTTTACTATGTAGACATTAGACGGGGGAAAAAAAGGTAGGACAATTCTCACAAGGAAATAGACGTCAGGTCATACTGAAAATTTTCCACAAGGCAATTAAGAATGTTGCTAGCAAATAAAACAGATAGGTGTTATAATAGAGCACTTCTGCAGTTGAATTCTTGGGACTGTTTATGTGGATCTGTTGTATTTGCTTTGACTTTATCTAAATACATAGTTTAATATCAGAAAATATAGGAGAGCTGGTTGGAAAATTTCAAACTTTGTAGTTTTCTGAGATGGAGTGGTGCCTCTTTGTTTTTGCTTTTGTTTTGTTTTGTACTTGTTTTAAATCTAGGTAATATTCACTTTCCAAGTCTGAGGTTTCTTGGTTTCAGGAATTAAAGCAGAATTTGGTAAGTTTTAAACTTGAATCTAACATAACATTCAATTACAATTAGCCCACTTTCAGATAGGGAGCCCATTGCTGTTGTTTTTGGGACAAATTCACCATAGCTGTAAGTAGGCTTTCCTATTACTGCAGCAGTGAATTAAGTAGCTCTATTGGGAAGACATCTTTCTTCTGCACTTGTGCTTATTATCTGAAGATGTGATGCAGAATGCTCTCCAAGAACACCGACAGGATCAGTGCCATACCAGGGATGTTGCCAGAATAAGGACGTCTGGATTACACAAATTCAACCTGTATTACTCTGTCCTCCCTTTTCAGAAAAATTATAGTTTCATTATGACATGAGCTATATACGGCAGCTGATTCTGGATTCAAATATTAGTCCAGTGACTTCATTGAGTTACTCTTGATCTATCCCAGAAAAAGGCCCACTTACCGTGATTATTATTGGTGGAAAGGATGAAGTAGCTTAATTTATAGAGCAGAACAATGATATACAACCAGCCATCAGGTTTCCTTCTGTGAATACTTTATTTCATCCATTTAAAAAAAAATCAATAGAATTACAAATAGGACTATTGATTAAAAAAAAAAGCAAGCTGTATAGAAATGAATCCTTAATATTTCTTCAGGGTAAAACATAGTGCAAGATGAAACCCAATAACTGGGAAAGCTGAGGGGTGGGGCTAGAAAATTAAATTTCTTTCATCCTTATAGTTATGCTATTTTAGTGGGATTTGAATGCATCTGCAGACTTCCATATAAGAATCTAATCTCTTTTGTAGTAGTTTGCTAGTAACATCTTTGGAAACTAATGTTGCATAGGGAATAAAAATGACAATTTTGGGGTAAATACTTTTCTAATTAGAGCCAAATTCTGTGCTTTTGTGCAAGCAATAGCTTTGCCAGCTGTAGGATTAGATCTGAAAGTAATGTGATGTCCTGAGTTGCTTTCCTTGATCTCTTCTGCTGCTGTTCAGTATTTTGCTGTTTATTCTAGGGGAAGGGAGGGACTCAACAAGCAACAACTTATGTATGACATATTGGGCTCCTCTGAAAGTCCATGACACACAACTGGGAATAGTGTGTCCACAGGCATAAATATTTACAGGGTTGGATGTTTAAAATTGTAACACTTGGGCTGTGTCTACATTGGAGCGATCTTGTGCAAAAGCAGTTGCTTTTGTGCCAAAACTTGTTGCCTGTCTACACTGGCTGCGAGTTCTTGTGCAAGTACACTGACGTTCTAATGTATGAAATCAGGGCTTCTTGCGCAAGAACTCTGATGCTCCCAGTCAGGAATAAGCCCTCTTGCACAACTGTTCTTGCGCAAGAGGCCAGTGTAGACAGGGAACATGAATTTCTTGCTCAAGAAAGCCCTATGGTTAAAATGGCCATCAGAGCTTTCTTGCACAAGAGAGTGTGTACACTGGCATGGATGCTCTTGTTGAAAAGCACATCTCTTGCACAAACGCACATGCTAGTGTAGACGCTCTCTTGTGGAAGAGTTTTTGCACAAGAACTCTTCTGCAAAAGAGTCCTTGCGCAAAATCATGCCAGTGTAGAAGGAGCCCAATTGCAGATCAGATTTATAGCATTTAAAACTCTATTACTGCACACATGCTAAAGGAAACTAAGTTGCAGCATCTGTGCAAGAAATCCAAGTGAAAAGGGAAAATTTTGAATATTAGAAGATGGTAGAGTGAATGAAGTTATTAACATTTATCTTGAAACATTATTTGTTTTCAAGTTCTGAATGCCATGGGACATTTAGTAATTGAAATAATTCAGGTACAGAACCCCCATATTAGTTATCTAGGATTTCTCTTTGTTGCGCTCCTGAACGTTACCACAAACCTCAGACCTAGGCTGGAAGGTTTTTTTCCTAGATGTGGCATACACATACCCTATAATGCCCTACAGCCATCTCACTGGCATATAGTCCATGGGGATGGACAGGAACTTCCGAGTTACAGCAGTCTAAGAAATACAAATGTCCTATACTGGTAGATAAGTGTTTTGTGGGACCGGGAATACTTTTCAGATGATGAAACGGAGGATTTTCCACTCTTAAACAAATTCATTTGTTACTGGTTGTTAGTAAAATTTTAGTTGAGTTTTTTGCTTTCCACAGAAAATTTATCCAGCTGTGAAATCTGCCATTAGTGATAGATTAATCTTTGTTCTTGGCCCTTTACTGAGAAAAAAATGTTATCCATTGGTCCATTCTAATTAGAGGTAAAACAAAAACTAAAAATCTTGTACGGTGCTCAGACACCCATGCAGGCTAGTGGTTGGTGCATCTGACACCATGGCAGAGGTGCTTTAGTCTCTACCGAGGTTTGGTTAGATTACTGATACAGTATGATCTGTTTGTATATGAGCAAGATCCAGAGGAAAAGCTCTTTGTTGCCCCAAAGCTTGTATCTTCCACCATGAGAAGTTGCTCCATTAAATATCTATTATTTCATCTATCTTTTCTCTTTCTTGTAAAATTCTAACAAACGTAACAACCATTTGACACTGTTGTACTTCATATTTTAGATATTTAGCATATTATTGTTACATGTAGGATTGCTCAGTAGCGTAGTAATTATAATTGCAAGTTTAAAGTTTGTTCTACTACATATTTTTATTTAAATTAAATAAGTTTTGCTTTCTTTTTGGAAGGCAAAATGTTTTGTGAAATTATACAAAACTGTATTTCTATGTAACTGATAATTTCTCTCATCAGTCTTTTTAGTTTAATTGTATAATGGCTTCTTTTGTTATGAAAATTCCCAACAATAAAAAAATAGTTGTAGGGATATGTATCTTGATGCAGGTGTTCTCACCATGACTAAAATTATGACTATTTATCTCTGTCTTTTACAGACACACAGTTATTCTCTTTGTTGGCTAATTAGTGGAGTTATGTAGCAGACAAAGAAATTGTATGTTCTTCTGGGTGTGGGAAGTCATATTTTCTCAAACTGGTTTATCTCCCCTCTCCCTGAAAAGAATTAGGGGTTTTGCCATTACCAATAGCACCTGTGTTATATAGCTCACTAATGAAGTGTGAAAGGGGTTAGACAAAGAAAGAAAATGTAAGAAGGAAAAACAAAGCTGAACCAAGTTTTTTTTAAATCTGTTTTTTCCTCCTTATGTGGAATGGGGCACCAGTTCTGACTCCATTCTTAAAATTTCACTCTGAAAGGCCAGATTATTAGCTGGCTTTTCCATGTGAAATTTCACATTGTGTCAGACTTTATGCCCTTTGAGTTTTCTATGTACCTTGTATTTGTATTCCTATAATACATTTTTAATAGAGAAGTGTTTCAATTTCGTCTTCGGCTAAAATTGCTCAGTTTTTGACCCTTTATTGTAGATGTCCATTTTCAGCAACATTTTGAATCTACAAAATGTTAGTGGAGAGGTGAATCTGCTGTAATAGATTGCATTTTTAAAATAAGTATTTAGGATTAATAGGAATTGTTAGCTTCTTTTTGTTCCCCACAGGTCCATATATGGTGCTAGGATAAGGATTCTATATTTGTGTATGTATAGGCAAGCCCCCATTTCTCGAGGCTTGGTCTAGGGATAAGTAAACTCCCTTTGACTAATCTCATACCAATTAGTTTGAATGTTGCCAGGTTTTTATTCCAGGAGATGCTTCAAGGTGAAAAGAAGAATATGGCCATTGGTTTCCCTCTGACTGTAGCAGCCCTACGTGTTGCTTTATAGGATGCATTTAGCGCTTACAGAGCTTCTCCCCTCCAATATGTCTCTGCAGGAGAAATTCATAGCAACATTCCATTGAGTTTTAAGAAATCTGGGGATCACTAATCCCCAAATGGGTTTCTCTCCATTGGCCTGTCTCTCAGATACATAATGTCATATTTTAAGGCGACAGCACCTTTATTCCTCCTTTGTGGTCTCTTGAGGGTACTACTGTAGGTGCCTGATATTAGGGCTGATTCTGACTCAACTGAAGGAGGGGTATCATTGCTGCTTGGATCAGCTATAATTTACCATTAGCCCCTGATTTCTCTAGCACCATGCAGTGTGTTGTCTTCTGACCAGTCTTCTGATGATAAAAATATATCAGCTCCCTGGGTTCCTTTTTTATTTTCTCCAAAATCTTGAGGTTTAACCTGTTTTCCCTTAAGGGAAGCTGCCCCCTTTCTCTTCTGAAGGTGTCCTGACTAGTTTGTAAGGGTGAAAATGTCCAAAGCCTTTCTCCCTGACATTAGTGGAATGAGATACAATGCCATGTTCTCCTGCCCTACCTAGTTCAATTCACACCCCATTTCAAAATAATTTGAAAACACACCAATCTCATCTCGTTCAAGTTGGGAGATAATTTGGAGTCTGTGCCACCCACTGGGACAAGTACATGGGGTCTGATCTCATATACCAGACTGGGGTCCTACTGGTTCAGTCTCTCCATTTATATTGATAGCCAGTATCCTTGACTGTCTCCTTGTGCTGGTGCTGGTTCTTCTGGGCTACGTCTACACTGGCAGCTTTTTGCGGAAGAACAGCTGTTCTTCCGCAAAAACTTGTTGGCTATCTACACTGCACGAGCATTCTTCCAGAAGTAAATGTACAGTACAGCATTGTAAAACAGGGCTTCTTCCAGAAGCGTTATTCCTCTCTCCACGAGGAATAACCCGTCTTGCGCAAGAGCTCTTCCACGAGAGGCCAGTGTAGACAGGCAACATGAATTTCTTGTGCAAGAAGCCCCGATGGTTAAAATGGCCATCAGAGCTTTCTTGAGCAAGAGAGCGTCTACACTGCCATGGATGCTTTTGCACAAAAGACATCTCTTGCGCAAAAGCACATGCTAATGTAGACTCTCTCTTGTGGAAGAGTTTTTGCACAAGAACTCTTCCACAAAAGAGTTCTTGTGCAAGAAGCTGCCAGTATAGAGGTAGCCCCTGATGTTTAAGCAGCTGAATTTCCATATTCATTCAGATGCATCCTCTAACCATTGTTCACTTGCCCATTTGTCTTTGACTCATACTTGTGATTCTACCTCCTGATTCTCCTTTTTGTCCAACCTGGCATTATTTTTCAGACAAAATAGATTCCTAAGGTTGCACAGCAAGATGGTAACGGTGAGTTTTATGCCATATTAACTCCCTTCTGATCCGGGGGATGCAAGGGTTGGACTGATTTACAGTGCAATAAAAGGAGCCTCAGGAGCCATTCTGACATCACTGGAGCATACTACAGTCTTGATCCTTTCTACCCTATGAATCTCAGTATACCAGTGGGAGTTGGGCTGGTAGTATACAGATGGCTGTTAGCTCATGCATGCGGAATTGCTGCCTTTAAGTCCATTTGCACCATCTTACTAGAGCCAGAGTCTGCATCTGTTAGTTTTAGAAACGCCATTAAACAAGGTTCTCAAATTGTCTTCCAATATACCTTAAGGGAGAAAAAAGCACTGGGATAGTGATTACAATTCTCTTCAATTCAATTCTTCCACCACTTATTGGGCAAATAATATTTACATCTGAAAAAGAATCCGGAGCCCATTCATTGATTAATTCTGCCAAGTATACTTATATTCACATTTTGCAACAAAGTACAGTATATGAAGTCTTCTCACAATAATATTCCTTAGGTGATTAGTATTTTAAAACTAAAGTATTGTGAAAGTTCAAGTGTAATAAATTAACATTTCTTGACACTAGAGATATCATTACTTTTATATAAAAAACGGTGTCCTACTTTTTCTTTTAGGTCCCATGGGCCTTTATGCTTCCAAATAATCCAAATGTATGATCAGGATGTCAGTTTATCTCTGCCACAGGAGTACAAAAAAGAACAGACTTCAAAGCGATCTTTGTTCTGTACATGCATATCAAAAGAAACACCTATTTTATTTTGCTTCATCAAAGTCCATTAAGTACTACTTTAACATAGGGAAATAACATAATTTGACATTTAGTGAACTTGACATACATCAAAGTGTCTTCATTAATTCTTTCAGATAGGTTTTACTTTTTGAAATCACATAAAAATCATGTGTATATCTAATTTGTCTAATGAAACATTTTATTCAAGGATTAAAAGCACAGATGATAGTCTAACAATTTTAGCAGGTGATAATTCTATTAATTATGGGTTTATGGTCCTTTTAACTTACACCGTCACCCTTCAGCATTGTGGTACTGGTTCTGAATTTTTCTTTGATTCATTTATGGAAATCTTAAATCTTTGTGAAAAGTTCTGACACTGAAGTATTTTTAAGGTTAATCAAAGTCACTTAAAAGCAATCCCTAAAAGCTTCTTCACAATATAGCAAATGAGTCTTTCTTAAAAAAATACATTTTAGAATAATGACATGGATTTAGATTCTCAAGTAATGTGTGACCCTGATACTCATTAGCAGGGAAATAATTTATACTTGTGAAGCTGCCTGTGGTGTTCAGGGCAAAAAGTGTTTTGTGTCAAAGATAAACTTTTCTGCTTAACTAACCTTTTTAGACAGTAGTACTAGTCTCTCCCTCTCTTTCTCTTTGTATACTCCTTTTCTGTACTCCAAGAAATAATACTGCATTATTTTTGCAGAACCATTGCTGACAAAGCTTTGGGAATTTAGGATTTCATGGTTATTGTCATGCTTTGCAACATTAGTACTAGGACTGCATAACAAGAAAATTTAATTTCTTATGCTCCAGAAGAGTCTCATGTGATCTGAGCTTTAGGAAAACATTCCTGTGTTATCACAGTGGACCTACGCCAGAGATCATAGAATCCTAGGGCTGGAAGAGACCTCAGGGGGTCATCGAGTCCAGTCCCCTGCCCAAAGCTAGGGTAAATCCTAACTAAATCATCCCAGCCAGGGCTTTGTCAAGCCGGGACTTAAAAACCTCTAGGAGATTCCACCACCTCCCTAGGTAACCCATTCCAGTACTTCAACACCCTCCTAGTGAAATAGTTTTTCGTAATATCCAACCTACACCTCTCCCACTGTAACTTGAGACCATTGTTCCTTGTTGTGCCATCCATCACTACTGAGAATACCTTCTCTCCATCCTCTTTGGAACCTCCCTTTAGGAAGTTGAAGGCTGCTATCAAATTCCTCCCCTCCCCCCACTCAGTCTTCTCTTCTGCAGACTAAATAAGCACAAATCCCTCAGTCTCTCCTTATAGGTCATGTGCTTCAGCCCCCTAATCATTTTGGTTGCCCTCTGCTGGACCCTCTCCAATGCATGCACATCCTTTCTGTAGTGGGGGGGAGGGGCAGAATTGGATGCAGTACTACAGATATGGCCTCACCAGTGCCAAATAAAGGGGAAAAACAATTTCTCTAGATCTGCTGGCAATGCTCCTCCTAATGCAACCTAATATGCCATTATCCTTTTTGGCTACAAGGGCACACTGTTGACTTATATCATACACTTCTCATCCACTGTAATCCCCAGGTCCTTTTCTGATGAACTGCTACTTAGCCAATTGTTCCCCAGCCTTTAAAAATGCTTGGGATTCTTCCATCCCAAGTGCAAGTCTCTGCACTTATCCTTGTTAAACCTCATCAGATGACTTTTGGCCCAATCCTCTAATTTGTCTAGGTCATTCTGGCCCCATCCCTGCTCTCCAATGAATCTACCTCTCCCCCTAGTTTAGTATCATCTGCAGTCTTGTTGAAGGTGCAATCCATCCCCTCATCCAAGTCATTAATAAAGATGTTTAACAAAACCGGCTCTAGAACCGATCCTTGGGGCACTCCGCTTGAAACTGACCACCAACCAGACATCGAGCCATATATCACTACCCCTCTTCCAAGTACTTTAAAATGGATTCCTTGAGGATCCCCTCCATGATTTTTCCGGGGACTGAGGTAATGCTTCTTCCCTTTTTAAAAGATGGGCACTAAATTTACCTTTTTCCAATCACCAGGGACCTCTCCTGATCTCCACGAGTTTTCAAAGTAGTCTTCACCTAATTTTTGGTATCATTTTGTTGTTTAAAATTTCTAGTTTTGCTTAAAAGTAAGTACATTTTATGCATTTTTAATGAAAAAATATTCCCATATCTACCTTCTGATGATTTTGGTGAAGAGGTGAGTCAATGGGATTAAAAGACATTTTAAAACAAGTTGTACTAGTACTTTATGCCCTAGAGTAAACAAGATGAATAGTTTTGATACCATCCTGTAATGGGCAACATTAAACTTGGCTATTAAGCTGTTTATTAGGAAATTTCTTTACAACTGCGGAGAAATTGTAAAATTATCCATGTACCCCATCAGGGAGGTAGATATGGGCATACACATTTGTGCCTCTCCACTAGACTGCAGCTTCTCCTGGAGGGTTAGTGGGCCACTTCCATCCTGGATGGGAGTGAGGAATAGCAAGCTAGTCTTTATCTTCGGAACATGAGCAGGTACATGAGGAGTATCAGGGTATGATTGGAAGGGTCCCTTTCAGTCTCAATTCCCCAGCAACCAGAACTACAATGTCTCCCCTAGGGTTGCCAAGAGCCACTGTGGGTTGGACCATGCCTGTGGTTTTAACACCACTCCTGCCCCCCTGCTGGCTGGACAGGAAACTGAAGTGACAGACTAGTCCAGAACTGAATATAGAATGAGCCAGGTCCCAATCCCAGGGAGAGCAGGGTTGGGTGGTCCATGTCATGTTGTGAGAGATCTTCTCTTCTGGCTTGCTACCTCCACCTCTCTTTCTGGGTGGGACCAGCCCCTTCTTCACCCACCAGTAACCACAGTCTCAGTGGGGAGGCAGAAACTGAGATGGCAATTTTCACCTCCATGCTATTAGAAAAATTGCAAAATTTAGCAGGGAAATTAGCAGCCATGTAGAGTCCAGGAAATTAAAACATTAACCTACGACACTGTCATGTTTAAGTCCATGATATTCCAGGGTCTTTGTAACTGGATGTTGTGGTTGGGTGTGGAAGTTGTGACATACCATACATGTAGAAATAAATTAAGAATATCAAACTTTCAAAGTGGAGAATTTAACAGGGCATGCCAGAACTGAGATTATCCATATATCTTGAATTGTGTCCCCTTGTGCATTATGATACAGTGTTTAATTACATGATTAGAGTGCAAACCTGTGAATTTTTTTTCTGAATTTCTATATGTATTAAAATACCTTAATATTCCAGTTGAAAGTTCTGTTCAGTTAAAATGTAAATAAATATGTACAAAAAGCACCAAACTAAAAATAATTTGTACTCTTCCTATTAGACCTTCTGTTTGGATTTTAAAAAGCATTGAATGTTGGAATAACTGTGACTCCAAATAGAGTGTGGAGATTTTTCCACAGATTTCAGTAGGAGCAAAGTTAAGCCATTGCTTATGAAATTCTCAGCATCATTCATTATAGATAGGTCTGCTTATTACTAGAGCTGTTTCCGGGTTTTTTTAATAACATCTTATGCTCAATGCCTTATATAACATTGCCAAACTTGCACCATTTGGGCTGAATTTTCCACGTTTGATTCATCCTGATTTAAATATAAAATGAATAAATGATTGAAAAGTTGTTGACATTTCCAAGGGCAAAGCTATTGAAAAATATTAGCTGTAAATTGTAGGACCAGCATTAATGAGGCTAATTAGATCGGTGTGGATATGTCTTATTCACAGTATTTGATATGGAAATGTGACTATCAAGAGGGAAAATTGCCTTTGTGGTGCAATAAACAGGTAAGATCTTTATTCAAACCTAAATTGAGTGTTGACTTTATAAAAGAACCCTCATTCTTCTGTCTCCCTCCATAATCATGTGATAAAGTTCTTTTGTAGAAGGATGGCTACTTTCAAATCCATTACTGAATGTCCAGTTGGTTAAAATGTTCCCCTACACAAGTTTATGTTTGTTACCGTTCCTGATGTCTGATTTGTGTCCATTTATCTTTTCGTGCAGAGATGTCCAGTTTGGCCAGTATACATGGCAGAGGGGTTTTTTCTGTTATATATTCCCCAGATTCTGTAACTTCCACTGCAATTAATCTATTGAAGTGGGTTTTACCCATGAAAGCTCATCACCTGATAAATCTGTTAGTCTCTACGTTGCAACAAGACTCCTCATTTGTGTAAATTATATAGGTCAGATGATTTCTGTTGTACACAGAAATACGAAAACACTTAAATGTATTTGTTTACCAATGGGACTTGTAAAATGATGTGCTAAAGGAAAGCAACACAACACATTTTTAATTGTTTGCTTTTGACACCATTCTTGTAAACCTAATTGATAATCCAATACAACACTGACACTTGAAAAAAATGCACATGCAAGCTGATTGAATTAACACACTTTAAAAAAAAGTAACTGCATGGGTGTGTAGATTTTACTAATTTGGAACTCTAATTTAGGATTAAGCCTCAAGTCTGCAGTCTCAATGCAGGCAAAAACTCTCATTAAAGATCAATTTGCTATTGTCTTTCACCTTGTGAATTGGATCCTGTGATATGATTGGCTATTTACGGTTCCATTCCAGCCTGTTGAATATAAAGTCCCAATTCAAAGCCCATTGCAGTCAATAACATAACTGAATAGTATTTGGTCCTAACAAAACAACATAACCAAGAGTCAAAACATATTAATCATGTTAACTTTACTGAGATCCATATATACAGGAAAATTAAAGGAAAATATTTAAAATTAATATATTCATATTTATCTGCCTATTTGTTTTCTTGCAAACTTGAGTGCTGCTACTTTTTTCTCAACATAAGGTCAGATTTCCTCAACTGTCTGAGTTTACGTGTGTGACCACATTAGCTTCTATCTACAGCCTACAATAAATCCAAGTGTTACTATATAAACATGACTGTCTCATGAGTTGCTACTAGATTGGATTACATTAAAACCACTGACAGTCCTTAGGGACCTAATATATCTTCAGCATCTCTAAAACTGGCAGGTTCATTTCATTCTAAGCCACTTGACATCACTTATGTGAAGTCTCTGAGGTAACTATGAGTATAGCAGAAGCCACTCTGAACTACAGAAAAACAAGGGTTTTAAGGGAAAATCCCTGCTTAGTCTTTACAAAGGAAAATTTAACATTAACCTTTTGTCAGTTGCTAATAAATTGGGTAGAACACATCTTTTCAATAAAATAACTGATATATGCCTTAATCCTCTGTCATAATTACTTACATTAAAAACAATGAAATAAAAATAAGGAAGTTTTTGAAGGGTCAGCAGAGGAAAGGTTAAAGTAATATATTAAAACATAAACTATTTCATTTCTCTTCTTGGCTCCTTTCCCCCTTATTCATTGGATTGGAGGTGCCCATAATTATTCATCACTCCTTCCAGTCCATTACATTGTTTCATAGGTCTTAAAATTCCTGTCCTTTCTTTTTCTTCTTCTTCTTCAAAAAACAAAACAAAACAACTCAGCCTCAGTCTTCCACATCCTGTCTAATTATCCTGTCTCTTCTTCTTTCTTCGCTGATCATTCTTATTACATCTTCAGCCCATTTCAAACACGTGTTCTCTATTTCTGAGATAGAGACAAATATTTCATATTCCTCCCATTTTTTTCCATAAGCACTCTGACAAAAAAGAGGATGGACATTCTCCATAGTATGCTATTTTCTAGTACCTTCTTTCTCTAATAAGAGCCACCATTTTCAAACCATAGACAGAAATAAACCCACAAAACATCCACTTTTCCTTTCAGTTTGTTACTTTACTGCTGGTCCCACAGTACTCCTGCCTTTTCCACTGCTACCCATGCACATTGGATTCTTCTTTTTAGTTGTCTCCAGTGGCACTAAGCGTAATTCCCAACTACACAACTTCTTTTTTCTGCTTCAGCTTCTCTCCTGAAGCTTTAGTAAACAGCTCTTCTTTTGTCTTCCCAATTTGATTGATTTCAGAGGGGTTTTTTTTCCTAATAACCTTCAAATCATGGTCTTCAAACACAGATGACCATTCTGATATCATATTTATCAATTCTCCTTCATTCGTGGCTAAAAGGAACAGATTGTCAGTATATATTAGTTTTCTCTGTGTCCATTGGTATGCTTATCCTCTTAATTAACCCCATAATTAGGATGAAGAGAAGTGGACTCAACACATTTTGACTCAAACCCACAGTCATCTCAATATTCCAGAAATTACATGTTACAATATTAGCACTTGATCCTCTATAGAATTCCTCTATCATTTCTGCTTTTTGAAGAAACCTTCCCATCCATCTGAAAACCCAAAATACTGGTTCCTATGGAACCAAGTCATATGTGATTTCAAGATCAATAAATGCTACATACCAGTTATCACTTCCATTGATCACTTCACACTTCTATTTCACTGAGAATATTAGTTATAGTATTCCTTCCTTTTCTAAAGCTGTGTTGTGCCTCTCCTATGTTTTCTTTCACCTTGCACCACAACTCTGACTCCAGAACTCTCTTAAGTTCTTTGAAGATGAGTTAAAATTCAATAGGTGACTGAATCATAGGCATCAACCTCATCCTACTAAAGAAGCAAAATCAATCTCCTTTTCCAATCATCTGGTATCTTCATTTGATCCCAACAAACAGGCAGTAATTTCTAAAAAGGGCTTTACTCAATATCTCCAACTGCTTTGAGGTCTCTTCCAGCCTACATTGCTATGATTTATGATAGTAGTTGTAGCTAGGACCTCAGGAAAGAAGGGGATTGCGTTTTACAGAACATCTTGCCACCAAGGAACATTGCTTTACAGATTGCAGGTTGGCCCTTGAGGAAATGGGGTAGACTTTAGTTCTCCAATTGGCCATGATGGCAGATTTATTGATGGAGGATTGATGATACCACAAGAACGGGCAAGAGAATGTAGTAGTGAGTACTGCCAGAGGGCAGTATCCTGAAACAGGGAGTGATGCAGGTCCAGAGAGGAGATGGAGATAGTGGAGCACAGCAAAACACTGAGCAGAAGGCAGAACGCTCCGATGCACAGTCCTAATTCCAGGTGTGAGCAGTAGGGAGGCACCCAAGCAGTAAGTCGACCTCTTTACAATTATTCAATGAAAAGACTAAAATTAAAATGCCATGGCTTCCTTTGAATTTACTAAAGAAACGTTTTAAAACATTTATTAAAGAAATGTAAAATTTACTAAAGAAATTTAAAAAAATTACTAAAGAAATGTTTTAAAGGAAATTTAAATAAATCAAATTATATGTCTAAACAATAAAAGATTGCAATCTAATAAGTCAATTCATTTTATCTAATAGATCAATGTCCTGAAAGATATTACTGCACCAAATATCAGAGCCATTTCTCCTTTGCAACAATTACAGTAGTTTAACAGTGAAAGTATCCTATACAAATTTTGCTGAATTACATGCATTCATGGTTTCTCCATTATTTGAATATTTGTAAATACATTAATTATAAGAAGTTCAGGGAAGATTGTAAACAGATGAAGCCTAATAGCAAATGACATTTATGATGGAATTGTGGGTTTTATAATGAAAGTATGAAATTTTGCCAAAATCTTAGGGCATGAAGTAATAAAAGGTTATGGAGATGCAGTGATTACCAAGTCATGCCCTCTTGACTTTGGCAGCCATTTAAAATTCTGAATGCATTATTTTCTACTGATCTATTTTTCTTGTTATTTATAGAATTAATCCATCCTAATGGATTTTAATTTTTGTATATTTTTCTTCCTATTGTCTTAGGTGGATTAAAAATTAAGGCAATTAATTGTGATGGTTTGAGATTAAACAAAAATATTAAAAAATAGCATGCTCTGTAGTGTGTCACTGGGGAATATTTATTAAACAATTGAGGCTGTGTCTACACTGGCCCCCCTTTCCGGAAAAGCCATGTAAATGAGCCAAGTCAGAATTGCAAATGCAGCAGGGATTTACATTTTCCCCGCTC
>JANRFK010001234.1:89613156-89626955 GCA_030068395.1 Apalone spinifera | reverse complement strand
ATGGCTTTTCTGGAAAAGGGGGCCAGTGTAGACACAGCCACGATTGTATAGAAAAAGAACTCAGTGCATTTACAGCGTGAGTCTTTTTCCCAGAACCCAAGTACATAGGTCTTCTGGGAGTTGAACTTCAGGTAAATCTGTTTTATGCTCCATGGAATTCCACACAGAGTAAGCTCATGAAAATTTACATTCTTTCTCAATGTAAAGGCAGATATGGATAGACGTCTTACCACCTTTCCCCATTAATAATTATTTACAAAGGGTTTAGTAATAAATAAACGTGATTCTATTAAGTACTAAAGGTAGGATTTAAGTGGTTATAAGAGGTAGCACACAAAACAAAGTAGTTTACTAAGTAACACAGAACATGCAAACTAAGCTTAACACACTAATGGGACTGGTTCCACATAAGTTGTCTATATAAGATTCTAATTATCTCTGCACAGATGAGATGCCTTGCAGTCTGGGTCTAGTATTTCCCCCTGTTCAGCCTTCGATGTTTGCAGCAGGTATCTGGGATGAGATTCCAGGGGAGAACTGATGACCAGGATTACCTCACTCTCCGCCCATAAATAGGATTTGCATAAAGTGAAAGTCCTTTGTTCGAAGTTTGACCCTCACCCAGCTTCTCATCTAAAATTACAAAATCTTGATGAGTTCCAATATCAGGTGATCTGGTCACATGTCTCTGTAGTCATTCTCATTAGCCATTCACTAAGCAGCTTTCAAACAGAAAAAGTAACATCTGAAAACAGAAAAGGGAATGTGATTTAAATTCTGCCAAGACCATACTGACGAGCAAAATTATTATAGGATGTATCCTGACAGCAATTTTAAAACCATGTTCAAGGAAATCCAGGAGTACATCTTATGTATGTCATTTAATAAAATGTGTTCATTATGACTATGTTGTGAAAATGGCTGTCACAGCTGACATGGCATGAGTAGTTGATGACCCCACATCTGAAAAAGTCTATATTAGGTCATGCCTTGAGACTGTGGCGAATTTCATATATTTATCATAAACTTTTCAAGTTCATCTGCTGGACTGTTTAGTTATCATAAGTCAGTAGGGAGTCAATATAAAATAGTTTGGTACTTTAGTTGGAAGTAGTCAACATTTCAGTGTGAATACAATATTCAATTAATTTGATTAAAGAATAAAACTACTTTATGTAACTTCAAATAGAGAGTTTTTAAGTGAGTATATGTATGAGGCATTACATTCAGAACTGGTTACAAGAGGAATAAACATAAAACACGTTTTAGGGCTAAAACTTAACAAACTATACTTGGTTCAAGTCTCTCTCTCACATGCTCCCAAGAACAGGATGGAGTAAATTGTCAGGATCTCTCCCAGAGTCAACTATCTGCTTCTTTTGTCGTCTTAAATGACAGAGAAAGATAGATAGGGAGAGTGACTTGGGATATTTTTGTCCCTTACCTTTTACACTTTGGTTGCCTTTGAAATGTATTGAGTTATCCTTAGATAAAGTTAATTCCTGCTATGATGTAAGTCATCAATTCTCATAGTAAAAGTGATTCCCATGCTGTTTTTGCTAAAATAGACATCTGTTCCTGCCCCTATCCATTGTCAAAGATCGGCCACTTGACATGTGATTTGCCAGCTGACTTTGACACCTATACAGAGGCATCTTTGTGAGACAGATTTATTCCATCCCACGATTTCTCTGGTAATCACACTCATAATTTCACCCTATGTTCAAAACTACACATATGATATTATTACATGCATTTCACCATGATATTATTGGCCAGTGAGTTGTTAGTTTTCAAATGAGGCATATTTTTGAACAAAGATTATTACAATAGTGTACAGGGTATGAATACTGAGGTGCTTTTGCTCACAAACACATCATGACTATAAATAAGAGAGAAAATTGCTATTAATTGGAGGATTTTAAGGCTAGAAGAAATCAAGATGATCTTCTAGTCTGACCTTCTGCTGAACATAGGCCACATGGAATTTTTTCTAGTAATTCCTGCATCAATCCGATATATTCATTCATTTCAGTGAATTAAAGCCACTTTGTTTATAATGATTAATTGGCTTTAATTCCAAGGAAAGCACTTGTGGAACTAATGGTAACGCTAATTTTGCATTTCAATGCTTTGAAATGACAATAGTATGATAAAAATGAGCCTCATTACTTTGTGCATTTTTATACAAATCACAGAACACATGCAAAACAATTTTTGGATAGAAGTCTGCATGAAAATTAAGTTGCTGCAGGGGAAGAATATTTGTTTTGGTTCGTTTATGTCACTTGAAAATGTTAGTCTCTTTTTGGTGTAGTTGTGCTTACTGCAAACATACAACTTAATGCAGTCAGAAGTATAGAATCCATAATTTACTCAAGAATTATGATATTTGATAGAAAATATATAAGCAAAATAATCCTGTGATCATTCAACTTGTCTGTTAGACCACCTCCACCCCATTATTGTGCAAAAGGAAAACCCAACCAACCAAAAACTAATGCAATTTGAGATTTTTAAAGCTGCCTGCCTATGTGATTTGGAAATTCAATTTCCATTACAATTACTGGGTTTCTAAATACTCTTTGTACCTTTGAAAATATAGGTCATGAAGTAATACAATTATTATTAAAAGACACCAGGACAATTAAATGCTTGTTTACAAGACCTGTTTTATGAGTTTAGCTTCTATTACCTTTTTTAATTTATTTTTCGTGCAGGAAAGGACCAGACTTAAACATTAATAGTTTAATTATCCAATAGTAACAAAACATTAATCTTCTGCAATGGAATTATAACCACCTTCAGTTTATTTGGTTTGATCAAACATAACTTAGAGATAGAACATAAATTAAAATTGGTACCAAGATCCAGAAAAATACACTAACATTTGGATAGATCCTTTAATGCAATTGTGATGCAACATGGTTCAGATATATCATTACTGAAAATATATTTTATATTATATTGATAGCTGGTTGATTTATTAAATATGTGTGTGATGAGTTTTTTTTTCTGGGTTGACATAGAATGTAATGGGAACTAAGAAAACCATGAATTTATTTTTCAGATTGAGAAGGTTAACACATAGATGTGGAAATATTCTAGGTTTGGTTCTGAAATGGATATGATGATAGTCTGTGCATGTGTGTGTGTGAGAGAAAGAGAGTTTGACCTTTGGTTCCTTGTTTTATTCATATGTATTAAAATATTTGTAATAAGACATTTTATGAGGTGATATAAATCACACTATCTTTAGGAATGCCCCATCCGTCTCATTATTTCCCATTCTGCAAATCTTTGTGACTTTCACAAATTTTATCATCAGTGATTTCATATTTTACTTCCAAATCAGTAATAAAAAATGTTTAATAAATTGAGGCCTCATACAAATGCCGAGGTCCAGGCAGGTGAGGAGGCTCTGGAACCTCCCACTTAGGCAGCTGCAGGCACCCTCCATAACGATGCGGGATCTGCTGAGCTTGTCATTAAAGCATTCTTTCATGGCACCCATGTAGGGCTTCATTAGCCAGGAGAGCAAGGGATAGGCTGTGTTGCCCACGATGCATATGGGCATGTCCACCTCTCTGACCCTGATGGTGCAGTCAGGGAGAAAAGTGCAGGCATGCTGCTGCTTGTAGCTATAGCTGTGAGGCCAGCTTGCATACCTAGGCTCCCTCATGAGGGCTACCTGAGCTTTCCTCACATCTTGCAACCATTTCCCCTCCTAGGGATGAGGAGTATCACTGCACCCAAGTGGACTGGAAGGCAGGAACTGAACTTGAAGTAGACTCAGCAAGCAAGAAGCTGAGGCCAACTGCTGCAGTGAGGATACGTACAGAGATTGACAGTGCATAATATAACGAAATTTTCTGAGAGATGTCAGAAAGTCTAAAATGGGTAATGGAATTTTTAATGTAGAGTGCTGCTTCTGACTTCATTTACTCAATCTTTCCTTCCTAAATACATTGCAAAGATTGATTTTAATGTTCCAATAATAGGAAGCATCCTGCAAGGTTTCAATAATGCCTGTTATATGAACTTTATTTTCATCTATAAGAATTTCAAAATCTTCTTTCTTAGTTTCCAGACTCTTATATACATGCAATTGAAGAATATTCTCTTCACGTTATTTGCCACTCTGATCAATTTGTTCCCGCCTTACTGAGTTTGTACTGAAACTGCCTTATTAGAAACTTCTCCTTGCATTGTTAGATAAATGCCCTTCTGGCTGCTCCAGGTAATCTCTAAAACAGAAGACATTATTTTGAGATGCTGGTTCTCCTACATGATCAGTCCTCTTTTACTGAAATTTTACCCAATTGTCCACAAAACCAAAACCTTAGTTGCATGCCAGTCATGTAGCCACTGGGTCACCTCAAGTATTTTTTTACCTTCTCTTACTTATGGGACTGGAAGGATCTCTGAGAAGACCACTTTGACTTTCCTTTTTCACCTCTCTTCTCAGATCCCTGAAGTTATTAATGATCTATGTAGTTCACTATAATATAAAGAGAGAACTGATAGATCACAGATGATTTCCACCATTTCTGAGAGATCAGTATATAAGATAAGTCTCATGAGCCTTCCTGATAACCTGTTGTCCATAATTATTAATGGTTCTCAAACTTCTCTCCATAAATAATCTTTGCAGCTCATTCTGTCATGGAATGGTCAGATTCTAAAATGTATAATATCTGACACAGATGGAATATGTGATATGGAGATTATTGTGCTGTAAATTATAATATCCTGTGGTAAATGAGCTGCAACACAGAGCTTTTAAAACTCAGTTCCATAGTTGGGTGTCATTGTAGACAGGTCACTGAAACCCTTACTCAATGACAGCATGATAGTCCAACAAGCAAAATGTTATGATCTATGCAGAATGGGATAGAAAATGATATTTTTAAAAGTATACCCATTGTATAGACAAACTGTGTCACCTGTAGACCACTATGCTCAGTTCTTTTCATCTTAACTCAAAAAAGTTACAGCGGAGGTTAAAAAATTAAATAATATTATCAGTGGCGTGGAGAGACTTCTATGTAAATTAATGTTCAAAGAATTGGAACTATAAAGTTTGTAGGGAAGACCTTTAAGGGATACAATAAAAAGTATTCAAAATAATGAATAGTAAGTAGATGGTAAGACGGAGTGGATAATAATTTTTGAAAAGGGGCCACTTCACAAAGTTCAGCAGTGTCCGTGGGCCTATCCAGCGGGGTTGAGTTGAAGGGGTGGGGCCATGTGCTGTGAAAAGATGCCAATATGTTTTTTACACAACAATGTAATTAAAATGTAATAATAATTAACTGCATACAACATTATCCAAAGATTATTACAGAAGACAACACTTGTAAAATTTGTAATAACACTAACATTTTGAGAATAGTTGTAACATTTGTAATAACTACAACACTAACACTAAACATAGGACACTGAAAATTAATACTTAGTCCTGCCATGTGTGTAGGAGACTAAACTAAATGACTTTGAGGCCCCTTCCAGACCTATTATTCCATGAAATAGTATCAAACTCCCTGTTTTTCCTCCCTCCCACACTAAGGCTGTGTTTACACTGGGCCACTTATTCCGGAAAATCGGCCGCTTTTCCGGAATAAGCTGCGAGCTGTCTACACTGGCCCCTTGAATTTCCGGAAAAGCACTGACAATCTATTGTAAGAAATCAGCTGCTTTTCTGGAAAAACTATGCTGCTCCCTCTCGGGCAAAAGTCTTTTTTCCAGAAAACTGTTCCGGAAAAGGGCCAGTGTAGACAGCACAGTGTAGACAGCACAGTGTAGACAGCACAAAAAAGCCCCGATCGCGAAAATGATGATTGGGGCGTTTTTCCGGAAAAGCACGTCTACTTTGGCCACGGATGCTTTTCCGGAAAAGCCCTTTTTCCGGAAAAGCATCCTGCCAATGTAGACGCTCTTTTTCCGGAAATACTTATAACGGAAAACTGTTCCGTTTTAAGCATTTCCGGAAAATCATGCCAGTGTAGACGTAGCCTAAGTATATTCAGTTAGGTTTTATGAGTTATAAAAGATTCCCCCACTTGACTATAAAAATGGCATCTAGATATTTTTATCAAAACCAGTTATAAAGAAATAAGTTAGTTATTGGGTCTTCAAAGGGATCCTGTGTCTCTGGCAACGAGCTTGAGACACGGGGAGCTGTGAGCCCTTTCAGTAGTTTCTATTTAAAGGGCTCTTGTATTCCCCAAGCTACTAGGGTTGCCTGACAGGTCCTGGGAAGGTGGCAGCCCTTTAAATAGAAATACTTTAAAGGACTTGCAGCTCCCCCAGCCTCTAATGCAGTTGCTAGGGAGTCAGACTCAAGTCCTTTTAAGTACTTCTATTTAAAAGGCTGGTTGCCTTTCCTGCATCTATCATGCAATGCTTGCCTAGCAGCCCTGGGGAACAGGAGAGCCCTTTAAATACAAATAGATGAGAGGGCTCACAGTTCCTGCTCTAGCATGTTGCTAGGGAGCCAGAGACACTATCCCCTTCAACTGTTTCTATTTAAAGGGCTTGTACCTTACCTGCAGCTGCTGGCAAGCCGCAGGGAAGATACAAGCCCTTTAAATAGAAGCAGGAAGATGGGAGCAGGGCCTGAAACTGCCTCACGGGCCGGATCCAAGCCCTAGGTGGGCCAGATTCAGCCTGCTGAGAGGCTTTTGCCCACCCCTGTGGTAAGGTGTAAGGTTCTATTTACCCTTTTTGACAATGCAAGAACAAGATGAAAATAATACACAACACTGAAAGGTAACAAGTGATTAAAAAAGTAACTTTTTTTTTTTACAGAACATGCAAGCACGTAAATAACTGGTGATACTCTTTGTCACAAGAGAACATATAAACCAAAGGTTTAGTGGGAATATAGAAGGTCAGTTATTGATACGGTTAATAAGATATCTACACAAATACTCAGCATCTCACAAGGTCAACTCTTTATTTTAAATCCCTTCATCCAAATATTGAATTCTGGTTACATATTAAGGTTGATGCTAGAGTGGATTTTAATTGAGTAATATGCAATATAACTAACATTTTATTAGCGTAGCTACATTAACAATATAATCTAACAAAATCAAATTTGGAAATTATTTCAAATATGACTTCAGTTGCTTGTATCTGCTAAAGTAATGGCAATAGAGTTGCCTAAGGACATTCGGAAATAATAACTAGTAGTGTTCATATTTTGTTATTATGATTACTGTTGTATGTCTTCATCAAATGTGTCTTTGCTAGCTCATGCTAATGGGTCATTAACTTGAATAGTCAGAAAATATTGTCACTGAGATACAGTATTCAAATTAACTGATTTCACATGTAAATATTCTTACAGTATTTTGAGCACAATGGAAAGAGCTATAGCTACCACATACATCTATGATACATTTTTTCAGAGTGAAGTAGTTTAACCACAATCTATTTGAGCTTGATGCAGGAATTACTAGGTGAATTTCCAAGGCCTGTGTAATATAAGATGTCAGTGCAGATGATGATAATGATTCTTTCTAGTCTCAGAATTTATGAATCTACTAACTGTGTGAGATTTTAATAAGATCCAACAAACTGTGCCCAGTGGACATGGAATATATCCATTTTCACAATGAAAATTTGCATAAAATGGAGCACAAAATGATTAAATACACTGACCAAGGACACACATGCTAAGCTGACTAAATATCCTGACAGAAGTGACATAATAATAGTGAGTTTGGAGGTTTAGCTGAAGAAAACGTCAGTTAATATCGTCCTATTTGACTGAGATTGTCTGTGCAGCATTCATATCCTACATTCCCAATTCAGGAGTGGGTTTCGATTCTCAACTGCTTTTAGATTATCATGGTAAAGGTCAGCTTTTTCCATCTGTGGTTGGTTAGGAGGTTACAACTTTTCCTATCAGATGTGGATCTTGACACTTTTATCTATGTCTTTATCACAGCCATTTATCACACTTAATTTCCAACCCCATCCCACAGCCCACCAGTCATATTAAGTAAATGCATCTTAACCTGATCATCTTTATAGTGTTTTGTTTAAAAAAAAAAATCTGTCTAGTGCTAATTATATAAAGTGGGTTCAACTGGAATGTATTCTAATATTATGATTTTATGAAAGGTCTAGCCAAAAGATATAATTATGCTGTGTCGCAGGTATCAACAATTTTCTTCAACTGGGTAATGAGAAAAAATGTTTGAAAACTAGGTACATCAGTAACTGTGAAAGGGCTTTCCAAGATGCTATTTTGGACTATGCAACCTGACCCCAAAGGACATTTACTCATTCCTGTCTTACCCTTTACCAATTATTTGTGGGGGAATTAATCTATAGACAATAACTGGCAAAATGATAGTATAGTGGCTGCTACTAGTCCCAATATGGCTACATCTTCAAATTGAGTGCTTACAGCATATATATAATAAGTATGGGAGTATATAGACATTGAGCCAGAACTCTGCTTTTTAAATAGTCATCTGTTCATTCTTCAAAAAAATTACAATGTATACTACATGCAATTAAAATTATAAGGGAAATTTTAAATTGGCCTAATTGTGATTGTTAGGTTGGAATTTGGCCAACACAACACCATTCTTTCTAAAATTGTCCTATGGCCTGTAATGCTTACTTTTAGGTCAAGATGTGCAGGTTGTGTTTCGCCTGAAAAATTAGTGAAAACAATGGTACAATGTACTTAGCAAAGCACTAGAAAGAAGAACTATTATTTTAATGGAGCAATTCTCACCTCGGTTTTCCTTTAGGAATTCATGTTCAAGTATTTACCAGGTCAACCCTGCCTAGCTTGTAATATCTGATGAGATAAATCCTCACAGTGGCATCAGGCTAATTATCTTTTCGGTCTCTGGTTATTTAAAGACCCATAGAACATTCTAAGCAATAGACAAGAGAGAAACAGCTCTTTGTTTTCTCCCTACGTTATTGCAGCCTGATATATGTAACTTCTTCCTCTTGCACATAACAGCAGAGATTACATGTGAGACTGCACTATCCTGATCTCTAATGCTGATGCATTCAGATGGATTTGCCACAGTCTGTTGTTCAAGAAGAAATCATGGCACAATATGTTTGCTATGTGAGTGAAAGAATAAGATTCTAGTAGAATAGGGAATGGTGCTTTAGTCAACATATTGACTTCACCAATAGTATCTGGAAAAGAAATGAACTATTTTAACTTCTCCTATGTATCAGCTTCATTATCGTGATCCAAACCTTCTTCTGAATCTTGATAATGAAGTGGGTACATGGGAAAAGGTAACACCCAGATACCATAGAGATGGGCTTTGAAAATGAATATATAGTAATAATACATTAAGATTGACAGAATAAGTATGATCACTTGATCTACTCTGTAGATGTTACAGATGTTGATGCATATGACAACTCCAATGCCTTAAGATGCCCTTTATATTTCCTTCAATAATTTGTTCCTCAAGAACTACTTTAGAATGTGATATGAATTAGTGGTTTAAGCTTTATCCAGCCTCTGATATTAAAAAATAGGACTGCCACTTAAACTGTATCAGGCATATTTGCCACTTAGGCTCTATCAGGAGTATTTGTGATTGATAGCTACGTATCTCTTGGAATGTGTATGTCTTTGTGAAAGTTGTTTGTGTGATATTATCTCATATAGGAGGTTGTAATCACTATGCCACTAGAATGTACTAGAAATAACTATCAAGAGCCTGGGTATTTAAAGCAGAGTTGCACTAGCTATGTACTTGAAAGTGTCCATTAACTGGCAACAGGACCTGATTATATCAATTAGTGGTGTTTTTGAGTGTTATGGTTATATGTATTCACAAAAGTTGATTAAAAAGTTAGTAGAAGCTGTTTGGTATTTATGAATTCTCTTTCAATTTTGCAGAAAAAAATCTAAACAAAGTTGGAGGCTGCATGTAGTATTGGAAGTGACTGTGAATTGTGTTAAAAAAGTTGCACTGTGGTCAAAAGCAAATAGTGAAATCTCACAGGTATAAAAATAACAAAGGATTGATTTAAAAGGATACTTGTTACATGGCTCATAGAGTTCTGTGAAGGTTTTGTACTCAAACCCCAGTGGAAATTAGTCACGAGAGTGGCTTTAAAATAACAAGATTATGTAAAATTAATAGAGGTGGTGTTCTTCTATTTACATTGAGCTTTTCGAGCCTATAGGGTGTACTGGACTTACATTTTGATTTTGAAGCTTTCTCCGTGGCCAGAAGAGAGAGAAACTTCATATCACTTGATTCTAGAAGCTGGGGCTTTAAGGAAAGTAATACCTATCATGAGACTCATGGCAAAATAATGAGAGTTTGCAACACTGCCTTTACTTCTATTTAAAGGCCAGAAGGCTCCAAAACACACTAAGAGACTGAATTGCAGTGCTCACAGGAGGATATTTAAAACCAAACACCAAGATAATTCCACGTTTTAACATTAAGAAAAAGACTGAGATTTCTGGATGTATATCAGAACCACTGCAAGTAGAAAAGGAAAATAAACAGGCATGAGACCTCTACATTAGGGATGTGAAGGACTAGTTGACTATCTGCTAAGAAAATGCTTATCAGATAGTCAACAGGATAGTTGACTAGTCGCTTTCCCGCCTCTTGCCACCTCTATCAGATACAGGCAGCAAGTGGGGGTGGGAGGAGAAGAGGGGTTCTTGAAAGCGGCAGTGCCACTTGAAGCCTGGGGCCAGACCCTGGGCTCCGCGCAGCGCTGCCACTTTGAAAAGCCATCCTCAGGCTGCATGCGGTGTTTCAAAGCAGCAGCACTGCATGAAGCTCGGGATCAGCTGCTGACTCTCCAGCTGACCCCAGTCTGTGCGGCACTGCCACTTTGCAAACTGTGGGGAGCTTGGTGTCAGGCTCTTCGCAGCATTTCAAAGCAGTGGCGCCACCTGGAACTCAGGATCAGATGGGAGTTCCCAGCTGATCCCGGGATCTGTGCGGCACTGCCGCTTTGAAATGCATTGACTATTCAATGAGTTCAGTACCCAATACTTAACATCCTTACTCTTCATAGCTTTTTCTCTTGAAAAAAAGTTGGAGAGTCAAATCTTTCAGTCCTTAATCAAGTGAAACTTCTAATGTTTTCAGTGCTTCCACTCATAAATATTAAAATCACAGTCTAGAAGTGATAAAATATGTGGTCAATAACTACACACTTCATTATTAAATATATGAGCCATCTCAAGCAGAATTGCACATCCTATATGCACTGTTTGAAGGACTACATTTTCCAGCATATTCTCAACAGTGCTGAGTGCTAAATACTACAAGTCATGATCATAATTGTTGACTTTGTGGACTCTGTGGTTGCAATTCCTGTTCTTTGTTCTGTAATGGGTCTGAACACAGCTGAAGCACTGTGAATTTGAGTTACAATCACGTGCGATAGTCATACCACACTTTCTCACTCCTTCCTTTTCTCATATGCAGAACAAAAAAATGACAAAATAAAATGGTGTTGTGCAAGCCAACCTGGGACATCTCATCTGACTTTTTTTTCTTCCTTCCTGACCTCTATGTTGCTTTTCATACTGTCAGCCAAAACATCTTTCCCCAATCACCTGGAACCAATTGCTGGAGTTTCAGAGAACTGGCCTTCTTGGTTTTGTTCCCATCTGAGCCCTCTTTATTCAGCATGCAGAAGAGAGAAAGGCTAGCCCAGTAGATAAGGAGTTATACCTGAGTTCTATTCCCTTCCATCAGATCAGTGCAATAGGATCAAATTTCAAATGTTTTAAGGTACCCAAAGATATTCCACTCGCTGTAGCGCTGGGGTAATTTGCGGTTGCGCCAGCCACCAGCTGTCTGGAGCTCCAGGCAGGCTATGTTTGTGCTGTCAGATGGCTCTCTGGAGTCCTAGGGCCAGGGCAGGCTGGAGTCATGCTGCCTGCTGGATCTCTGGAGCTCCTGTGTCAGGGCAGGCTGGAATGGCACTGCCTGCCTGCTGTCTGGAGTTCCATTGAAAAACTCAGGTTCTGATCACCTGTGTGTGGTTATTTAAAGATCACATTTCAGTAATTATGTAGCTGTTAACCCCACTATCCTAGTTTAATTCCAGTAAATTGTAGTCTGCCTCTTATTTCAAATCTCAACTTCTTTCAGTTTCCTTGTTTCGTTGCTGTCCTAATCTTCTTGTTCCATCTATTGTCAAATAATTGTTGCATTTTATTTCAGAGGTGGATATAATTTAGTTAGGAATAAAGTGATCCCAATTTGTACTTAGTTTATACAGCTGCTGCAAGGCATCATTAGTTAATGTTTGCAAAACCAGTTGAGATCCTTCTTTGAAAGATGCTGTGCTGCAAAAATGCAAATTGTTCATTATTATTTTTAAGTTCAATATAGATAGTTAAATGAAAAACAGAAATATGGCAAGTAAACCAAGAAGAGCTTATAATTTTATTACTTTAAAACTTTAATAAGTTGACTTCACACATTACATGACTCCGGCTTAGTTATTCTTTAAAAGTAATTGGAATTTAAGTATGCAGTTAGTTGATTCTCCAGAGTTTACTTAGCAGGGTTTGTGTGTACAGCTACATATTGTAGTTTTCATTAAAAATATAATGATAAAAGTCATATATTAGATGAGTTTTACACTTCTGAGCAGAATAGATTGGTAATAAATCCCATTATTCAAACAATATCTGCCTTTTCCCCCTTAATTACAATCTCCTAATATCATTATCTTCCTGAAAATCTTTAAAGTAGGGGTCTCAAACTCACAGCTCATGGGCCATCCCCAGCTGGACCAGTTGCATAATGCAGCCCAGAAGTCCCAGCAAGCTGGGAGTGGGACTGTCTGTTCCCGTACCCAAAGCCCTGCCCCTTCCTGACACCACCCAAATTCTCCCCTGACACTCCATCCCTCGAAAGACATAGCCTCAGGGATTACTGGGGAGGGGCTGGTGTGGGACAGCAGCAGCTGGCTGCTTATGTCAGCAGAAGGCATGTCATTCAGGAGGCTAAAAATACCACCTGGAGTGACATACGCTTCACCAGCGTAAGTGGTAGGGTGCACAGAGCTATGTCGGTGGGAGAGCTTCTTCTGCCCACTTAGTTACTTCCTCTCATTGAGCATCATTTTATTATATTGATAGGAGAGCTCTCTCCCATACACACAGAGTGACTACATGAGAGATCCTACAGCAACACAGCTGCTTGGGTAGATCTGTGCCACTGTGAGGAATAGCCAAAAAGGTTCCAGCAAGGGTAGAAGCAATGCAGTGAGAGGCAAACACTGATATCAAGAATGAGTATGGAAGGGTCAGCAGTCCTATGCAGAACACGTGCAATGACTGTTTGAATTAAGATCATTGCCATTGTGATTACTATTTGTATTGCAGTGAAAAGAGGACCCAATCAAAAAACTCTTTGTGATAAATATTTTAGCAAAAGGGCTGGATTAGTGTGAGGAAACGGTGCCTGAATCATATGCTAGTTCTTGAGACAGTGTAGCTATTGTTTCCTTTCACTCTTTTTGGCCTACAAGGTTACAGTCTGAGCTAATCCTAGGCACAAACAGATTAAACAATTGACAGGGGCCCTGAACAGCTCCAGGGACCCTTATTTCCTCTTTATTATGATCTGTGTGTGTGGGCAGCTCCCAGAAATATTCACATAAGAACCCTTGAGCTGAATAGCCATGAACATTGCCACTTTTAGACCAGCACTTTGCATGATTGTCCTCTCTGATCTCGACCAGTCCTGAATGAGGGAATTTGCCATACAGGGGAAGTCCTCAACATAACATAAGAACATAAGAAA
>JANRFK010001234.1:89578010-89596566 GCA_030068395.1 Apalone spinifera | reverse complement strand
ACTCGACCTTTCATGGTCCCTTCCAGTCCTAGTATTCTATGATTCTACCTCAAGACGACCCAGTGCCTTACTTTCCACAATCCGTAGTTTGAAAATCACTGACATACATCACAATTGATTTAAAAATATTTAGGTTGAGGATAAAAGCAGTGATTTTAATTTTGCTAACTTACAATATATCTTTTCCAATAACTCCAAAGATTGGGGGTCATTACTCCTTTATTCAAAGCTTTCTCCTTTTAGAGAAGTGGATCAGGATTGAAGACAAAGAATGATATCAAAGTCTGCAATTTCTACTTCTTAGATCAGGTGCAAAAGTAGGTGGCACAAACATGGTGTGTTGGTCACATATAGCTTGCTGAGTCACGAGAAGTTCAGTGGAGGGGTCCAATGGAGAGTTGATTCTCCTTATAGGGCCATCAACAAATGGCTGGCAAGTTAACTGGGTGTTAGTTAACTGGGTGTTAGTCTGAAACACAATAGGTTTGAGATACAACTACCCAACTTACATTCATAACTTCAGATAAAATGATGATACAGTAAAACTCCAATAGTCCGGCATCCAATAGTCCGGCACTCCTGATAGTCCGGCATCAAAATGGCAAGAGCCTAGTGAGTGAGCTTCGGCAAAAAATGAGTCACAAGGTAACAGCGGCAGCAGCTGAACTGAGCAAAAAGGGTAAAAAATGCTTAAAAAAACTAAAACATTACAGTACACTGTATACAGTATGTACAAAAAAAGGGTTAAGAACACTTTATATACAGTATATAATGTATACAGTATATATATAACCTGCTTATAGTATCTCCTGATAGTCCGGCATATTTGATAATCTGGCACCACCTAAATCCCATAGGTTCTGGATTATCAGAAGTCTACTGTACATTGATTTAAATAGGGTACTATAGTTAGGAGACTATAACTTTTCATTGATACCCAACAAGACATGCTTTGTACAAGACTGATCACAATTTTACAATAGTATAAAGCTGGTCATCTTTCTTTCATACAGTACCACAGCAATATTATTGAGGAAAACCATAATTTTTTTAAAAATTCTCCTATGCTTTGTAAATTAGAAGGTGTAAAATATTAAGGTTCTTCAATGTTTCCATGTAGTTGTAACTTAAGAACCACCTATCTGTCAGTTGTACAAAAGCTTCTATACAGACAGATGCAGATTGCTAGAGCTCTGCCCATAAAATAATGGATCTATTCCTATGTGTGCTCCTGTATTTTTTCTTCTCACAAGACGGCATAGTACTCTTCAGCTTACTAACCTTTCGTTTTCAGGAGTTCACAGAATGAACAATCCTTTATATAGAGAGAGATTATTTTCTGACCATAACTTGTTCATAAGACCTTCTAAAATCAATGTTTATAAATATAAAGGACAAAAGTGCTAAGGAAAGTAATTTTATTTTTAATATTCCTTACTTTCAGTAGTGTTCAGGGGTCAAACATTCTTGTCTTTGATTACTGTCTGAGGATCAGTGCTGGAAACTGTTTACTAACTTGAAAGTTTTTTACTTTCTTACAAAGAGTTTCTGCATCTGGTAGGTTTTGCCAGAATTTGCCAGGCTTAAGCCTTAGCACCTCTGGGCTTGGCCATTCATAGTCCTGCAGCTCTGAGCTTGCTGTGTCAGTCAAGAACCCTGACAGCTAACTCTTTGAGCTCCAGCATCTCTTTCTTTACAAATTAAGTACTGTGGCACCTTTAACAATATTTTAATTATGAATAGCTAATTAGATATATATTATATAATATCACTGGAATTAGAGATTAGTTATCACTAGAAATAATTACTTTTGCTTTTGGGTCTAATTTCTCTTAGTATGACTCAATTCATATTGGAACAGGATTGGGGAAAAACAAGAAGTAGTTAGAATAATGGCCTTTTTCACTGCTAAAATGAGTGTTGTATATGGAGAAAAGTTGCTAATTCACTGCAAGATACTAGATCTTTAAATTGTACCATCTCTTAAGGTCCACAAGTGTTGGTGAGGATTATCTTTCTTTTTGTCATGGCTAAAATGGAATATATTAAGTTTCAGTCCTTTCATCAGTAATTTCTTGTCCATGGACTTGGTACTAGCATAGCATTAAATAACTGGTTTTCAATACAAAATGAGCGTGCTTTAATTTTGAATGAGACACTTCAACTGTCTCCTCTTTTACAGTCTCTTAGGAACTCATAATAACGTCTAGAAAATTGAACAAAGTATTTTTTTTAAAAATAGCTACATGGATTCATTTACTTTTGAAGATGCATTGCTTTATTTTCTCCACAATGGCTTATTAAAATATGGGAAGAACTGACTATATATAGAAGAAAAGGAGTTGCATTATAAATGGTTTAAGACAAAAATATGAATAGTCCTTTTTGCTTCCTTTTGTTTTGTACACCAGGAACATAAATTGACTGACCTAAGGCTAAATGTAGACTACAGGCATGTTTGAGAAGAAGGTTTTTTTGGTAGAGATCTTCCAAAAACACTTCTTTTGAAAGAGAGCATCCACACTGCAAAAGTGCCTTGAAAAAGCTATCTGCTTTTTTAAAAGAGAGCGTCCAGACTGAATGGATGCTTTCTTGCATGTAAGCTGTGATTGCTATGGAAATATGCTTCTGAAAGAACTCCCTCTTCCCTGTCCACACATGCCTTTTTGCAAAAGAGTTATTTCGCAAAAAGGCTTCTTCCATGTAGAATGAGGATTACCAATGCCAGAAAACCCCCTCTGTTCTTTCGATTTTCTTGCAGAAGAACACAATTGCAGTGTGGACATTCCTCAAGTTTTGTCGGAAAAACGGCTGTTTTTCCCACAAAACTCTGTAGTGTAGACATAAGAAACCTTTTTTATTACTTTGTATACTACTTTATTGTAGAAAGGCCTAGCCTACAATTAAGGTAGCACAACATTTTCCATTATAAGATCCTTTTCAGTTGTTTGTAAATAATTAGCATTGATTTGGAATTTTCTATTGGAATGATTTTATGAGAGAAACTTTATTTTCTATAAAAGGGAAGTTTTTTCTGAGGAAATTTTAACTTTTGGAAAAAGTACACTGGATAAATGTAAATTTAAGTATTTCATTTCAGATTCAATCATATTGGAATATTTCATTTTTGGAATAGATCTAAAATGTTTAAAATCTGTTCAAAACAACATTAAATTTCATTTACCTATGGTGTGCTATGGGAATTGCAGTTCTGATTCCTATTTTATTGTATGGGCTGGACTCGCTTTCTGGTATATATTAATACATCTTCCATAAAGAATTTCCTCTGTGTGCTGTGTCATGAGAGATGTAATCTGGCCAGGGATCCAGATCCTTAGGAGAAAATGATGGCCAGAGGTACAACTTCTTTGAAGTGATAGGGAAATGCATTGTATTGTTGAAATATAATCAGTTGTCTGTAAAGTAACTGTTTCTATTTCTATTTCATTTCAATAAAAATATCAAAATGTAACAATTTGTCATTTCCAAATACAAATATTTCAGAGTTTTCATTGCATGAAAAATGTTTGACATTTTGATTTGACTTCCTATTTTTGGTTGAAAACCATGTTGAAATGTCAACATTTCCATTAGGCAGGAAATTTCAAGTTTTTCCCGAACTGTGCTTATAACTCTCTGAAACTTAAACCATTCAGGCTATGTGTAGACTGCATCCCTCTGTCGACAGAGGGATGCAAATCAAGCATATCGAAGTTGCTAATAAAGCAGGAATTTAAATATCCCATGCTTCATTAGCATAAGCATGGCCACCTTTTTTTTTCAAAATAGAGGGGTTTTTTGAAAAAAAAAAGGCAGTCTAGATGCAGATCTGTCGAAAATAAATCCTTTTTCGACAGATCCTGTAAACCTCATTTTACATGACTTCATTGTCAAGAAAACTTATTCAAATTTGAATTTGTGAAAAAGTTCACAGGATACATGCACAGTAAAGACTTTATTGTAGGTCCAATTGTGCTAAGCATGCTTCATCCCTCCACAACTCTTAGAGGAGTGACCATGAGCCATACCAACACAGCATCTGAGCATGCTTTGATCAGATTATAATTATGATTCATAAAAGCCATTGCAAAGATGTAGCAAATATAGATATTTGTAAGGTGTTTAACTTAGTACTGTGTGACATTTTATTATAAAATTAGTACTGTACAATAACAATAAAAAATAAGTTAAATGAATTAAAGAACAGCTAACTGACAGATCTCAAAAATTTAAGTGGGAATTGTTACTGAATGGAGATATTTCTAATTGAATTCTGCAGGGATTGGTCCAAGTCTGGCTGCTATTCAATGTTATCATTGTTGATCTGAAAGCAAAAATAAAATCACTGCTAATAAAAAATTGTAGATAATACAAAATTGTGAGACATTTATAATGATGGTGTAAAGTCAGAGTGATCTGGATGGTTTGATAAGCTGGGGCCTTTCAGACAAAGTGTGTTTTAAAGCAGCCAAATTTTAAATTAGGAAAAAGGAATTCAGGCCGTACCTACCAGTATGAGGGGAGAAAAACTTGGAAGATAGTGACTCTGAAAATGATTTAGGAGTCACAATGGATAAGCAACTGAATATGATCATCTATTGTGATACAGTGGGGAAAACAGCTAATGCAATCATTAACTTTATAAATAAGGGAATAGTGAATAGAAACAGGGACATGGTTTTGTATAAAGCATTCCTGAGATAGGACTAGAACAGTGCTATCGTATTATTATGTTGAAAAATATAAAGAGGATACATGAGAGAAACAAAAATTATTAGAAGGCTGAAAAAAATGCCATACAGTGAGAGACGTTTATTGCCCATTAGGCTTGCTTACTTATAAAGAAAATTTAGCGATGACTTGAGAAAATGCTGAGTAGTCCAGGGCTTTTTCATCTAGTGGAGAAAAGACATAACAAGGACCAATTTCTGTAAGCTGAAGGAAGACAAATTCATATATTTTTATGAATAGTGGGAATGAGACCACTGAAACAAATGACCAATATGGAAGTGGTGGACTCTCCATCTTGTGATGTTCTTGAATTGAGACCACATGCAAGTTATTGGACTCAATACAGGGATAACTGGATAAATGTTAGGGTTCATATGCCCTGTCATATGAAGGAAATCAGACTGAATGATTTAATGGTCATTTCTAGTTTTAAACTCTATCAATCCATGAATGACTGCTACAGGGGCTTCCCAGTAATTGCTCCTCCTGGGTAGTCAGGGTCTGCTGTAGCACTGTGCACAGGAACTTAGAGCAAGGATACTGTCTCTCCAGTACTCTCAATACACTTTCGGCTGACACTCAGACAGTAGAGGGGGATAGAGAAAGCTGTCTGACTCAAGGGCAAAGGAAGGATGGGAGTTGAAAGAGAAGTTTGGTGAGCTATTAGATAGGGACCTGATGGGGAAACCTTTAGAGTCTTTTGCTTTTATAAGAGGACAGAGGAGCAAAAGTCTCAGGGGTGAAGGAGGCTAGGAGCAGGGAGGGAGAAACATGAGCAGGGAGGGAACAGAAGGAAGTGTATGAGTCAGAAATCAGTGATAAAAGTAGAGGGGTCTGTAACCACTAGATCACACTCCACTAACAGAATATGAAAGTGAACCCATTGTTCCTGAATCTCAGCATTTTTTTTCTCTCTAGCAAGTCACTGTGAAATCAGCTTTCAAAGTGTGTCTCCATCTACACCTAGCAGCTGATCCACCTAGAAAATAGCAGCCTTATATTGCTATTGTTACTCCATTAGTTCTAGATTCCAGCCATGCTGATTTGGGGAGATGTGTTAAAAGATGATTTGGTTTTTTTTTAAACTTAGAGGGTTTTTTAAAATAATTTTCCTTGTTAAAAGAACATAGTTTGCAAACTCAAGCATTCTATCTTGAAATCAGATGGAGCAGAACATGCCCAATATCCTTTCAACAATAATCTGCATCTTCCAAAGTAGGCCCCTTAAAACTTTTTGCAAGCAAGCAAGTACCCCTGAATCTAAGAGTCATTGTTAAACTTGAGGAGTTCCCCATTAATTTCCACATGTATGCAGACATGTGCTTTAGTACCCATTAACAGCTAAGAGTTAATATAGGCATATCCTCTGAGACTATTGCTTTTATTTTATTTTACTTTACTACTTATAACATTGTTCAGCTGTTATTTATGGTAATTATATAAGACTACAGTGTTATATGAGAAGTTTTTAGTCCTTTATATAACAAGCAAGGCTTACTTGAAAAATACAGCCATAAGTAAATGGAAATATAAATCCTAAGAGTTATAAGGCAACTTTTTGGGGGTTTTTTTTGTTTGTTTTATAAGATGGCATTTGGAAATTCTGTAATTGATCATTACAGAAAATCTCTCGAACATGAAGATATTTTACTATCCCTTACAACATAAATAACTGAAAAGTCACTATTTTAAGGTGAACTGGATAAGGGGGAATGATTGCAGGAAATTATGAATACATTAGCAAACATGATGTGAAAATTCCTTTCCATAGAAAATGAAGACCAAACAGATCTTTGAAGTAACACATTTAGACTCTGATTGTGAATTTTCATAGGTGAGAGTGAGTGGAGAACTGGAAACTGTTATGTGTTGAAAACTATGTTAAACATATTAAAATTACAAGCTGTCACTTTAAATTTTCAAAGGTTTTCCTGGTCCTGCTGGCAGGCTGGAGGCTTTGTAGGAAAGTATGTGATCTAGAGTAAGATAGGATTAATTGTGCCTTTCTGCTTTAAAGAACAGCCTCTCCGTTTTTAATTTCTTAGATGTTAGGATTCTGGATTTTAAGAAAAAAAGTAGTGTTATATTGCAGCCTTCTAGAATGTGAATGTTACATTTTTATCTGTCTTCTCTGTGTATATGTGCTATAAACATAACAGGCTCATTTACTGAGGAAGACTTTATTTCTGCAGTAGGAATTTTCAAAATGTTTGTTTGTTTTTGGAGTTTTTTTACCAACAGGTTGTAGTGGGCAAAAAATTTCCTGTGAATGGTAAGTAGATTAAACATAGTTCTATTTGCCTCTTTATAATACTGTCTAATAAATTAGTTGTAATACTATCACAATATTATTATCACCCTTTTAAACTATATGTAATATCCTCTCCCCAATTTGTAGTATATTTGGTGTCTTACAGAATATCTTCTCTTATTTGATATAGGCTGGCTCTTTGTGCCATTTAAAAATGGCTTTGAAAGAACAGTGTTCAGAACAAAATATTTGTTCAAATCTATTCTATATCTTTGTATACTGTTGCATAAAGTAACTGTAACCCAATTTTCAATAGATAGACCCCAAACATGTCCCCACATGATGTCTGGATGAAAATTAATTTCGGGGTTGTAGGATGTGGCCCAAACTATTGATTTGTTATATTAGTATTAAATTTCTGTCAGGTTATTACATTTATAATTAGTGAAAAAGTAAAACAATGAAATATTTCTGATGTAATACTGTCAGTGGACTGCTAGCCACACAGGGTATGTCGACACTTGCCCCCTACTTCGGACTAGAGAGGCAAATGAAGCATACCGAAGTTGCTAATGAAGCACGGGATTTAAATATCCCGCGCTTGATTAGCATATTTGCAGCCGATCACCATTTTAAAATGTCGGTAGCCAGAATTAACTCACCTTTTCCCTTTTTTCCACAACTTACCCTCTATTTGTCCTCAGCTTACATAGTAATATTCTCCTTAAACAAATTATATCCCACCACGTTACTTGGCTTACACCTAGCAAAATTATTCATACTGCAGACATAAACAATCAAAGAACCAATCAGAGACCATACAGATAAATAATAGAGAAGTAGGGCACATACTGACAAAACAATAAAAAATAAGGATATCACAACCCCAGCTATTGCTAAGTCCTTGTTTGACACTTCTAGGCTCTTCTGTTTATCTGGAGGTTATCAATTGGCTAGCACCAAATTGCCTTATTTGAATGTGACTGGTCTGGGATGTATGAGGATGTGACTGTACATTTCCCAGTTTATGGCTAACCCTGCTGCTTAGTCAAATGCCTTCACATAAGAGCAAGGTCTCAAACTATCATAGTGAGAGAAGTCCAATACACAGATACACTGTGATTTTGATTCTTAGCTAAGTGATAAAAATATCTAAATTATTATCATACTGGGCTTTACTGGCAGTCCTGAATATCTATATCCTAACATTCTGGTTGGGGACATTTCAGCATGAGAAGAAGATGGAACGTATATTTTTTTATTTTAGATAAGTGTTCATGTTCCTGCTGGCAACCTTGTGTAACACTCAGTCTCTTCTCAAAATTTGCTTTGTTTAGGCAGCCTTTAAAATAGACTTCTCTAGCTGATGTTGACACTATCTTCAAACTGGACACTGTCCCTAATTTTTAATGTACTTTGAGAGAATCTTATAAGATGCATGTATACAACAATATCTCCTGAACTTTCAGGCTGTGTCTAGACTGGCAAGATTTTCCGAAAAAGCAGCCACTTTTGGGCAAAAACTTGCCTGCTGTCTACATTGGCCGCTTGAATTTCCGCAAAAGCACTGGCTTGTTACTGTATGAAATCAGTGCTTTTTGTGGAAATACTATGCTGCTCTCGTTCGGCAAAAGTCCCTTTTGCGCAAAACTTTTGCGCAAAAGGGCCAGTGTAGACAGCCGAGATTTGCTTTGCGCAAAAAAGCCCCAATGGCTAAAACGGCAATCGGGGCTTTCTTGCGCAAAAGCGTGTCTAGACTGGCACGGACGCTTTTCCGCAAAAAGTGCTTTTGCACAAAAGCATCCATGCCAATCCAGACGCTCTTTTCCGCAAATACTTTTAACGGAAAAACTTTTCCGTTAAAAGCATTTGTGGAAAATCATGCCAGTCTAGACATAGCTTCATAGTTGTAACACTTCACCTATTACAATATATAAAAATCTTACCTTTTAATTATTGTCATTCCTTGATGTTCAGTGTCTGTCTGATAAAATCCTTGAGAGAGGTACCATTTTTTAAATCTGTAAAGAGCCATGTATATCTTCAGGCAAGAGAAAGATGTAAGTGAAATAACATCATCTTTGTGTAAATCAAAAATTGTACCTGTTTTCTACTCAGTGTACCTAATTACACATTACATATGATCCATGGGGCAGGTCTGTTACCCAGATCGACCCCATGTCAGTGGAAAGTTGATTTTTTTTCTCTCCAGGTATAAATTAGTCAAGAATAAATCAATAGGAACATAGTATTTCTGATAGATGAAAGATTGATACAAGTAAGCATGCTTTTATCTAGACATACAGTTTATTAGATTTAAGCACACATAGACATAAGCAATAGGTTTTGAATATCCCAGATCATTATCTAGAATTTGGGATATTATTGAGTAATTGACAGAAGATCTGAGATTACTGGTCACTTCCCCACTGGAGAGTATGGTGTCAGGAAAAAGTCACTCAGGGCAGCTTTAGGGAATTGTTCCTAAGTACAGTGTATTATCTAGTCCTTTTTATATGTAATTTTAACCAAATAAATAGTTCATAGTGACCCCTACTAGATCATCACTTATCCTGACTTGAATCAATTATTTGTCAACAAAATGTTTCTAACAATCTTAGATATAAATACATCTCTATATTACAGGCATCCAAACTGAAGTTCTCTATCTATTTATCTTCCTTCAGTTTCATAATTTGCTTACTCTTTTCTCCCCCTCCTCCAATTCTGATGAGCAAAAACAGGAAGTCTGCTTGAGTATTTTGGAGTATTTGACCAGCAAAAGCCAGACTTGTCCAAATTAACCCTGAACTATTTGGAGTTCTATTTTATTTATTCATGTGGCTCAGTATTCATAATTTGGCTGCATTTAGTTTGATAAAATTCTGGGATAACACATCCCTCAATTCAGGAGTAATTTCAGAATGTATAAAGTGAAGGCCATTTTAAGAGTGGCTTGCCGATGCGCAGGACAGTATGGAGCTAAACCAACACTGATTACAGGGCAAGCCACATCTGGATTGAGTCAGGAGCTTCTAAGATCAAAAGAGCAAGAGGTTGACAGTAAATTCAGAAATTTTAGAAACTACAGCTATCCCTGTATAGATGCTGCATGGAGTAGTAAGAAGGCTCCTCCATGGTCCTGAGTCAACAGGGCTAAGGCCTGAGAAGAGCCTGAGGTTGAGAGAGCCTGAGAAAAAAGACAAACTCCTGACCAGAAATACTAAAGCAGCCAATAAGACACACAGGCAAGAGAGGCTCTGACCAGTTGAAACTGAGAAAAAGAGTACATAAATGTGTGTTTTATTTTCAAAGACTGTGCTGTATTCGGTTGCTGAGAGAAAGATACTAAACTAAGGCTGGGGCCTGGTGGGCCACTGTGTGCCAAGAAGATGAAATAAATGTGACCTCTTGTGAGGACTGTTAAACTCAACACAATCCAAAGATAATCTAAGACAGTCTATGAAGGAGACTACAGGGGAGAGGCCCTGCAAAGGCACCCCTGGTTATGAGAAGGGGCTCAATAAGCCCTGGTCTACACTAAGGAGCTATTTCAAAATAACTTCCCGTATTCCAAAATAACAAGCAGAGTGTACACGCTACCAAGCCCCTTATTTCAAAATAAGGATCTGGTTATTTTGAAATAGCTCCTCCTTTGCTTGAGGAATAAGCTTATTTCAAAATAGTTGTTTTGGGAGTTATTATTTTGAAATAAGTTATTCTGAAATAATTTCCTAGTGTATACATGCCTTAAGTAGCCACACTGCTAAAGACTTATTGTTACCATCCCCATTCAACGTGTTTCCCACTAATAACAGGAGGAGGATTGCAAAAATATTGAGGGTATAAATAAATAGCTCTTATGTGGTAATTAGATTTGTAGGATTATGACTTAGGTAGATGACTTTTGGAGTGGGGAGAAGTTTTACTTATGTGCCAGGAGGAGTTGTACTCCATTATGTTCCCATACATGGCAAGATTAGAGGGAGTCAAATCTGGCCTTTAGTAAATGTATTGCTGTATTCAGAATAAGCAATGGGGGGGGGAGGGGGGGGAATTATGCAGGACACTCCTAAACCTGAGTGTGTGTGTGTGTGTGTGTGTGTGTGTGTGTGTGTGTGTGTGTGTGTGATATTCACAGTTTGTGCATGTATATCATTGCAACAAAGGTGCACATTAGATAAACAGTTGGCCATAAAAATTATCTGAAGAGCTGCTGCTTGATGTGTTCTCAGTAAGCTTCAGAACAAAATTCCCACTGATATAGACAGTGAATCAAACCTCTGTGAATTTTTTGTAACTATCTAGGTTCTTCTACAGCAATCTCAAGTAGTGTTCCATGTAAGCTGTGTATTTGTGAGGCTACTCAGGAAAGATTCAAATGCCACCCAATTGATTATCAGAGCACCAAAAGCTCGGTTTTATGTTTCTATTGGAAGTATACATTTGCATATGCCTTGGTGCACATAAAATATATTCTGCACATAGATGGAAAAAAATCTACATATGAATGGAAAAAATTAAAGGGAACATTGGCTTCAAGTAGCATATTATTCATGCATGGAAGAGCTTCTTGCAGTCATAAGTCCACAAATCCATTTTTATGCTCATGATAGGATTTATACATTTTTCAGAGGGAAGGTTCAAGAAACTGGAGTCCTGCTGATAAATACAAGTAAATATCACTTGTGCTCTAGAATGATGGCATATTCCAGTGGAACTTTTGTAGACATAGCCAGTTAATTCCTTGTGGGTTGGATCATCTCATAAAGCCCCTAAAGTTACCCCATTGATTTTTGCACTTGTTTTTCTATTATGTTTTCTGAGGTATTTCATATAGAAGAAAAGCTCAGACAGAGGTCACTTATCCTTTTAATGATCTTTGTCAGGCTACTTTGTCCAGGACTGTCATTAAATGTTGTTTCCTTTCTTCTCAATACTTTCAGGACCAAAGCAAATTAGAGTTACAGGATGATGAAATAATTTTCTGCTCTGATTCTTAACACGGAGCAGTCACTAAAAAGTATTGACAAGTTAGTAATTCAATGACACACTTTCCTCTTACTCTGTTCAGAGCAGGGAAAAAATTGAGTTGGCAGTTCAGGGTTAGAGTTCTTCATCTGTAGCTCTAGCACTTCTTACTTTCAACTTTAATCGAAGAATCTACATTGTGAGTTGCTTTGAGTTCCCAATTCAGTTTTTTATTAATTAAAAAAGTTAAAAGAGCCTCAGGTTAAGCTCTGACGCTAATATGGGAAAATGACTCTTGGTTTTCATTTGTGTTTCTTTGCAATACACTGGGTTTTTCAATAGTAAGGCAGGATATCAATCGCATTGTCAGATGAACAATATGCAAAGAGAGTGTCCACAGTGCTGGATGCTCTTTAGCAAGAAAGCTCTGATGGCCATTCATAGATTGGCCATCAGAGCACCTGTGTTTTTTTCCGTAGGGGTTTCTTGCGCAAGATCTTTTTTGCTCAATAGCTGCAGAGCTAAAAGCAGTTATGCCTCAGAAAAGGTGGTTTACCTATGGCGGAAAAATCCCTCAGTTCTGCCATTTAACTTCCCATTTAATTGTGCAAGAGCTCATTTGAGGTGTGGACGCTCCCCAGGTTTTTGCGGAAAAACAGCTGTTTTTGCACAAAAACCTTGTAGTGTAGACGTAGCCAGGCCGGAGTATTGGACAGCTGGGCACTGGAACTGGATACAAGGCATGACTTCTATTTTGTCATGAGAAGTGAATCCCTAGTGTCAAGGACTCCCAACGTGCTTTTGAACTTAAGTGAAATCTGCTAGAAGCCTGGATCCAACATTGTAAATGTAGTAGATCCTATCCACTATACCTAAATCTGTAATTCCTATAAATGGGTTAGGAACCTGAGGATCTGGACTTGGCATCCTGACTAGAAATGACACTGTGCTGAAAAACAGCACAGAGACAACATAGTAGTGAGAGACAGCATGGAGGCAGCATTCTCATGAGAGAGATTCTGGAAGCAGCATCATGGCAAGAGTTGGTAGCAAAGTATCTCTCCACAGAAGCCAGACAGCTCTTGCCTCTCAGGCTGGAGGTATACCTTGTTATGTCATGGGGAGTGTCACAGTATAGGAAGAAATCAGTGGAAAGACAGAGAGCTTGAGTAGGTGCAAGTGTCCATTTTATTGCATAGCACAGAACTCACTAGAACAAGCCCAGACTGTCTGGGCTGACCCGAGTGACCTACTCAGTTACCATAACAACAAAGTCTATATCTACAATCCAATATACAACATACCTCTGACCATATTCCTGTACTCTGCAACTTCATGAAACACTGTTAACAATGTGTGAGTAGGACACAGAGAAAGGAAAGGGGGAAGTGTCCTGTTGCAGGGACATTTGCCCATTTGATGGTCATACCAGAAGATAATGAAATGGAAGCAAAGGACTACTGCTGATACTGGGGAAGTGGGTGTTTTACTTATTAGTCTTATAAATCTATTGTTGATTTGTTGTGTGTTCTCAGATAAATGCTGTGACCCTTTCCTCCATGGAAGAGTTTTCTTTGTTTGATTCACAGATGACTTCTGAGAGGGGAAGTATTGTATTTGGAGGATGTCCAAGGAAGGTGTTGGTTTCTGTCCCAAGATTCCAGGGCAGGCTCAAGCTGATGGTGTGTATTAATTTCAAGATGGCCCACCAGAAACTTGCACTGACCAATTGTGGCAGTGCTTGGCAGAAGGGGTATGCTTGTAAAATCCTGCCTTACTGATTCTGAAATGAAAACAAAAAATGGTAGGGGAGAAGGGATGAAAATTTGTTACCTTTACTTTCTGTCAGTATCAAAGGTGCTTTATTAACACATTATACACTAAATTACCCTTTGGGTAAATGCATTACAATAATCTCTAATTACATAATTACAGCCTATTTTTTCTTCTTCAGGGCATCATATAGTACACAGGATGGAATGGAATAGCAGCTATTGAATGATTTCGCTGCTCAATTTTTTCCTTACTCACTGTGTATGCCATGCCTTGTTTATTTTAGTATTACTCTATCCTATTCTATTATTACACTATTCAAACCCTACTATAAAAAGAGAGTTACCAATTTCTTCACAAGCTTTTCCATGACATTCATCACTGTTGCATCTGAGTGCTTTACAGATACATTAATGTGACTTCAAAACTCTCCTCTATGGTTAGAGGCTTTTTACAGTTTGGAAACTAAAATGCAGAGCAATTAAGGTAAAATGTATCTACTAATTTGGTCTGCCCTATTTGAGATGCTTTCCCTTTCATTTTTCTGAATACTTGATAGGATCTAGCACAGTGTGTGTCAAAACAGAGTCCCCATTGACTTCAATTTGAGCTATGAACACTCAGCTTTTCTTCAAATCAGACCACAGGATATCATATCAGGCATCCAAAACATAAGGAATATACAGTCAGCAACCACCTGTGAAAATTTTAGTTTAAGTGATTTGCCCAGCATCATATAGGAACTCTGTGGCAGAGGCCAGGATGGAACTCAATTTTCTGGGGCATCAAATTCAACTGTCTTAACCTTGTGACCCTCCTTTCTCATCCTGCAGTCCCCTATCTCATTCACAACTCTTTCATTAGATTACTCAGAGGTCCTACAAAACGACAGACTCCTTCATTGCACAAGACTAATTCACTTCCAGAACAGGCTTATGCTGTGCACAGCATGAAACAGTCATCCTATGGAGAAAAAATGTGTTATAATGTAATTAACAACTGTATCATCATGCAAAAGGGACCTGAATTAATGTAGCACAGGCAACCTTAATGCGGACATTTCCTAACTTTTTTGAGTGCTTGACTTTGTAACTTTGCTAGCATTAAAGGTAGCATGTGTGTTGCTGATTTATGGTTTATTGTAGGGGGGGAAGGGTGTATTATTTAAACAAGCCAGACAATTTCAGGTAGAAGTTTAAAAATGTTACAAGTGACTGAAAATTGAGCTGGAAAGGAACCTGAAATCTGTGATTACACCAGTTCCAATCAGCTGATGGCATAATAAAGCATCTCAGGTATGCATGGCACAATACAGAAAATTTAAAATAGAACATGAGACCTGTCTGGCATGTCACTGCCCAAATTTACTAAAGAATGACCTGAAATCCTTTAGGTATGGCAGCTCAGGAATACTGCAGGAATATCCTTTCATTTGGTGTTAAGCCCCGATCAAAGACATAAAATACTGTGCAGAATTTTTCTTAATTTAAGAATTTGTCCATATCACTGAAAAGGTTTGATTTGGTTTGTGAGAGTTATGAAGGATAATTACACTGCATACTCTGATAGTTCTATTATTAATCTCAGGCCAGTATGCAGGGAGGGTGCGAAGGGTACGAAAGCACCCCAACCACCATGGTCGTTCATGGTCCATCATGGGGCCAATTCTAGCTGACCTAGGGAAGGCAGGGTTGTGCATTGCCCCAGCCTCCCTCCCCTGTGCTCTGGCTGGCTGGGGAAGGCTGGGGCTGATTCGCTCCTTCCTCACCCAGTAGCAAGGCTGGACTGCAGGGGGCAGGGCTGGGTCCCGGGGCAGGGCAGCCACCAGCCCCTTCCACAGCTCGCACCCCCACGCAGAAATTCCTGCATGGGCCTGAATCTTAAGTTAGTACTTAAGTAGTTAACCATTAGGCCCATTTCATGTTTGTGGATTTAGCCTGGAAGCTTGTAAATGTGATATAGCTTTCTTAATTAAAGCAGTGTCTTTGTAAAAATTCTAAGAAATATATTATCACTCTGCTTTAGATTATGGTAGAAATTTATGCTAGTTTAAATTTCCTGGTTACTACTTTCTCCTACCTTTTAATAACCCCCCTTATCAAAGCTGAAAGTATTTGCACATCTTGTAGAATTCTTCAAGACCAAATCTATCCCGGAGGTATTTCAGAATGAATTTTAATAGATTTTTGTACTGGAGAAATCATTCTACACTTCAGCACACAGCATCAAGTGACAATGCTGCATACAGATATTTTTAATATTCTCACCAGGTATACCCCTGTCACTGCTAAGGCTCTTTGCTTTACAACAATTCTTTCTAGGGAAAAGGTGGTGTAGCTGCAGGCTAACAGTAACTGCCAACCCCGATTGCATACCTTTTAGTTAGGATCTATGCAGATTTCAGGGAATCCTGTCTCAATCTCTCTCTCCCCTTTAACCTATATGGGACTAATCACTTTTGCTCATCAGTACCACAACGTATTTCTTTCCTGGTACAATTGAAACATGGAAATTCACTGTGCAAGTTCAGTAGTTCCCGGCCAAGCATTACGTCAATCTTGACTTTCAGACTTGTAACTGATGGCTAAGAAAAGCAAAGTAATAAAATGAATTTCAAGCCTATTCACTGATTCCTCAAATAATATTGAAAAAATGAGAAACCGTCACAGTTACATTATTTTAAAAGCAGAGAAGACAAGGAAATGACAAACTAATGCTTATGGGAAAGTAAGGAAACATGTTTTAGATTAAATTAATATGAAGTATATAGTTAAGACTGTACTCAAAGAGTAGTTATCAGCAATTTGTTGGCAGACCAAGAGGACTTACCTAGTGATCCCAGTGGAATTCCAATCCTGCAACTGGCATTATTCAATATTTTCATTAATTATTTGGATAATGGAGTGGTGTTTATGCTTGTAAATCTGTGGATGACACCAAGTTGGGAGGATTTCATGCACTTTGGAGGACACGATTGGAGAACTGACAAATTGGAGGATTGGTCTTAATAAAACAGCATGAAATCAGTGAAGACAAGTGGAAAATATTACACTTAAGAAGGAAAATTATATGTACAATTGCAAAATGGGTAGGCAGTAGTATTGCAGAAAAATTGTACCAGATCACAAATTGAATGAGTCAGCAATGTGATATCAGTGCAGAAAAGGTTAATATCATTCTGGACCCATCAGAAAGGTCATATGTAAGACATGGGCAATAATTTTCCCTCTCTACTCTGCATTATGAGGTCTCAGCATGCAGGGCCAGGAGCTAAGGCGATTTCCCCCCCAAGTTCTTCAGGTATGGGGTCTGTGTGGCAAATACCCACCTCCTTGTAAGCCCTGCTTACCCCTTCTACACCCCTCCCCCAAACCATATATTATTATATTTTATTCATTCAGTGGATCTCTTTGAAATTTGTTTTGTCCTCATTTTGAATGACTTGAGAACGCTTGTCCCCAGTACGATGAACTGAGGCACCTATACAGTCATAGATTGAAGTTAATAGGGATATTGAAGATGTTAATAAACAATTGTCATAATATATATTTCAGTTTTAATTAATGTACATTGTCATAATTCTTTGTGCACACTATTGTATCTTTGGTTTCAGAAGCAAAACATGCCTGGATAACAATATTGTTGATTGATTCGGTAAGAAGTTGATGTAATTTTTACATCTCAGAAATTACATTTAAAATGAGTTGTTTGCAGTGTTGCTGTAGCTGTATTAGTCCCAAGATATGGGAAAGAGCTGAAGTGGGTGAGGTAATATCTTTAATTAATCCAATACTGATGATGAAAGAGAGACAAATTATCTTTCCCTAAGAGAAGTTGGCCCAATTAAAGATATTGCCTTACCCACCTTGTCTCTCATCTAATTAAGTGACAATCTTCAGAACTTGGGCTTACAAACTGCAAATTCCTTACCTGGAATTGAAAATCTCATTCTTTCTTGGCATCCTTAATACCAAGGGTACATCTAAACTACAACCCTCTTTCGAAAGAGGGATGTAAATTAGACATATTGAAATTGCAAATGAAGCCAGGATTTGAATTTCCTTCACTTCATTTGCATAAATGCATCACAACCTTTTTTTTTTCGAAAAATGCTATTTTGAAAATGAAACCACAGTCTAGGCATGGTTCTTTCGAAAAGAAAAGCTTTTTTCAAAAGTTCCTGTACTCCTCAAAAACGAAGGTTTATAAAATCTTTCAAAAAAAGCTTTTCTTTTCAAAAGAACTGAGTCTAGACTGTGGTTTCACTTTCAATAGCATTTTTCAAAAAAATGATGTGACGCGATTATGCAAATAAAGCATGGGAAATTCAAATCCCAACTTCATTTGCCATTTCGATATGTCTATTTACATCCCTCTTTCGAAAGAAGGATGTAGTCTAGACATAGCCATACTGATTGAGGTATGATAATTCTGCGTTGTTTAGGTGATCTTTTTGCAACAGCAAAATGTAATATTCATTTTTTAAATGAAATTTCAGAAGGAGGGCTGAAAAGTGATTGTAAAATTAATTGCAATTAATCCCCAAATTTAAAAATACTGTGATTAATCACACTGTTAAATGACAATAGAATACTATTTATTTTAAATATTGTAGACTTTTTTCTATTTTCAAATATATTCCTGTGGGGAAGGAATCAACCAAAGAACTCAAATCAACCTTCAAGAAGTAAAATGAAATAAAAACTGCACATAAAATGAATTTGTTGAAATAAATATTACAAAAGGAAAGAGGATGTTTCACATACATATTTCATACACCTTGGCTGTGTCTAGACTGGCCCCCTTTGCCGGAAAAGGCATGCAAAGGAG
>JANRFK010001234.1:89546545-89557370 GCA_030068395.1 Apalone spinifera | reverse complement strand
CACCTGGAGTACTGTGTCCAGTTCTGGGCCCCCCACTACAAAAAGGATGTGGAATCATTGGAGGGGTCCAGCGGAGGGCAACCAAAATGATTAGGGGGCTGGAGCATATGACTTATGAGGAGAGGCTGAGGGAGTTGGGTCTGTTTAGTCTGCAAAAGTGAAGAGTGAGGGGTGATTTGATAGCAGCCTTCAGCTTCCTGAAGGGAGGTTCCAAAGAGGATGGAGAGAGGCCGTTCTCAGTAGTCATAGATGGCAGAACAAGGAACAATGGTCTCAAGTTGTGGTGGGAGAGGTCCAGGTTGGATATTAGGAAAAATTATTTCACTAGGAGGGTAGTGAAGCACTGGAATGGGTTACCTAGGGAAGTAGTGGAGTCTCCATCCCTAGAGGTGTTTAAGTCTCGGCTTGACCAAGCCGTGGCTGGGTTGATTTAGTTGGGATTGGTCCTGCCTAGAGCAGGGGGTTGGACTTGATGACCTTCTGAGGTCTCTTCCAGCTCTATGATTCTATGAGTTCTATGGTTTCTTTGAAGCTTTTATGAAGGAAAAATGGACCTTTTGTAAGGAAAGTCTGTAAATAATCCAGGCAAAGAGAGAATCTAATTTAAATAATTTAACCATGGTCCCGTTTGTTAAATTTGCTAAAAGAGAATAAGGGGTTTCTATTGAAAGTTAACTGCCCAAGTGTATAAAATGAAATGCAATCTATTCACAGTGTGTAAAAATAATTAAACTAGTAGGAGAGATGTAAAGTAAAAGAGAATATGTGTAGCTATCTATCTGTGTGTGTGTGTGTGTATACATGCTGTATAAACTGAGGCTTTTAAGGACCTAACCAACACTCCTGTTGTTGGTTTGTGAATATCTGTGTTGTAGGCTTCCAATGAATTCATTTTGTTTTGTTTTTAATGATGCCATTTCATTCAAAGTTGCAAAACTGACAAGACAGTTTTTGCCAGACACAGGTAACAAATGTTGTGTGGCTTGGGTATTCAGCATTTAACCCTTAAGATACCTCAATGCTTGATAAGGTTCAATATCTTGTTATAGAGCATGCTGTGGCTAGTACGAGGGGCAGCCAAAACCAAGAAAACTGAGAGAGACCTTGGATTTCTTGATTTTTGGGGGGTAACAAAATAGCAGATAAGAGCTGTAGTAAAGGTTAAAAAAGGCAATGTTAGAACACTGAGGCTTTGCTGGTTCTGAGTAATCAAACTGTTACTGATAAGGGCAGATAAAATCTGTGAGAATAAAATAAATAATTACACCTTATGTAAAAATTAATAACATTACTTTAGTCATATCAAAGTTAAACTATGAAAGAAATGTATATTTTTCTCTAACACGTGCAATGTGCATTTTTTTACCACTTTTATAATACAAACAAGGTATGCTACTTAGTTAGAATTCTATTAGGACTCTAGAAAGAAGTCACAATGGTTGTGTTTTTGCTGTGCGTTTTGGAAGCAGGACTTCAAAGTAAAATAATCAGAACTCTGGTGGACGTTAATTATGTCCCTTTTTAAGACCGGAGTCTCTGAGTTGCTGATAGCTTTGGATCTAAAAGCAAGCCAAAAAGTTCCTGTGTGGCTGCAAATGACCTAGCTAATGGGGGAAGACAACAATTGCCCATAATAAATATACTGGGTCAGCAAACAAACGAACTAGGCTCTAATTGTGAGAGACTTTTCTAGACTTTTCAAATGTAATTGCTAACACATTCTAACATCTCACTTAGAAATCCCACTGTAAATAAAGCCTAACACATCTTTCATTACTGACTTGTCAAAGAGACGGACAATAGACCAGCAGTTAATCAAAGTGGAAAGTAAAATAATCCCCTATAGCAAGTACCTCTTTTATGCCATCAAAGAAATCCATCATGCAGGTAGAGCTGATTGTGGACACCACAGGTTGATCTGTCTTTCAGGACAGTCTCCCTGATGTGAACATTCAGGGTACATCTACACAGCAGGGTAAAAGTGGAATTAAGGTATGCAACTTCAGCTACATCAATTGTGTACCTTATGTCAAAATAGTTTAATTCGGCTTTCGGCACCGTCTACACAGCAGGAAGTCGAAGGAAGAACACTCTTCTTTTGAATTCCCTTACTCCTCATGAAATGAGGGTTACCATGAGTCAGAGTAAGAAGACCTCCAACTCGATATTATTTCAAAATAAAAGCTTGTTGTGTAGATGCACACTATGTTATTTTGCAATAATGTCAGTTACTCTGAAATAACGCTGCTGTGTAGATGTGCCCTCAGTTGTCAACTAGTTGGTGAAGGTAGACTAAATATTCTTGCTTTTGTGGCCTCATACTCACATTTCACATTATTGTTTTAAAGGAGTAGGCATGTCAATTGTGCAAATTACAACATTTTTCTAGTTGCAAATCTGATTTTTGTGGGGCAATTGCCATATTTCATGAGAGGCATAATTAACATTGGGTCCTAAATAACATTTACAAGGCTTCTCTCCTAATGACAACTGTTTTTTCCCCTTCAATGTATAGAGCTTTTACCTGTTCTGCTGACTAAATTGTTCTAATTCCTGGACTGAGAGTACATAATTAGAATAACCTGTGTTATGCCAATATTAATGAAACTGGCCCAAGTCCTTATCCATCCCTGGTAATTAGCAGATATGTACTGTTTTATACATTCACATTTTTATGCAAATATTATCCAACCTTCACGGTGTCTGTATAAGTTAGGTATTGTTCTCCCCATCTTCTATCAAAGGAAATGGACAGCAGTTTTCCCTATGTCCCCATGTCATTCAATAAGTGAACTGCAGAGCAGGGATTAGAATGTAATAGTTCCTTTTCTACAAGCCAATATTCTGTCCTCTAAACCCCACAGTTTGTGAGCAGTGGGTGGTGGAGTGGGAGGAAGTGTTGTCACTATGATAAGCTAGCAAAGATATAATTCAAATGTGACATTTATAAGTTCTAAGCATCTTCAAAACAAATGCATCATTTGATATTTAAGAATATTTTGAGACTGTGTTGATTTTGTTTGCCTAACATCTTCCACAACAGGAACCAAAACACTGTTGTTTAAAACATTTTGATGTTGATGCCTCCTGTTTCAACTGCTACTTTTTTTTTCAATATAATGAAGTTAAATGAATAGTGTTTGTCATTCATATTTTATTTATATATTTTTTTTAGTCCCCAATAAAGAATTACAGCAAGTGGTAGACAAACTTCAAAAGGTTTGGAGATTCAGTTCATTTTGGAAGAACATTGAAGAGTCTGCATTTGCTGTGAACTCATTCAGCCTTTTTTATTTCTGAAATAGAGCTGAAAATCTCATAAGAACACATTTTCTTGTGAGATTTCTGGTGCTTTGTATTTCCAGCGGGTCAGAAATACCGTGAAAATAGTCTCTCACATTATTTGGTACTTCTGATGCTGGCGTGCTGGTCTATCAATTTGGCAGGAACTTTAAAAAGTGACACCTGAAAAGTTATTGAGAGGTTGTCACTTTGCAAAATGCCAGAAACAATCAAATTAATCATGGCAAAGTTAATGGAGGCATTTAGATTGAAATTTGCCATGTCCACAGGCTTTGAGTGTCTTGATTATGAGTCTCGAGAGGGGCATCTGCAACTGCCACAGCAAAATTAGTGGCTTTTTTTTTTGTTAACTTGACCCCTTAGTATGACATTATAAAAGATGTAATTCATATAGGTTCTTATGTTGTCTTCCCCAGTATAGAGATACCTTTTGTTAAGTGGGAATATGGGAATAATTCTTACAGCTCAACTCCTGAGAGACACATAGGCATAGATTCACACATTTGAAGGGCAGGGTCTGGTCTGGACTGTATCACACAGAACATATGACTTCCCTGAATTAACTTATCATTTAGAAAAATATTGGCAATAAAACTAACCTGAATCAAAGGGTGAAACTGAAGTCCGCAGGAGTGCCATTGACTTCAGTGGAACCAGGAGTTCACCCTCAATGCTGGGGCAAAACTACATACCAGGAAACTTTTAACTCTGGGGTCTTGAGATTATAAACATACATTCACAACAAGGAAGCTTTTCAGATTTCCCACAATACACAGTGAGAGAAACATCTAGTTGTAACACTTGTATGAACTTCTTTGCTTTTAAAATCTACTCTGTTCAAATCTTATCTGCAGGAATTATGCACATGTAAAGAAAATCTGTTTATGGCACTGTAATATCATATAAATATGCATGTCACATGCTCTTGCTGCACTCTCTCTTGAATGCAAAATTTCCCCCCCTGGTTCCTTCCAATTCATCTTCAATCAGACTAGACCATAGACTCAATTTAATATAAATTCATATTGGTCCTTAACTGCTCGGCTTCCAGTCTCCTTTTGTCTCTGGGTTGGTGTCTCAGATACGCCCTGGCAATGAGCAATTAACTCTCTGCTATTCTTCTCTGACTTTGGTCTCCCTCCTTTATAACTGTGTTTGGGTTTTCTTATTGATCACAGCTCCAGGTGAATGTCTCTACAACTGGCAGTTCTGGCAGCTGGGTGGGATGTGTGATCAGCCTAATTGCTTGGAAGCAAGGAAGGCAGATATAATCGACTGGTGAGTTTGTGTGTTTACACATTCTAGTCTATGCCAATGGCAGAGGATATGAATTATTACAGCCCGTGGTTACAGTAGCTGGACACTTTGGCTCAAATATTAGCTGCTTACGTTTTTAGGTCTTCAGGTTCTAGGTTCAGTCAAGCCAGAATGGCAGTCATCCCACAAACTTAACATATACACATACAATATTAACCGGCATTCAATTTATAGGTTGCAAGAACAATGGCAATCTAAAATTGCAGCAGCAACTGCAAAACCAGACTGGAACCTGCAGACATTTTCAGGAGGACTATTCTTTGTACAAGTAGTCAAACTGAACCTGTAGTATATGAATTATATCCCTCTTGTCTAAACTAAACCAAAGTAATATTAATATACTTCTAGAAATATAGAGGTGCTGTCATATATGTGTGTCGATTTAAATTATGTGCTTTCAAAATATCATAAAAAATGAAACCCCCAGATTTTTTGCAGTTATTTCAGTTATAAAAAAGTACTTTCCTTAAACATATAGTTTTGTGAAGCTACATCTCTGCATGTCAGAAGGCTACCATATTTCATCCAAGTTTTCACTAACAAGGATGTCTTCCTTTGTCATCATGCAAGTTTTCTCCTTGAAATTCCAGGTGCTGTAGAAGAATGTAAACAATAATAGAAGCTCATTAGAATGAAACTATCTTTCTTCACAATGGGAGCATTCAATATGCATTTAATTGGCAGAATGACAGAAGCAATGAACAGAAGCAATGGAGTATGTGAAAACTGAAAATATGGAATTTCAATGGGCATGACAGCCAAGCTATGAAGGTGAGAGTATTGTTTTAACCCTTTTGTCTGTAAGGAGTCTACCCATCTTTACTTTTATTTAAGCAAAAGGGTAATGCAGGGACACTTCATAACACTTCTCAAAGAGCACTAGTCGAAATAGCATGTCAAAATGTTTTTGACAGAGCTGAAAACACAGGTAATAAAAACTAGATTTGTTGCAAACGGATAGGCAATGCATTATACTGCATTAGTTCTGCTGTGATGGCATAGAATGTTTTGAATTTTCATGTAAAATGAAAAAAAAAAGCCTGGCAAAGGGCTTGTGTGAGGTCCTGTACATTATGGAAATTTCTCAGTATACATGGGAGAGGAGATAGGGACTAAATTAGGGATCTGGTGGAGAAGACATTCAGTGGCACTTTTGTAGCCCTCTCTAGGGGAGACGAGCTTCAAGTCAGTTCAAAATAGGCTGAATATGCTTAAGTGAAACTAAAATTTGGGAATCTCTGCATACTTGCATGGAGGGTTGAGTATGGAAGGGCAAAGGCCACTATTTTACTGGTTTGGGTGTCAATTTGCAAAGGAGCTGTGCTACAATATTGTGATCTGCTCCATAATTGATATGGTATAGCTCTGTTAGGAGGCCTTATGCCATTGTCCTTATACAAAGAACATAGGAGACCCCATCCCTCTGCATTGGTACCCTATGATCCTCAGACAGGACAGCTTCAGAAGGCATGACATTGCTGATTTCATTGAATTTCACTCTAACCATAACATTCACCTACTAATCTGCAAACTGATACAGTCCAACCAGGGTAAAGGAAAATGAGGAGGCTATCATGTTAATATCCTGACAGAGGCTCAGATTTCCCTTAGATAAGACATAGAAGACATGCACAAGTAAGAATGAGCTAGGTCAGTGAATAAAGGGTTTTGCCTGAAAAATTGTTACTTGGCCAAGATAACAGGGACAATTTATATATTCACCTGAGATCCTAATATCTTCACAAGCTAATTCATAGCTCATCCTTAGTAGAAAGTGTAAGATTTAATTGTCTTGTCAAATTTTCTGGGTAAAGCTACAAGTTAATTTATGAGCTGCATATATAGACTGTCTGAAAAATCAATATAAGTTTAACTAAACCAATTTTCAAATTTAAATAAGAAAAAGCCAGCCATCTAAAAACAAAGGATATCCTCAGGCTGAACCTATTATGGCTCTAATTAAACCTACATTAATCACATGCCCTGTTCGTAAGAAAATCATAGCCAACTTAATATGACCATGTGTGTTTAAAAACATATAAAAGAAGATGAAAGCAGAGTATAGAAATTATTCCACTCAATTAATTGGCAAAAATAAAACGTATAAATTTCCTGCTAACAAAATATTCTTTTTGTACCCATCATTAGTCTCTCTAATCCTGATGGTGGCTGTTAAAAGCACAATGTTCTCTCCATGTCGCTTTTCATAGAAGCTAAGCATGCCCTGACTATAAGGTCACAAAGTTAATTGGCAATTTCGTACTTAAGATAGATAATTCTCTTTTACAAATTATCTGATGTTCAAATTTAAATTTCTTTAGTCAAGGTTTTAGAGTAAAAGCATAACTTCAAATCAGGAAATATTCACTGGGTTAGTGTTGTCTTCCCATTCAGGACCACTGACTTAATTACTGATTCACTCCCAGTGAGTCACTCATAGTGAATATTTGGATATTTTAAAATTAGTGGTTTCCCATTTGCTAATGAGAATAAAATGGATTTTTAATGGTGGTTTTGCCTTGAAACTAAGCAGGCTGTAGTCTTTGTATACCAAAACCTGGTTAACACAGTTTAATGTTGGACAGTGACTTGTTTACATTAACATCTTCGGCCCATATATTCCATCTAAATTAATTCAACAGTCCACGGTAGGGAATTAGGGAAAAGGTACCAGTGGGAACTAGTGCCTCCAGAGTTCATTGGGTCTCCCCTGCACACTTCTGAGTTTTGCTGGAGGGGTATCTCCAGATGTATCTCCAGATGGATCCCCTTTTTCTCCTTTCTCTTTATCTTCTTGCCATGCAGCAAACTGATATAATTCAGTACATTTTCCTGCATACTTTCATTTTGTATTAAACAACAACCACAACAGCAAAATAAATCCAAAGAACACATTTGAACTATTTTATGTTGAAACTCTATTTTAACTAAGAACATTTGATTAATATGTGAGCTTCCAAAAAGTACATCTTATCCACCATTTACAGAAACCTTTAGGTACTTTCTGTTCTTGTATCACTTCTAAGCACTACCAAAAAGAGAGAATATTTCTGTCAGTGACATCAGAACATCTAGTAAGTACTGTCTGATATTAAGAAATATTGATAAATGCCACTTTTTAGGACGACAGTGACTTCTTGAAATTATTCTTTGCTGGGGCAAAAATCACTTTACCTGCAACATCATATAAATCCAGGTGATGCCATGAGTGTCTATTGAACCTACTGAAGAAAAGCTAAATGAAAGAAATGAATTTTAGATGCTAAAATCTATTCTATCCATTCACACTTATTAGCTCCCCTCCTGTTAACGAGTTTCTTTTATATTTAATGAGTTTCTGTTATATATATTATCATGCGCTTTTGTGGGCAAAACCTACTTCATAAGATCATGAGCTGGAGAGGAAGAATTTTATAACATGGGGAAAAAAGTACATGTGAATTGTAGGATCTGTGCTTATGAGGCTGATTAATTGGGCTGGAAGTGTGTGGGACACACTGTACTCAAAACTCAGCTCTGCATGCAAATTTTGTAACACGGACCTTTTTATTTTATTTTTCTTTTCCTTGGTTATTTTATTAGCATTTTCAGAATGAATTTTCTGGCCTCACCTCTTAATGATCTGACTCCATAAGTCATATTAACTTCAATTGTCCTTATTTTTCAAAGTGTACAATATACCAGGATAAACAACAGTAACTTCATTGTCACCATTGTAAGCTAAATCACAATTTGTTAAGGACAGAAGATACCTGTTCTGTTCATTCTCTCTGGGGTCTCTGGCATTGGCCACTGTTGGAAGACAGAATACTGGGCTAGATGAACCTTAGGTCTGATCCAATATGGCTGTTCTTATGATCTTATAAAAATGTATAATATCAGTTTGTTTCAAGTAAAAAGTCTGAGGCTAGTTTGTGGTAATTGCTATTACCCACATAAATAATGATAGCACTTTTTTTAGATTTAATAAAACGTATCATCAATCCCTTGTCCATATGTAAAGTATTACACCTGCATACAGCTCATTGACTTCAATGGGAGGAAGTGCAGAAATAGAGAAAAGTTCTGTATATTTCCATTTAGAAAAACTTTGCTTTATCATCTTTGCACTGCTATACAAACATAAGCTACCACGGCTTATTGTGATAGCTGTACTTCAACAGAAGTATTGCAAAAATATTTCATTTGATGTAAAATACCACTTTTTAAAATATGAGATAAGTCATTATGTCTGATGTAAAGTAATCAAATTTAACCTTGGCTTTACAAAAATAATTTTTTTTCTGGTTAACTTTACTTACTTTATCAGAGACTCATCCTTGAACTGATCTTAGAGACCTTTCTTACTTTGATAATGATGTGATTATGTTGAATTGTAAAGAAGTAACAGTCTTTTGGGATTGAAGTGCTTTTTCATCAGCCTGATTACTTTTTGGTAGAAGAACACAAAGAAAGAATTTGGGAACTGCTTATAAATGTTCTGATTATATTTTAATGCATACAATCTACTGCAAACCCAAGTCAGGTCAGATACTCTGACTAGGTCTACACAGCACAGCAGCATTATTTCAGGATAACTAACATTACTCCGAAGTAACAGTGCACATCTACACTGCAAGCCTTTATTTTGAAATAATGGCAAGTTGGAGGACTTCTTACTCCGACTTCTGTAACCCTCATTTTATAAGGAGTAAAGGAAGTCTAAGGAAGAGTGTTCTTCCTTTGATTTCCTGCTGTGTAGACAGCACCAGAAGCTGAATTAAGCTATTTCAAATTCAGCTACACAATTGACATAACTGAAGTTGCGGAGCTTAATTTGAGTTTTGCCCTGCTGTATAGATGTATCCTCTATGAGCAGCAAGGAACCACTTATAAAACAAAATGTAAACATGAGGGCTGTGTCTAGCCTGGCCAGTTTTTGCAGAAAATCAGCCGCTTTACGAAAAACTTGCCAGCTGTCTACACTGGTCGCTTGATTTTCCGCAAAAGCACTGACGTTCTCATGTACAAAATCAGTGCTTCTTGCAGAAAAGCTTTGACGCTCCCGTTCGGGCAAAAGTTCCTTTTGCGCAAAAACTTTTGCGCAAAAGGGCCAGTGTAGACAGCTAGCTAAGGCTTTTGTGCAAAAGCAGGCTACCCGGAAAAAAGCTGTTTGGACGCCAGGAGACCCCGTAGGAGCCCCGGACTTCCTGGTAACCCAAGCTCTTAAAGCCCACACAGGCTGCTGAGCGCACATGGCAGGAGTGTGCCTCAAACCTCTGGGCCTGAGGTCTGCCACAGTGCCCCTGCCATGCCCAGAAGCCACCTCGCGGCCCAGCATGGCAGCTCCGGGGGATCAGCCACCTGCACCCCCAGCGCAGGAGGCTCCCCCCATGGTCGTCGGGGGAGTTGGAGACCTTCCTGGACTTATGGGAGGAGGAGGAGGGCCTCCATGAGACCCGGTCCCGGTGCTGCAACACCGACGTTTTTGGCCGAATGGCCCAGACGCTAGCCCAGCAGGGACACCCAGCCTGGACCCTGGAACAGGTCTGGGCTAAAGTGAAAGAGCTGCGCCTGGGCTATGTGCGGGCCAGCGAGGGCCGGCGGGCAGGACCAGACACCTGCCCCCACTATGACCGGCTCCGCGCCATCCTAGGCCAGCCAGCTCCAGAAGCCCCGGAGGTCATGGCCGACACCTGTGTGTGCCCCCCAGTCACCAGGACCACCACGACGGGGGAGGGAGACAGCAGCAGCAGCAGCAGCAGCGCGTCGGAGGACAAGGCCAGCACTGCCATCCAGCAGGCCCCCTCCGGCAGCTCCGACATCTCCCGTGCGTCTTCGGAGGTCAGGGAAGGATCCAGCGGTGAGTCTTGCACTTTGCACTCACAAGGGCGGGGGAGGGAGGGGGAAGCCAGGCGCCCGGAGGGGGGTGGAGAGAGCATGTCACTCAGGCCACGTGTGCTGCACGCTGTGTAGCATTAGGCAGCAAGCAGCCCGTCCAACCATGTGCAGCCTGGTGACCAAGCGGCACATGGCTGTGGCAGGCAGCTGCAGGGCACGCCTGGGACTGTGCTGCTCACACAAATTCGGCGGGACCAGGGGGAAGGGTGGATGCCGGCTGGAACCAGCCAGGGCCTCAGGGACTCAGCCCAGAGCCTGCACCGCCGCAAGAGTGCAGCACAGAGAACGGCACACTGTCCCATGCCTGGCTGTGAGGCACAGCCAG
>JANRFK010001234.1:89524789-89546445 GCA_030068395.1 Apalone spinifera | reverse complement strand
AAAAGTTTTCGGAAAAGATTTGCGGAAAATCATGCCAGTCTAGACATAGACGAGTATTTACCGTCTTTAGATTCCTTTATTCCTTGTTCTTTTTTTCTCTCATCTATATACATATCTTTAGTGAAAATATAACATGATGTACTCTGGATTCAGCTTCCTTTATTTGTTGGTCAATCTTGAACGGTTTGTTCTCAACTTGACAGCACTTCTGTGTTTGTCTATGTGTAATGCCATAATTTTGAGTGCCACATCCAATCAGTTCCAAAATGTCAAGGAATGTTTGAGCCACTGCCGGCGATTGTCTGCCCCTCACAAGACCTTAATGGGGTTAAGGAGGCCAAGCAGGCCCATTAATTCCCTAAGGTGTTCCTGGAGCCAGTAGCTGGGATTGATTGGGGCTACCTCTAGACTGCAAGCTTCTTTCAGAAGTGGCTTTTCTGGAAGAGATCTTCTGGAAAACTTTTTTTCAAAAAAGAGCATCTACACAGCAAAAGCACAACGAAAAAGCAATATGCTTTTTCGAAAGATAGCATCTACATTGTGATTACTGTGAATGGAGTGGCCACCAGGGCACCTGTGCTTTTTCCTGGAGGCCTCCTCTTTCAAAAAAGCACTCTCTTCCATGTCCACACATACCTTTTTCCAAAAAAGCTTTTTTGGAGAAAGGCTTCTTGCTCTTAGAAAGAGGTTTATCACTGTCAGAAAAAAACCACAATAGCAATGTGGGCATAAGTGTAGTTTTTCTGGAAAAACTCTGCAGTGTAGACATACCCTAAGGGAAGCCTTGCATTAACAGGACGGGCTCTACAAAGCTCAGAAGCTGAGAGCAGAATGGGGCTCCAGCATGCGAGAGAACAAGTGGAGAGACTTCCAGAGGAGGGCTTAGCAGCCTAGAAACCAAAATGGCCTGGGGGAGGCAATTTAGCAGTGAGGGGGCTAAATTAATAATAGAGCTTTACTGATTTTGGGGACTAGCAGAAAAGTGTGTCCTTGAATGAGTGCCTCCCTCTCTTCTTTCTAGAACTAGTCTCTTTCACTGATGATCTCATTAAGTCCATTGAGTTACAGGTGAGTGGCATTTATGTTTAGTTATAATTCCTATCCCCCTGTATATATTTGTTGATCCTTTTCTTATAACTTAGATTGTAAGCTACTTGGATCAGGGACTTTTTTTTGTTCTGTGTGTGTATGTAAACCACAATAATCCTAGTCTATGGGTAGGGATCCTAGGAACTATGGTAATATAACAAATAATAATGAATCAACAATGCAGTATAGTTTATGGTCCTTCTGAGTATGAGTGAGATGTAAACAGCACAATGAAAAAATTTCTGGGGTGTAGGGGGAGAGTAGCTCAATTCCCCAGAGTCTGAAATCAGTCAAGAAAAATAATTAGCGCAGGGTTTTATTTTGATAGTTTGGGATAACAATTTGTGTCTTTGAGGATTATAGGTCTCATATCCAGTACAAATGAGGCTGATTAAATGCTGAGAAGAAAAGTATTGTCAAATAAATAATTTATCTGATGAGAAATTCCAAAATAACATCTTTGATAAATATTGCCTCACCAGCTGTAGTTCATTAGTGGAAGAGGAAATATAAACATTGAAGAGGTGGGGAAAATCATAGAGAATGTAAATTCCCCTTTCCTCTATATCTGGTCCTAACCCAAAGGCTGTGTTCTGAATAGAGAGGAAAGGAAAGTGCTGACTGGCTGGTGTTGTGGCAGTGAAGGATAATGGCCTAACAATACAGTACCACCTGCATTTGCAGTTAGGGCTCAATCTTGAACTTCTTGGAGTATGTCAGAGCCATAGCTAAATCAATAACAGAAACATGCATAATTTATGTAGAGCTGCACATGAAGTAAAGGAATGGGTTAGAGGCCCTTTAGTTGAACAGGACAGGAGAAATGTTGAAGCATCTATAGTTTCATTATTTACAACCAAACTATAAAAAGAAAAGCAGTATAACTGACTAAAGTATAGTGCTTCCAATATGCTTTAAACTTTTCCAAACATGCTATACGTCCCCTTTATACACTAGTGCTTTGCACTCTACATTTTCAAGGTACTATACAAACATTACCTATTTAATACTTATAACACTTCCATGAAGTATCAGTGGGATAGCCATGGTAGCCACATCTGATAAAGTTGAGCTTTGCCCATGAAAGCTTATGTCCAATAAATCTGTTAGGGTGATCTATACAGCAGGGCTTAATATGAAATAAGCTACGCAAATTGAGCTATGTCAATTTTGAAATTGAAATTGGAAACATCTACACAGCACTTATTTTGAAATAGAGTACTCTTCTTCCCACTTCCCTTACTCATCGTACAACGAGGCTTACAGGAGTTGGAGTAAGAAGTCCTCCAGCTTGACAATATTTTGAAATAATTGCCTGCTGTGTAGATGTGGAAAAAGCTATTTTGAAATAACACTTATTTTGAAATAATGTTGCTGTGTAGACATTCCCTTAGTCTTTAAAGTGCCACAGGACTCCTCTGAAGCAACTGAGTGTGAGATATATATTTTTCTGTGTGTGTCCTAGTTATTTTATTTATATATATATATATATATATATAAAATAATAACTAGGACACATATAGAAATAGTGGTGGATCCAAGATTAAAACACAATACTACTTTGCTCCTGGACTCAGAGTCTACAAGATCATGTTGCTTCTATCCTAACTGGGGATGTTAAATATCAGTGAATTGAATAGTCGATTAACCTCATGAATTCTTATCAGTTACTCAACTATTCTATAGTACCTGGGATGGGGGGGTCAGCAGCCAGTGCACTCCAGCCTCACTCCCAAGAAGCCCCTTGCCACTCCACTCTGCTGTCTTTGTATCAGATGCATCATCATGGGGATGCCAGCCGGGAGCTGGTCCTCAAGGGGAGCCAGTTTAAAAGCCAGCTTTCCTTGCGGGCCAGCTGCCCATCGCCCTGTGTTGCTGCCTTTGATACAGAGGCAGAAGTGCAGGGTGCAGTAGCCCCTGTCCAGGGGGAGTGTGAGCTCCCAGACAGAGTATGAATCAGGCTGCCTTCCTGTCTAGCTCCTAATGCAATTTAAATGCAGAGTTGCATTGGCAGTAGGTCCTGGACCGGCATGAGCCAGGCTGCTGGCCAGACTGCTAAAAAATTTTATGGTAGTGGGTGGAAGAAGGGGAAATGCATGTAGTCTATAGCATTAACCTATAAACTTTTGCTTATCAGTTAAATGGTTAATCAACTACACTAATACATCCCAAACATAACTGCTTACTGAGGTGATGAAATATTTTGAGTTTTGTTCAGATTTATCTACAGTATCATTTACAACCCATGGGCAACAAACTTTCATGGAATGGACCTCCCCAGTGCATAATTCATAATTAAATAGGTGCCAGCCCTCAGCCCCTGCAAGTTCCAACACAATGAAGCACTGATGCACCATTATCCCACATACCCTGCCTGTCCCCCACACACTTCCCATTGTGCATGCAGTCTCAGCCCTACCTATCCCCCATCTACTCACCCCAAAATACCCTGGCACAACTCTCATGTCTGGGGGGGCGGGTGGAGGGAAGGAGGCTGATGCTTTGGTTTCCAAATGACATAGGGGACAAGGGAGAGCTGTACTGCCCAGAAAACCACTCCCATCTCCATTGTTCTCTGAATTCTGTGGGGAGGTGTTAATTTTCCACTCTACTTGATCCTTTGCTCCTGCACAAAGAGGATTCAGGCCTCAACACCATATTGTTCTACTCTTGGCCTGGATCAGGCCATCTGCCTGGCTGGAATCCCCTGATAGGGAAGAGCACCCACTCCTTATGCAAGGACCACGCTTAACTCTGACCTCCTCTTGGTAGGCCGGAGAGACACTCCCTTCACCTGACTTACCATTGCTGATACTGGGGGATGTAGCAGCTAAAATTGTGGGCACCATGGGAGGGTGTGGTACCTGGCCAAAATGCAGAACTGCTTCTCACCTGTGTCCCACTCTAATTGCTCCATGTGCCTGCTCCTCCTCCCTCAGTGGGACAATTAGGGAATCTTTGTGTCCCTTGAGCCTCCCAGAGGGCAGCAGGCTCCTGGTGGGAGCCCCAAAGGAAGGCAGGGGGGCATTGGCCTTGGCAGAAGCACTGGTGGGGGGGTGGGGTTCTCTTGCTCCAAAGCACTTGCTGCTTAGGATGTGGGAGCTCAGCTTGTATCCGTTTAGCCACAGCTGCATCTGTTGGGCATCACAGGATCAGCACACTGCTGGTCTTGCACAGGAGTACAAGCAACGATCTGACACTGGAATGGGTGGGTGATGCAGTTGCAGCCCCAGCACTGAAAGGCTGCCCTGTGGCCAACATGAGCCTTTTGCTGCCCCCATTGGGAATGGTAACTGTTGCATCAAGTCCAGAGGCACGATGACCTGCCAAGAATCAATGTGCCAGGACTCAGTGCTAGCAAACACCATCACAAATTAAATAATAGATCTCCTGTATGAAAAAAGTCCCATAGGGGACTCCCACTTTGCACTCTGTACTGATGAGGGATCTGATAACATGATGAAACTATAGACATTATAAGCTGATTTAATTCATATAGCTTCCTTTCAGATATATTTATGGTTATAAATACAATTATAGCTTTTAAAAATAATTTCCTATTCAGTTGTGTAATAGTTTGAAAATGTCCATAGTAGTGTTTGGTAACTTTAGTAATAAGCCTTTTTTTTTTTTTAACCTCAAAGTTCCAGTGTTTTACATACTTAAATTCAGCAGAAAAGTGCCGGATGTCACTGAAAGTAAAAAAAAAAAGTCCAACTCCTTTAACCTTTCTCCCTAACTTAGATTATTCTGATATTCTCCATATCTATGCTTTTTACAGTGCACAATACTTGCAAAAGTTCAGTCTCTGTGGAAACACAAGTCACTGTAGTAGAGGAGTTTAACATCATACCAGTTAACCTGAGAGCTAGGCAAACATTGGCGATAACCAGCCATCAATATTATAGCATTGCTCATGCTCGCTGTCTCATTTACAATGTAGTGTTGTTCCTTTTCCATGTCTGCTAGCTGATTCTGCAGACACTCACATAGGCTTAATTTTAAGCATGTGAGTAGAACCATTTAGTTTAATGTTAGCTATTCATATGTAAAATACATGTGACAGGGTGGGGAATCCAATCCCAAGATTAAAGTGTTTCTGCATTTAAAGTGGTACTTACTTTGGTGTTCTAACTGATTATTAGTCATCTTTATTTACTACCTTCTACAAGAAGAGTTTATTCCCCACAAACCAGAACACCGCATTGAAGAGGTTCTAGGTAATTTAAATAAAAAAGAGAGGGCACTATTAGCAGTTTCCAGCATGGGGATAGAACAGCTGTAAAACTGTAGCATGACCCACATTCTTCACTATTGGTTACATGATAGTGCTTCCCTTTTCTAACTAGAAATAACCACGAGAATGAATTTGACTATTTAAGCTGTATGCTATCTGCATATTATATTCTGTAAGTTCAAGTAAAATGTTCTGCTTAAATAACCATCATATTTCATTCTATGGTAAGGTGGCATATTTCATTCTATTGACTTTACAGTCTGGGGAGTTGAGCTAGAGTCCCCCTACATGCCAAAATATGTTTGCATTGTGCTTTCATCTCACCCAGACCCATGGACTATCCTGTATTATTGATAATTAATGTATTATTATTTATGATATTACTATAGCATTCCTAGTTATAGACCCGGACTCCACTGAGGATTCCATGCAAACACAGAACAAAAAGAGAGGTCCCTGCCCCAAGCAGCTTACAATCTAAGTATAAGACAGTAATATTTGATGAATTTTCATCGGGGTTTTTTTGTTTTTGCTTAGGTTTTTTTGTTTGTTTTGTTTTGGGGTTTTTTGTTTGTTTGTTTGTTTTTTGTTATTTTACAATTGAGCTTACAATTGTGTAGGTCCAATTATCACAACAGATCCAGTAAAGTCCCTGGGCTGTGTGACCCTTTTATTACAAACCTAAAATAAGGCCAGGTTAATAAAAGTTTTGTTGTTGTTTGTAGATATTTTTTCATTTAATTTGGGAAAAGTTTCAAGTTTTCGGTGGGTTCAAGTGACAGGTTTGTTAGAAACGACACACCATATTTTGTCTGTAGTTCTATTTCTTTGTTTTTTTTATTGCACATTCAAACAGTTTTTCTGCTAAAACAAACTCATCCGGGGATGTACTTTTTGTGTCCGATTAGTGAAATGCCTGAGGGTAATTGAAAAAGAGACAATCAAGGGAAACTCTAAAAGCAAATTTGATAATGTTTAGTTTTAGAACTCACTAAAATATATTACATGACAGTACTATCTAGTTACATGAACACAAGATTCAAAATGTATTTAGGATCCTGATATAGGAAATTATGTATTTAAAAATACCTTACCCTCTAAATGTGTTTGAAAATACTATTGAACATTGATGTTTGTTTTGCAGAGGCTTTAGCTCAGTGATGTATTTACAAAAGGGATTGCGATGGACTGTGCTCATTGGAGGCACTACCTAGTGGTTAGTGGGTTCAACCTCTGTTTGCCACACCTCTACTTTTTCACCTGGTGTGATCTGTCACCACCATGCTCCACCTGCTTTTTAGGTTACCACTTAGTGTGACAGGATTCCTAGGAAGAAATGGGATTTGGTTACTGAGGCCTCTAAGCAGCCATTCTTAGCAGGGGGAGGGGTTCCTAAACGTATCTATCTTTCCCTCCTTCCCCATGAAGGGAGTCTAGAAATCAAGAGTTTTCATGCCCTTCTTGAGGAAGTGGGTTGATAAGAGAGCCTCGCCCTCCATTCAAGCAGACTCCAGCCCTGGCACCTATAAGGGTTACCCAGGAGTGCCTTAAGGCTGCCTCTCCGAATCACTTCCCCACTATCCACTCTCTTGTTAATTCTTGCAGTCTCTCACAAAGAAGTACAGAAAAGAAAATGTGCCTTTGGTGCCCCTGGGCAGGCAGGCTCTTCCTAGTCAGCCTTTGTCAGGCATTGGCAGGATTGGTGCCTATTCCTGCCTTATCAGGCTGCTACTGAACTATCTGACTCCCTCTTAAATGCCACCTCCAGTTGGAGCATGTTCTTCAACTGCATCTGGGTGGGATTTTGTGGGCCCAGAGTTGCTCCTTAACCCCATCAGCTGGATAATGACCTTAAACAAAAACTTCAGTGTACAAAGAGCCATCATTCCACATTCAACTTTTGCTGACAATGTTAGCTGAGGGCTACTATAGAGCCTGTTGTGGCCCACATTATAGAACTTCTAGAGCTCTTGCAATACTTCTATTCATGAGGAGGATAACTTTCTTCCTCAGAACCTGTTTAGGCTGGCTGCATTTTCATCCTTTGTCTTTCATGTGACTGTAGCTTTCCTGCCTATGCAGTAAAATGTATCAACTGCATGCACACTCAACCTTGACCAAATGGGAGCCAATCACTTAGCACTCCCTTTACTGCCCACCGGTGGGCAGTACAGGTCCTGCAACCCAAGTTCAATTGCAACATGTGAACCCTCCTCTTCCCCCCACCATTACCAACCTCTCCTACCTTGTAGCATGATAGAGGAAGAAAGCAGAAGTGAAAAGAGCCACTCTTGCACTATGAAGGATAGGTAACTGCTTATGATATTCCCAGTTGGTGACTCTTCCCCGCCTCTTCCCCCCCCCCCCCTTTCCTAGCAGTTGTCTCATGCTTTGGGTCCCATCACAGCTACACTCCAGCTAGCAGGGTTAATGTTTACATGGCTTACCATTCACCTGCTTATCTCCACTCATGTAATTTAGTGGCAACATATTTGATGGCTGCAATGTGAGGACTACTAAGGCCCAGTTATAGAACACTTACACACTGTGAGGAGTACTTCCGATACTATCCCCTTTGAAGATAATAGGACTGTTTGGGAGAGTGACTGGTCTCCAAAATCACTCAAATATTTACAATACAACTTCAAGTTTTAAATCAGCCTTGTTGCTTTGTGAGTATTTTCTCCTTTTAAAATTGCATTTGTTTGCTTTAATTAGAATGATGAATTAATATAAAAAGATATAGGCCCATTCTTAAGTATGATTAATATCAACTTAAAGTAAAACAATAGAACAGGGAAAAGTACAGTATATATATATGGATTTTACGGGGTTTACTAGTAGCTTTCCCCTTAAAAGTTCATTTAGTCCATTCAGTCAATGGGCAAAAGAAGCAAAGTTTCTGCTTTTCTGAAATGTAAATGCCCAATGAAGTCTTTAAAGCCACCAGAGCTACCCATCATGCTGCATATGCACCTGCAGGCATAACACAGCTCCTGCTCATTGCTAAAGGTGTGATTTCCTTTTTGTAATATTCATACTATTAATGTATCATGGCCTTGAAAGCCAGAGGCTAAGTGACCAGGGGCAACTAGCAAAAGGCAACTGCAAACAGTGGAGTTTGAGAGGGAGCTTGTAGGAAGCAGTCATAATATAATTGCTGATTAGGAAGGGCCACATCACCTGTGCTAGTGCTGCTTCTGTCTCCTCCACCTGTGCCTGTATCCAAACAGGCAACCTGACCATGAATGCCACTACTCAGAGACTGGTGTGGATTTACAGAGACTGTGTCCTTCATTTTCCATTAACAGAGAACCTGGCTAGTGAGACCATCCAGTGTGAAAAGTGTCTGCTAGTGGAATGCCTCAAGAAGTAGGTGGGAGAGCTACAGAAGGAGATGACTAGATTGAGAAGCATCTGTGCCCAGAAAGAATTCCTTGAGTGTATTCATGTGGAGATATCCAGATGTAGGGGACTACTGGCATATCTCTGGGAGAGGAGAATATGGCTGTCACAGAGCGGATTCTGGCAGCTGGTCACTTCTAGCAGCTGGCAGTGCCCCACCCCTATTGGTTACCCACAAACCATTATACTGCCCTGTCAACAAGAGATGAGGACTCCTCACCTAAGGTAGAAGAGGAGAAGCTGTGTACCTCCAAAGCAGGGAGGTTTGCAGTCATCATTCTCAGTAGAAATGTAGGGTATATGTAGTTGGACTTCTTCTGAGGGAGTCAGAGGCACTCATCTGTCTCCCTGACATGACATCCAAGAAGTGTGCTGTCTTCCAGGGGCTTTTATCTGAGACGTCATGGAGGGATTGTCCAGCCCTTTGTCTACCACTCTATGGTACTTACCCATGTGGGTACTAATGAGTATCACCCCAGCAGATGAGAAGTGGAGTCTGGGAGAAAGGGCAAACATAATTCTGGGATGTATTAGCATGTGTTGGAAGCTAGACACAAGTGATTCTTCTCTACTCCATGCTAATTAGGTCTCAACTGAAATACTATGTCCAGTTCTGCATGACACATCAGGAAAAATGTGACAAACTGGAAAAAAACAGAGAAGAGAAACAAATTATTAAAGGTCTAGAAAACATGATCTTTGAGGCAAGATTGAAATAGGTGTCAAGGTTTTTTTTAGTCTGGAAAAGAGAAGACTGAGAAGGGACATAACAGCTTTCCACTTCCTGAAGGGTTGTTATAAGGAAGAGGAAGAAAAATTATTCTCCTTAACCTCTGATGATAGAACAAGAAGCAATGAGTTTAAGCTGCAGCAAGGGAAGTATAGGCTGGACATTCAATAAAGCTCAATTAGGGAATTGTTCTGGTGATTAAGCACTGGAATAAATTGCCTAAGGAGGATTGGAATCTCCATCATGGGAGATTTTTAAGAGTATGTTGGACAAATATCTATCTGATGGTCTAGATGGTACTTGGTCCTGCCATAAGTGCAGAAGACTTAACTTGGTGACCTCTCAAGGTCCTGTCTAGTCCTGGGATTCGATGTTGGATTGTTACTAAATTCCAAAACATGTAAAATGTGTTGTGGACCATGAAATCTGGACTTTTATGTGCTTTTACTATACTATTCATATTTCATAGGGGATACCAGCATTTCTCAAATTTGGGGTTCTGACCCAAAAGGGAGTTGCAGGGAAATGACAAAGTTATTTTACGATGGTCACAGTAGTGCCACCTTTACTTCTGAGCTGCTTTCATAGCTCAGCAACTGGAGAGAGGTTGGTCATGTACCCAGCTCTGAAGTCAGCACCCCACCTGCAGCAATGTAGAAGTAAGATGGCAATAATATACGTATATTATCCTTACTTCTGTACCTCTGCTTTCAGAGCTAGGTGCCCAGAGAGTGGTAGTGCTGATTGACTGTGAAGGTGGCAATACCTTACCATGCCAAACTTACTTCTGCACTGCTGCTGACTCAAACTCTAACTTCAGAGCTTGATTCTTGGCCAGCAGCTGCCAATCTCTAGCTGCCCAGCTCTGAAGGCAGTGCTGTAGCTTCAGCTATGCAGAAGCAAGGGTACACTCCACAATCACCATACAATAACTTTGCAATGCCCCCACACAAATCCTTTTACAACTCCAGATATTTCAAGATTAAATAGCTCAAATCATGAACTTTACCATTTTTGAAATCCTAGAAACATGAAAATGATTACAATGGAGCATGAATTTGGTAGGGTCTCATGCCTTGCATCTGGCTGCATATTTGGCATATATAATATTTAATTGTCATATGAACTGGAAGCAATTAAACCAAATTTGTCCCTGGTTTAACTATATTGACTTCACTGCAGTTACTTGGAATCTGAAAAAATAAATACATACACTCTTACCAGACTAAACTGTTAAAGTCAAATAATTGTATTACCTCAAAATATTCTTTTGAATACTAGCCATAAAAATTTCTTCACAATTTTTCTTTTATTTATAATTATTTTAAAACCCAGCACAGTATTTCATCCTGTTTCCTGACTGTGCACACTTACACAGATGACATGACTGGTGTTAATACAACTTGTGTTAATGCTCACTAATGTGAATAAGGATTGTACAACTAGCATTTAATTGACTTCCCTTGGAGCAGAATCAAGATCATAATTTACACAAAAAAGTCATACAGTTGCATGCTATCTTTGTAGATTTTGTGAAAGACCATTGCAAGTGGTTATTAACCCAAGTTACCAACTTTCATTCTGTGTATTTTATTTCCCCCCTGAAAGCTTCATTTCTATAGTTTAGTTAGGAGGCAAACCATTATACTGTATCCTTGCACATTAGAATGGGTCCAACAGGAACATTTCCAGACTAAGTTTATTTTAAAAAGTAGTAGCATGGGATTATCATCTATTAACCAACTGTGTCAAGCATTCTCTTTCATTTAACTTACTGCATGAGAGCCCATTGTACAGATTTCACTGGGAATAAAATAATCCATCAGAACAATTTGCTGCTCTAAGAAAATGATGTCATTTGCTGCCTGGATTTTTTTCTTATGCTTGTTACATAGGATTTACAGTACCACTGTGCCTTGGAGCCTTAAGTTAAAATACCTTGTACATTTTTATAGTACTTGGATGTTATACATCTTAAAAAAGGAAGGCTTTTGTTTCTTAATTTGTCCTCATGTGTAGAAAATATTGAGGTCCTTTCCAGACTGTTAGCATCTGTAGCTTGAAGAATCTATGCAAGTTTGTGTAATGCAGGCAGCATCTGTCATTGCTGATTCCATGGAGGCAAGTAAAAGTACCTGTATAACAGAGCTGTCAGCCGTCCATAGCCTCAGCTAGCCTGTGTGTGTGTGTGTGTGTGTGTGTGTGTGTGCTCTGCATAGTATATTCCATTTTGGTGGAAATTAAGCTTTTATTCTCTTTTGTTTGGTTCTTTAAAAGTAAATTTGTATCCCTCTTGGTTGTAAAGCTGACTCTGCACACAGCATGAAACATTAACTATGTGATCGGTGAATGCCTCTGCCTCATCTCCTCCTCATTAATATCACTGTAAAACCTTATGATGATGCTTTAAATGCAAGAGGAAGGTGAGGAAATGATTATTAATCATAAATCACAAGTAGCAGATTAACAGCAACATCCAAAAATGCCTTCCTTTCTCTTTGTTTCTATGACAAGATCAGCAGCTTTACTAATATTTGACTGAAAATGGTAATTTTGTTAAATTTCCCAAAGTGAAATTTTGCAATCACTAATCTTTTCTCACTCACTGTACAAAGTATAAAAAGCCAGTGCAAGCCCTTGAAACTCCTGGTCAGAGAACTTATTAAAAATTAAAATGAGCATTACAAGGGGCATCGTGCCCTATGTGTTTGGTCCTATCTGTTCTAAGCAGAAAATCCCAGTTGGAATCATGTACCATTCTCCTGGCCAGCAAACCAACTGGCCATCTGCCTGCATCTGTCTGTTCTATGCAAATACAAAACTCCCAGAACTATATGATCCAGTTTCAATTTATTTCATATTGCAGTTGGCTATGCAGTATTTAGAAACTGTTTGGCAGATGCATATATTTTTTAAGATATTGACACACACAATTTTTCAGTTTTTTGAAATGAGCACAAAAGTGAATCTTTGAAAAATAAGAGATGGTGGAGGAGGGTAATCATAAGCAGCTCTTGGAAGAATTGCTGAAGATTTAAGAACAGGGATCTAGGATCCATTATCTGCTTTTAAGTGACTAACATTTGATGCTTCAAACAGAAAACCAAGACATCTAGTCAAGTGCATAATCTGTATATGGACCAGGTGCAAGGAAAGCAGTTTTCCACTGCTGCTTATAACTCAGCAAGTGGTGCACATTTATCTCTGTCTGTATCTGAGTAACAGGATGGCCAGCCAGGCAAATAGTTTTCTTTTCATTCTTTACAGACTAGAATAACTCATTTATAGAAACCTTATTTATTGAAATACATTCTAGAATTCCTTTTGGAATATAGGGGAAAATATTAACTCTCTTGTTCAATGATATAAAAAGTATAGTTCTGTGATACAAACTGAGAACTCTGATCTAGATGAGAAGATAATTAGGCCTAAGGTATATAGAATAGAATAACTGAGAGCAAAAATTTGGTCCTAAGGCTTGGATTGTATGAATTGGTTCCTATTTTCTCTCATTGAAATATGTTTTCTCTGACCCAAAAGATCACTTAGATTGCTCCAAAACTCCATATATCACAATCTGGAAAGTGGGGAATGCAGCAGCCCTAGGGTGATTAATATGCATGTTTACATAGTTGTCTGGGAGACCCAAATACACCCCATCACAGAAGCACAACATAATCCTTGGAGAATATTGAGGAGTAGTAGGGAAGTGGAATTCACTCTAACAACAAAATGGGTGATGAAACATTGGAAAGGTTCAGAAAAGAGTTACAAGAATGATTCAAGGTCTGGAAATTTTGCCTTCAGTGACACTTGAAAGTTCAACCTATTTAGTTTATCAAAGAAAAGGATTGTTGATCTAGTAAACAATGGTATAACAATAAATCCACTAGTTGGAATCTGAAGCTAAATAACTCAGACCAGAAACAAGACACCATTTTAAATAGTGAAGGTAATTAAAAATTGGTACCACTTACCAAGGAGTGGGATGAACCCTCTAAACCAAAAAGTCTTTCAATCAACTTTGGATGTCTAGTGCAACCAGAAGTTTTAGGCTTGATATAGGAAATAGTGGGTGAAATTCTATGACATGCACTATACTGGAGGTCAAATGATCAAAGTGATGCCTTCTTCCCTTAAAACATATCAATAACTGAGATACGGAAAAGGGGGGCTTGATTATTGAGTTGTGTTGTCATTTGTACTTGTGCAAACTGAGTATAAAATGCAACCAAAGTGAAATGAAAATCTTTATGCCTGCTCTTTGACTCATTAAGCACAGATCCAAATGACTATGCAAGATGCCAAGAAACATAGAATCAGTCTCAGAAAGACTTCAATGGCAGTAAAAAACCATACATGAACACATAGGCATCTGTACATATACTCTCACCCTTATAAGACTAAGAATAATTTCCTTTATTCTTTAGTTAGATGCATTTTCTGTGATCCTCTGTGATAAGCTTTTGAGCTCTTCTCTGAGGGCATGTCTAAACTGGGAAGTTATTTCAAAATAACTCCCCTTATTTCAACAAATAACAAGGCAAGTGTCCACACTACCACACCTGTTATTTTGAAATAAATGTCTTGTTATTTCAAAATAATAACTGTGGCTTGTGAAGAGGAATAGCTTATTTCAAAATATTTATTTTGGAGTTGCTATTTCAAAATAACTTTTCAAAATAACTCATTAGTGTAGACATAGTCTGAGAGAAATTAGTCACCAAATATCAGATGAGTCTCTCCATTGTCACTCTGGTTGCTATTGCTTGAGTACAGTAATGTTATAGAGAGATCCTGTAAGTGAATGTTTACTGAAATAACACTACCAGTTGTATTCATTACAGTTTTCCTAAAGTTCATAGGGTAATAAGCAGTTCCAAATGTGAAATGGATTCCAAAATAAAGCCTTTAATTATATTTGGCATTTCCAAGGCTTCTGATGTTGGAAGCCATCTGCTTAAAAAGAATTATTTACAGATCTTGTTGTAAAAGTGCCCACAGCAGTTTCCAGTTTAACACCCAGTATTTTGTTTTTCATATGTAGAAGAGATGTTTAAGGATACTAATTATATATTAGTCCTACCACTGTGAAGGCCTATTCAGGACACAATTTCCTGGGACAGAGATCCAGAAATGTACCATCTCTATGAAAATAACATTGAAGTTGGAACAGCTGGTATTTCCTCCCAATCTGATCCTTTACCAAGACTGACCCTTGAAAGTCTACATTTACTGTCAGGACCAACTGAAGATGGAAGCACTGAAAGAGGATAGCAGTGATGATAAGACTTCTAATTGTGGCACCTGTGTGTTATTTGACAGATGAAAACATCATTGCTATTGCTGATGAGGAAGGAAAGCTTGACCCAATTCAAGAAAAGAACAACTGCCCAAATCATGTAATATCTGATGACCACCATGTATGGTTGAATGTTGAAGATTTTATCCTTGGAAAATCAGATCAGCCTATGGATAATTCCAGGTTTGCAATTTTCCTGAGGCACTTGATAACAGCACACAGCATTTAAATAGTTAGATCCACAACAACATCTTCAGCCTCATGGCTTGTGGTTCCTTTTTGTCCCTCATCCTGAACTCATATAGATTTTACATGATAGCGTGCAATATCAAATGTTGTCTTCAGGAGAGAGGGAAGAAAGGAGCTAGTGGATTTTTATTATTATAGATTAAGTCTTTTGTTTACCAAGGGAAACCAGAGATTCACTTTTAGGTAATCTTTAGTTCATTGTAAACACTAGGTCTATGTCTAGACTGGCATGATTTTCCGCAAATGCTTTTAACGGAAAAGTATTTCCGTTAAAAGCATTTGCGGAAAAGAGTATCTCGATTGGCACGGACGCTTTTGCGCAAAAGCGCTTTTTGCGGAAAAGCGTCTGTGCCAATCTAGACGCGGTTTTGCACAAGAAAAGCCCCGATGGCCATTTTCGCCATCGGGGCTTTTTTGCACAAAACAGTTTTTAGCTGTCTACACTGGCCCTCTTGCGCAAAAGCATTTGCGCAAGAGGACTTTTTCCTGAGCGGGAGCAGCATAGTATTTGTGCAAGAACACTGACAATCTTACATTAGCTCGTCAGTGTTCTTGCGCAAATTCAAGCAGCCAGTGTAGACAGCTGGCAAGTTTTTCCGCAAAAGCAGCTGCTTTTGCGGAAAAACTTGCCAGTGTAGACTCAGCCTAGAGCTATAAATGTGTACTCTGTGTCTCTTCCCTTGCCTCATGCTCCGTATACAGTCCTCAAAAAATTGCTGAGAGTCCTCAAAACATTGGGACTTGAGACCAATTCCTCACTGCCTGGCATACTGGTTGGCACCCGATTGACTCTAAGCCCTTCATCCGTTTCCGCCTCTTCATCAATAACTTGTGTCTGTGGGACACATGTTTCTGATGACCCTACTATGCAAAGTATTATGGGAAGTATCCACACTCTCCTTGGTGTGGACATGAGGTTCCCACTGTTAGCAAAGGCACACTAACAGAATAGAATTTATTAAATATAGGGCCTGATCTGGAATGGTGGTATAATGACTTTGTTTCAGAACAGGGTTTTCCCTGGAACCTGCCGTATCTAATCACTGGCAGATTTTACAGATTCAAATACAAATTGAAAATTCAATTTTCACAGCAACAGTTATAAATGACTATTGAACAATCAAACATGCTGCATTTCATGAACTGATACAGAACAGAAACATTGTGAAGATTTTCCTCCCTCCCTCCCTCATGTGAACAATCTTTTTTTTTTTTCCCCCGTGAAAAGAACTCTGGACCAGGTTGTCCTCTGCTCTGGAAAAGCTTACAGTGGAAGTACCTCAGAATTCCATCTATAATTTCCCTGCAAGTTGCAAAGGCTTTTTGACTTTATTCAGCAGTAACGACATGGGATTCAGAAACCCAGAGGATCCCTACTTTCCAGGGGAAACAGGCTACACACACTCAATTTTGGCACCTCCTTTGGCTCAGCTTGCTATAACCCCTGAAGAAAACATGCAGCCAGAGGTTATTCTTCTCCCCCCCCCCTCGCCCCCACTGCAGAGTAAGAAGTGGGGAAATAACATTAGTATTTGCTGAATCCCCAAGCATGGCTTCTATAGGGATGTATATGTGAAAAGCGGCTTGCAGAGAATCCTACTCTTTCCCATTCCACCCACCTTATTTTACTTTCTACTACCACTGTAAGTGTAACGAACCACAGACTATTATATTATTTCAATATATCATTCATAATATCCCTTCCTCAGCATCACCCTCTGAAATAAAGATTTAGAAGGTGACAACAGAACTTAAGGCTGTTTTCTTTTTCTATTTCACAATCCAGTGCACTAAAGGTAAACTTTATTGATGTTAAAATCCATCACGTTTCAATTAGAACCCATGCAACATCTGAGTGCTTATCTTAAGAATGATAGACTAGGCATTGTGAGGAGCCAAAAACCTAGACACAACTGATACAGATTGATTCTGGAGATTTCTTAGACCTCTGGCAAAACATTCCACTTACTGAAAGATTAACTTCCTAGAAAATTCAGTCTTGTTAGAAAATGCCATTAATTCATGCTAGTCATAAACAAATGAAATAACATCCATTCGCATTGTTTAGACAATGCTGAAGAATTTATATGCAATTTTAATGCTAGAAAACCTAACTCATATTTCTTTGAGTTTCAAATTGATTCTTGGCAGTGAAGTTTATAATTTGATTGTTCTGTAATGTGCTAATGCATAATTTCAGAAACAGAAATCATTTTATGTAGAAACTAATTAAATGCAAATGAAGTCCCTTTACAAGATTTTAATAAAATGTAATTGAATAAAAATACTGAAAGGTAAAACTAACTTAAAAGACTACCTCATTAGAAAATAGTTCTGCAACAGCTGATCGTTAGGGTGTTAAATCAAAACATTTATAATAGTATAGATGTGCAGTAACACAACACATTATATAATTAATACAGCATTCTTTCATGCTTTGCTTTCAGTATAGTGCAGTGACATAACAAGAATAAATAATTTATTCTTTTTTTTTCCTTCAAATACAGTATGTCTTGTCTTCATTCCATTTCTCCATCACCTTGTAATCATTGATCCAACATTGTTTGACTTTGTGGTGCTTGAAATGCAACCCCATCAACATAATATTAAATCAAAGCCTGGACACATGACCACAAAAATAGAGAATATATGACAGTTAATCATACAATGTACTGATATTTTCTCTTTTTTTCATTTACATTAACTATGGACCACAAATAGCAGATTAAGTTTAATTTGCTACTTGTAAAAATATTCCAACAGGTATTTTCCTTTGAAGGAATGATGTATGCCTAAGTGCATTTAATAATTTCCTAATAGTCTAATGACATTGTTGTTGCCTCCAGGATGTTTATTGACAAGGGCAAAAAAATTGCCCGCAAGACATGCTATACAATCTGCAGAATTATGAAGTATGGGCCAACTATTTAGTTGGTGAAAACTGACAGAACTTCATAATGACATAAAACTCTCCACCCTGGGTCAGATAGTTGATCGGATATCTAGCCCTATATCCTGTCTTCTGACAGAAGTTGGTACTAAGTTCTCTGGAGGGAATAAGCAGAGCAAGGCAATTTATCATCCCGTCATCCAGTCCCAGTTTCTGACAGTCACAGGTTCAGTGACACCAGAGCATGGGCTGACATACCAGCTAATAGCCATTGATAGATCTTTATCCAAGACAAAGGAGCTACTTCAAATATACCAGTGAAAGCTCTACATGCATATTGTATTACTATCAGGAAGTACCATCCATCCATTATAATTACTAAGAATATACATAAAGCTATTTATGCAATCCTTTATGTCAAATGTAAAATGTCTCAGCTGAATAAATCCCAAAGCAAAGGCCAGGTTCTCTTCAGAAATCTCTGATTTCTGCCTTAGGAAACAGGAAATAATGTAATAGTTCACTTGTTCATTCGTTCATTTATCCTACTGAACCATACCACAATATTAAGTTTGCCTGAAAGATTAAAAGAACTTCTAAGGATTGTTCATTCCTGTAAGGTACAGCTTCAACTTCACAATCACACTTATCTCTGTGTTTAGTTTTGTCATCTATTATAACAAGTAACACCTAAGATCGCTATAATTATTATAGGAAAAGAGAGAGAGGTTTAACTCTAGTGCCCCAGTTTCTTTACTATAACCTTGTTTCAATAATCTGAGTACCGATTCAATTGGAGCTCAGTGTGGTAAGATTCTAGATAGAAAGAATTAGAAAAACATAGTACTAAGGTGCATATGCTATGAGAGTTGTGTCCCAGAGTGTATGCCACTTGGCATTCAAACTATATACCCCTATTAAGCTGGAAACTGAGAAGATGGCCAGCTATTGACTCCAGATTGGGAACTGCTGCTGGTGTCAAGGATCTTTTGATTTATTTTCTGTGGAGATTGGAGGGAAACTGTGGAGCTGCCATTTTCCTCTGGCTCTGAGGTGTCCAACCAATACACATGCAGTTTTGAGGTCATGCTACTGAGACTAAGTCATCTGAATTAAAAGACTGGGGTGACTTGAGCATGTGAGCCAGATTGTGATCTCCAATTCTATATAACAGATTGTGGTCTCCTTATATACAGATTGTGATCAGTGGCAGCCCATCAATACAGGAGACCTAGGTGGTCTCCTAGGATGCCAAGATAAACTGCCGGCAGGGGCGCCGATCACATGCCGATCGCACATTTCACCTAGGGCGCTAGTTGCCGGCAGCTCGTTTTGGGCCACTCCTGATTGTGATCTCCTTATAACAAAGTAGTCTCACTGAAGTCAATCAGACAACTAGCGCAGAAGGTACTATGGAAGGTGAGTAATCAGATGACACACTAAGAAGCTTAAATCTTTATCGAAAATTGTAGAGAACCCACCGGTTTTTAATGCAGTTGATCACATGTAGTGTTGTTATGTGCAGATTAGTGAGGCTCTGAATGTATTACATGAGTTAACACTCACATTTCTCAAGAAACAACACCTCTTGTACTGTAACCAGAAAAGGTGTTCTAATAGGCTTCCAAAATATAGCATATTCATGCAATCATGAGATCAAATCATGATTCAGTGATGTTATCCTGGTGAATGTGAAGCAGTAAGTACTGGAATTTCAAGAAGGCTGCTTGTATTTTTTTTACAAATATGAACCTTTATAAAAAAAAGATCAAAGGAATGGAAAGAAAAACTTTATTGAAAGGAAGATTTTAGTTCTATGGGGCCAAATTCAAACCTGGCATAACTTTACTTACTTTAGTAAAGATACATTTTGGATAAATTTTGCTGGCAGTGGTGAAGAATGTACAGGTAGTTTAAAAACATTAAAACTGAATGTCTCCATAAATACTGGATGCATAGTAATTTTACCTAGATTTCAATATTATTGCTTTGGATGTTGATGATTTGTTTATTTTGTGGATCTCATTTTGTTCCTCTTAAAAACTTTCTAGCTAATCATCTTATTTAGATTTGCTTATACAGCTGACTCCTAAAGTGCATAACTTCAAGAATGGGAAATTAGGCTGGTAATTTTACATCCAGGCTTTTAGCTTAATCCTGTTGATGTATTCCTAATAATTAACAATCTGCGAGCAGCTGCATTATCTGATATCCAAACATACTACACAAGGAAAATGATCATTTGTACAGTGCGGGTTGAGTGGGCAAAATGAAAAAGGACTTTTTATCAATAGCTACACTTTTCATACATTTTAAGAGTTAATAGGGTTCAATTAATGTTGCCAAGTTGTGTGCTTCATGCATATGTCTCAGGGGCTTTACAAAGTTGAGAAGAAAGCTTAATGAATGGTTGAACAGTTATATCAGTACCCTAGTAATTAGAGAATGGGTAATTAATGTGCATCTGTGGTAGGCTCCTGGGTACTGTCAACGACCCTGTATGTGCAAGAAAAAGGAAATTATGAGCTTGGCAAGGGAATACAGCTTTTTCTATTTTCTTAAATTTTAGATCTACATCTGTGTTTAATTAGAAGAAGAAATGAATTCCCATTAACACCATTAGGCAACATGCTATGATTGGTTAAGGCCTACATGGACTGTGAAACTGATCAAGAAAGCTCAGGAGACCAAAACAGTTTTTTAATAGCTGAAGAACTTCTAAAAAAAATAGGAGTCTAAGAAGAGAAAAAGTTCACAGGCTGCAGGGCTGGCTGGTGAAATATCCACATTTGTGATATGGCTACGACAGAATTGCAACTATAATACCTACATTACCAATTTAGTTTAAAATATAGATACTCTAGTTTCAGATCCAGAAGGGTAAAAATTATTTGGAACAGTCACAATTTAGTCTTACTTAGTATCAGAAGAATGTCATTTTTTTGTGAAATGTTTAATCTGTAAAGGCCCCACACCAATGAATCATCATGTAGAATAGTTTACTGAAAGGTAATGCTCACAGATGTTACAGATGACTTAGCTGAGCTGATGCACTAGTTTCTAGAGGGATTCAAATTAAATTGCTTTTATCTCCTGGAGCAAAATAACATTCCATATTTCACATTATAATAAAATGCTTCCTCAGAGCAAATACATTATCAGTACTTAAAAAAATACAATTCAATTAGTATGCAAGAACACAGGGCTAGATTTTAAAGGAACAGTAAGTCTCCTGAGCTGTTCTGTTTTAGTGGCCTCTACCACACCATATTTCTGACAACCCGTTGGAAATTAATGCTAATTTGGTTTTGTGATTAAATACTAACTTTGTTTAAAGTTTTTATGCATTCAGTCAGATGAAGTCTCCCAAGGGACAATTTTTCAGAAAGTAGCCTCTTAATTTGAGTTCCTAGTTTCATGTGCCTAAGTTTTTGGATGTCTGAAATCTTGCTGCTCTTGTTTGTTTGTTTATCAGCTCTGCAGCAACGGAGCCTTGTGGCTCCCATTGACTGTCGTTCATTGTTTGCTGCCAAGAGGAGGCATAGAAAGCAGCAGCTCGGCCCACATTGCTATGCTGTTATAGTTATATCCAAGTACGTTTCACTGTTATATCCAAATATGATAGACTCTGCAGATTCAAGAACACAAGGTTGATCTTGAATGTTCTTGAATGTTCTTGATCTTGAATGTTGAATGTAGCTGACAAGCTGGGAAGCAGTGATCATGAGATGGTAGATTTCAGGATCCTGACCAA
>JANRFK010001234.1:89487814-89520635 GCA_030068395.1 Apalone spinifera | reverse complement strand
TTGGAGTTTAGTATCCTGTTCCAGTATAGGCTGTAGTTTATTGGTAATGTGTTGAACAGGTTTAAGTTGGGGGCTGTATTTGATCTGAGGAAGTGGGTCTGGCCCACGAAAGCTCATCACCTAATAAACCATCTTGTTAGTCTTTAAAGTGCTACATAGTATTTGTTTCAGCTACACCAGACTAACACAGCTACATTTCTATCACTATTCTAAAATTGGTGATATAGAGAATCATGGACAAAAGAAATTCCTGAGATATTAAATTGGGACACACAAGAAATAGCAGCAATACGTAGGGCACATGGAGGTTCCCCCCCTTCCCCTTTTCACCTCCTCCCACTTCAGTGGCTTTGAGTCACTGGCTATGTTTCATGTAGATCATTTACAGAGAGGTTATAGTGATTGAAAACTGTAAGGAAAAAGAAAGCCCAAAACACAAGACATGCAAAGAAAAGATTATTCAAACACTTACATCTACTATCCCTTCATTCTTTGGGAGGTAGTTTCAGTAAAATCATACTGATATAGTAATACCTCTAAACTACAATGTAATGTTAATATTTTTCCACTATGAAATGATAATTGGATAAGTACATGTGAGCAAACTGTTTTTTAATACTGAAGTCCATGTGTGCCTTTTGGATTTGGGGGATGATAATTATATTTAATTGCTGAAGTCTCTTAGGATGCTAGTAATTAAACGCATACAAGAAATCTTAGCAGTTACAATATACTCTTATGATAAAGTAGCATGAAATTTACATGCCACAGGATTTGTAGGCTGTGGTCTTATGGTTAACTTAGCCCAAATTTATAAGAGGTGTTTTTTCTTTAAAGTCTCAAGTGTTAGTACTTTCCTACCTCAAAATGAAACTATTTCTGCACTTCATAGAAATCATTTAACTGTCTGAAATTACAACTAAGTAACAATAGGAAATATATAGGAATATTGGGGAAAAGTGATAATATTTATGAGAAATATATTACCAACAAACAATTAAATTGATGACAACCCAAAGGGACAGATGCATGGGATAGATCTGAGAATATGAACAAACAAAAAATATAGAGGAAGATAATGAATAAATATGTTGCAATATGACATCACAGAAGACTAAAAGACTTAGGACTAGTAGGTAGGCTACAGGCATTGAGTCTAATTCAGATTTTTTCATTAGATTTCACAAGAACATTTTTGCCTATTCTTTCTATTTAGTTTTCAATTCCTTCAGATTGTATTTTCCACAAAATTATAAGTCTTAAAAAATCTGACTACTTTCCAGATTCTCTTCTATCTTTCTTTTCTATTTTGAGTTTTCAATCTCCTTACATGTCTGCAGAAGAGTTAGCTGCATCAGGGGTTGTCTAGTGTGGCATCACAGATACAATGGTTTTCCCAAAGGGTGAGGGCCCAAGTAGTGATCTTTTTCTTTTTTACATCTGTCATTACAGCTACCCAACATGGAAAGAGAAAACTCTATGTGCTATCAAAAGTAAAGGAGCTCATGCTGTCATTGAGCAGAGTCAGCTACATTTCCTCCAAGCTTTCTTATAACTACGTGACTGCCCTCTGAGCCCGATGGCATGAATTCCTGGTTCTACCTCCAGATGCAACACATAGATCTGTAACAGGTTATGAACATGTTAGTTGAAGAGGTAACTTCAAAACAGACTTTTAGATATCCAGACCATGGGAACCAAGCCTGAGGCAGAGGATGTAAAGGTTATCAGGGGAAGAGTTAGTCAGCAGTGAAGCCAGCTTGTTTCCCATTGGGATCTCACAATATGGTGAAAGCATTAATCATATTTTATTCTGTTCTTTACCAACAAGGAAAATTAATACAAACTATTAAAGTAAAGAAGAGATGTAATTCATATAATGAAGATAACCAAACTGCATGTAAAATACAGCACAAGAAACCTCATTTTGTTCTCACTGTAGTTCTGAAATCTTACAATTCTGTTTGTCCTGGAGGGCATTTCTTGTAGTGCAGATGAGTATAGCATAAAAAACTCAAAGGAATTCATCCTATCTAGCTAGCTGTCAATCTGAGTAAGCTGAGTTCTTGTGAAAACATGACAATATACCTGAACTGTGAAAAAAGTTTGTCAAGATATGAATTTCTTTATGAATTATTTTAGTTTCCTAGTTCCCTTCTTGTATCCGTGTGTTGCATTTTTTCTCTAATTTTATTTTCTTCAGAAGGAAAAATAACAAAAGGAACTATCAATAGATTCACCAGCAGGTTTATCATATATTTGGTCTCTCTTGTAGGGAAAATATTGTATCTATTAAAAATAAAATGAAACAGTTACAGGATGTTTTCAGAGGAACTTCACTGCCAGAGAATATTTGTTCTCTCTGCTTGAAACTTATTTAATCTGTGCAGAGGTGTCATACACATTTGAAGTAGTAAGTGTCATCTTTGGAGACCTTTGAAAGGGATGAAGAGTAAAATAATCAGAATTATCAGATTCTCTGGAGTGAACATTCAATGCCAAGAGAAGAAAAGGATTAATAGTGTGAAAAGACTAACACTTTATTTTCATCCTGAAATGCAAATATGTATATATGGAGTTGTGTATGTATATGTGTGCATGTTAATATTACATATGATTTTTTTAAAATTAAATTTGTATTATCAGTCATTAATATAATTGAATCACTGGCTTTCAAATTGGGAATTGTGCCTTGTGACAAAGTCAAGTTCGAGGGCTGCAATAGAGTGGGAGAAAGCAGCCTTTGGAGGGAAAAAAAGCCAACTCCCTTGTTAACAAGGAGGACCAATTAGGGAGACTCAGGAAATCCCCTTGCTCCAGTCAACTTCATTATTTACCCTTCGTCAGTTTCAATAGGAGATACTGAAAGTGCTTCACATCAGAATCTCCCATAATTCAATGTCTGGAGTTCACTCTCCTGCTCATATCCTTTTTTTCTCCTCCTGGCTTAGATGGTAAAATTGAATCAGGATGTCCCACATCCTAGTTGAATCCTAGGTTATAAGATGAGAGGTCATCCTCTGGTCATTTTGTGTGGAGTGAGGTAGATACCTAATTCATTCCCTTAAGAACCAGCTTAAGGACTTAAGTCATCTGACTCCAGGTGGTGGGTTTCCATTTGCCTCTCTGCAGCCTGGGGTTAGGGACCTATTTCAGAGAGAGGGAGAGTACACACCCTGGTCATTAGCATTTCACATTGGCTAACATAGGAGACATCCCACCTACAGTGTCAGCTTTAGTGGATCATGTTCTTAGGTGCATATCTCTCCCCATTCATTGCCTAGGGAGCCTGTGCACTTAACTCTGCCATGTGGATCACTGTGTTGTTCCTGTTTTCTTTGTGGAGAAGAGGGAAACTCATGAATCAGACACCATCGTGATAGGCATTGTATAAACATTTAAATAGTTCTATAGATGACACAGGTCATAGAGTGGATCAGGCTCTTTAAGAAGGAATTGTTCTAGCTCACCTGTGATGAAACAGCCTTGTTGAGGATAGGTAATCCCTACAGAGAGCCAAAGGGAAATATAAAACATGGAAAGGGAAGCTCAGGAAACTGCAGAGAATAAGAGAGGTTCCTGCAAGGAAGATGTTGAAATCAAGGGAATTTGAAAGCCAGAACCAGAAAGCTGAATTTCAGCCAGGTCAAGCTTTGGAATGTCCGTTAACATAGAAGAGGGAAGATAGAACCCTATTGATAGAGGTGCTTGGCTAGGCCCAGTTTAAAAAGGATGTAAAGATTTGAGTTTTTTTTAGACTATCAGGGGAGAGACACTATTGAGTTCTGTTTGTGACCGACCTTTTTTGCAAACTGTGGTCCATGGAATAGCACTTAATGGCTCTGTTCCAGGTTATAGACCAGAAGTTGATCAGCAGTACTCTAGGCTCTTTCTTATCTTTCTCTTCTAGCTATTTGAATTCTAGCATTTTGTCTGTGCTAGCATTTCCCATGTTCTCTTTCCCTGTTTGCTCATCAATTGTCAAGGCCTTTCTGACACTGTTTTTGATTTCTCCATGTTTTCTGTCCTCCTAATTATCCTTTATATCCATTACTTAGGTTCCTTTCTCTTTCTTTCCTTTTCCTGCAGGCATAAAAGATGTGGATAAGACTAAGGGTATGCCTATACTACAGAGGGGTTTTTTTTCAGAAAAACCATCAGTTTTCTGAAAAAACTTCAACTACATCTACACTGCAATTTTGTTCTTTTGAAAGAAAATCGAAAGAACAAATGGGTTTTTCCGATATTGGTAAATCTCTTTCTACGAGGAAAACACCTTTTTCTGAAAGAGCTCTTTTGGAAAAAGGGATGTGGGGCCAGCAAGAGGGAGTTCTTTTGCAAGAAGAGGAAAGAGGAAAGAGCACAGGTGCCATTCCACCCATAGTAATCACAGCTTACATGCGGAATAGTGTCCATTCAGTGTGGATGCTATCTTTCAAAAAATCAGATCACTTTTATGATGCGCTTGGCAGTGTGGATGCTCTCTTTTGGAAGAAGTTTTTCAGAAGATCTCGTCTGGAAAAGCTTCTTCTAAAAGAAGTCTGCAGTCTAGACATAGCCTAAGTGAACTATCATAAGTGATTTTGGTTTTAAACTGCTTCAAGGGTTGGCAGTGCACATATCATGTGCACGACTAGACTTAAAAAATATTCTTAAGAAATATTTGAATCATTTGAGATCTGGGAAACTGGTCTAATCCATGAAAGCTGTCAAGTATCTGACCATTTAGGTCTGCTCAGAAATGCCAACTTCTACCCTAGGCAGGCGGTGCTCAACCCCAACCCCTCCACCCAGGCCCCACCCAGATGCTACCAGCTTTGCCCCAGGCCCTACTGTTGCTCCACCCCCATCTCACCCCCATGCCTCATCCCCGCTCCTCCCACTTTCTCCTGGAGCTTCCTGAATACTGCAAATCAGCTGTTCAGAGTATTTACTCTAGAAACACGGGAGGGTAGACGGTTAGTAAGTGGGGCCAACAGCATGCAAGAAGTATAGAAGAGAGAGGCAGAGGACAGGAGCTTGGCTGCCAGTGGGTGCTCTACACCTATTAATTGTTCCCCATGGGTGTTTCAGTCCTGGAGCACCCCCAGAGACAGCACCTATGGACTTGTTCTTCAGTGCACCATAACGAGGTGAAGGGAATTTATTTATGTACCTAAATCAATGTGTTCATTTATGTAGACCAATGTCTGACATGAATGGGATAAATTTTCAATTTGTTAAGACTGCTCGAATGAAAAATATTCTCATTAAAACAATATAATTGACTCAATTTTAAAAAGTATTTTTTTAAATTTTTATTTGAAATTTCAAAACACAAATGTTGTTAAGTTTCAATTATTATAAACAGACAAATGTTTGGGGACTTTTTTCCTTTTCATTATTTTTTCCTGTTCCCACTTTTCTCAATCCAGTGAGAAAATGGAGAGAAAGGTTACAATGTATGAAAGTGGGGAAAAGCACTTAGTATCTTGCCCCAAATTATAATATCTTGGCAAATTGCTCAGACTAATAGCAAATAGTTGACTTCCAAAGATATCTTTAAAAATATGACATTGAATTAAGAATTTTACATATTCAATCTAAAGCATAAGATTAGCAGAGAAAACAAAATGTTGACAGGGATGTGATCATCCTTGTAAACTCTTTAAGTGAGAGAGCATAAGACTGTCTATATCAGAGGTGGGGAAATAATGTCCCAGGAGCCCCCCACTATAATACCTGTGCAAGTATTAGGTAATCATGACTCCTATTGGCTGGTAAAGGTGATCCACAGCCAATGGGAGCTGTGATCACCAGTACTTGCAGAGGCACAGGTAAATATAGTGGTAGCAGCCCACCAGAGGCTAATTCAGGTGAAGCACCCCCATTTTATTGCCCAGTCCTGGTCTAGATGAACAGCCAATGCTTGGCAACTTGGGGTGTAATCTTACTGAATGGCATGAAGGTCCACAAAAATAGTTTGCGACATGCTACATGCAAAATGTGGATTTACACTTGCTATGCATGAACCATTAGTCTAGACAAGCCTTGAATCTTTGCATGCCTTGGGATGATACTATAGTATAAGTGAATAATAACCAATTTATCTGTTAAACAGTTTACCACAACCATCAAAGAGACATATGAACAATAATACTACTTCAATCAAGTTTCATCATAAAGGTTAATATTCCCTTCTGATCTTGAATCAAAGCTACAGTAACAGACACAAATTGTTTGTTCACATCAGAAGACCTGAGCAAACATCTAACATTTTACTTGTCTAACAATGCAAGTTTGTATTTCAAAGTTCGATTCTAACCTAAAGTAACAGCCCACTTATCGTTTCAGCATTTCCCAGCAAGTCTTTAAAGGTTGATCCTGGATCAGTCAGTCTATGAACTGGTTTACTCTTTCTGATCATGTGACACATTTTAATTGGATGTCTAATATTTCAATCAGATAACATCACAGAGCCAAAGTAGTACTTTTAGCCCCATGATTAAATTTGTATTTGAGAAAATATAATTTGCCTACGTAAAATATATCCCTGATTTCATTGAATTAAATATTTTCCCCTCTTCTAATCTATTGTGTAATATAATTTTATCTAAAGTTACCACATTTGAGATCCTGGAGTTATTGCACATTAATTCCCATATGTAACTTCTATATTCAAAGATAATATCTGAAGGCATTGTAAGCTCTCTCTGGATGAAAGTTATATCAAGTTATTACTGGTAAATACCCATCTCTGTACTTTTTCTGGTAGTAAACCCAGAGATGCACAAACAGTGTTTCAGTAATCACTTTTTCAAAGGCAAAAGATAAATAAAAGAGTATTCTGTTTCTGGATTAGCACAGATTCTATTTTATCTTTGTTTAACTCTTGGTTTTCTTGAAATGACAGAACTCGTATGTCCTTTTTACAATGTTTCTGCCGGGTCCAGCTGGGCAGTTAGTATACGTTATACCTGTTTCTTTTATTAGCTGTGAGAAATCACAGTATTAGAAAGGAACTCTATAGTAATAGATATATGCTATTTAAAAACAAAAATACTCAAGTACAAAATTTTTGTTGTCATTAAGATGAGGATATTAAGGGCATTCAAACAGTACTCTATTTGTAACAAGGAACAGTTCAACATTTGTCTTCTAGACCAGTTTTCCAATGACTTTTACAAAATTAAGAAGTTTCTGGCCATTTATATAATGTTTGAAATCCAGAGTTGCTCACTGAAACTATTATAATGGCATTACACAAAAGGTTAAAGATAAAAGAGGACGGGGGCTTGTATATGGTAACTTGGTGTAATTTTAATTATAAATAAATTTTGGATCTGTTTGCTATTCAGTGATTCTGAATGCCCACAGCCTCATTGACTTCAGCTGAAGTCTTGGTATTTCTAACAAACAATCCCATAGTTTCTACTGTGCTATTATTCTAATTTGTCTACAATGTACTCCGTGGGGACAGTAATGCTACTTTCCCTGTTTTCTTGACACCTAGAGTCAGAAATTGATTCTGGCTGCACACAGATGGTGTTTTCTTCTTATCCAATGCCTTTAACTAAACGAAGACCCAGAGTGAGTATGCTGTAGTTAACTCTGACTTTTGATGTTGCATGTCTCAGCAGACCATTTTAATTCTACACAACAAAGTTTCCCTCCAGAGAAAATTATTTTCAGTTGCTATAACCTTTAAGTATAAAAGCATTTGGCTGTGTCTTTTGCTTCATTGTGGGATGCAGATTATTTTCTATTGTAATAAATTCACATCTGAGGGAAATGAAAGTCAGAAATTTGGCCTACATAACGTCCCACTGCCTTGTCAGTGTCTATCCAGGCCTGTTGGCAGAAAATAAAAAGGTATAGTAATAGAATGTACTATGTTAATTCAAAAGAAATGGCAGCACATTTGCTTTGCTTTTATCACTTTAAGATTTAGGGATAAATAATATATTTGAAGCTGAAAGAGTAAAGGGGGCATGCATCCATTCTTTTAAAAACCCTCTCTCAGATTATGCATAACAGTATTTATATCAAGGGAGACTGGATACAGACTTTTTCAAGTTAAACACAGCCATCAGACACCGTAAAGAACAGAAGTTTGAAATTAAGCTAGAATATTAGTGTGTTGCAAGTTGGTAGTGTGAAGTCTATACTCATAGCTGAGGATACATCTACACTGCACAGTTATTTTGGAATAAGCTATTCGGGAAGAAATACTCTGAAATAGCTCATTTCAAAATAGCGCATCTACACTACAGGAAAGCCTCAATATTAGTCCAAGGCAGGCTCCCCTAATGTGGATGCACTAACTCAATTTAGAGACCCAGAGAGCACTAGGGAGTAATAACTTTGAATGGCCCTAGGGCTCATCTAGATTATGGGGAAGATTCGAAAGAGGATATGCAAATTCCATGGGAATGCTTTAAAAAGCAGAGCTTGTGAAAGTAGTCAGGACATGGCTTTTTTGGCACCCACCTCCCTTTTTCAAAAAGCCACGTAAACCTCATTTTTTGAGGAAAAGCGGGCTTTTCGAAAAAGGGGGGAGTTGCTGAAAAAGCTGCGTCCCACATCCGCTTTCAAAAGTGAGAGGGGAAGAAGATATGCAAATTCCCAATGGAATTTGAATATCCTCTTTCGAATCTTCTGCGTAGACTAGACATAGCCCTAAGGAGGAGCTATTTAGAAATAGCAGCAGTAGAGGGTCCACATTACAGCTTTTTCAAAATAGCTATTTCGGAATAGGTGTTATTCCTAATGGAATGAGGTTTATAGAAGTCAGAATAAGCCATCCATTAGTTCAAATTTATTTCAAAATAACAGAATTGCTAGGTAGATGCTCGCATTGTTATTTTGGAATAATGGACATTATTCTGAAACAACGCTGCTGTATAGATGCACCCTATAATTCATCTGAAGTTCTTATTGTTTAAAAGCGTTTGGGGTGATTTTTTGCAAATAAAGGGTTGTGATGGTATTGGATTTAGTGGGCAGCATTCATTTCTACTCTTCAAGAATAAAAAAAAGATGTTGATGTGCATTATTTAATGGAAGTGAGTATAGGGAAGAAGTGGGATGAGAGCTTAAGTTTTTGGACTAATTATTCAAAGAGGGATGAGAGCTTAAGTTTTTGGACTAATTATTTTGGGGGGAATTTTAGTTTTGTTTTACATATATACATGTAACAAGAGACTTATGAATAACAGGAGTTATATGCATGACTCCCACAGGGAAGTGCGTGTGACTAACAGTCATTGGTGACTTTGCAAATATCCCCTAACAATTGTTGTTATGCCTCTTCTGTCATGTATCAGGAAATATAGTCAATTGGTCAGAATGTCTGCGATATTGTTATTAAACAGTGGAATAAGTATATGAAATAAATTTTACATTTTCTTCGAAAACATTGTCCCCTCCTTGTGATAGGGTGTACCAACCCTGCACTTGGGATGGACCAATCAGTGTGGGGGCCATGCTCCCACCCTTTCCCTGCTGCATATTCTGTGAGTGAAAAAGCCATATAAAGGAGGCAGCCCAGCCCACTTGCGGCTGGCTAGGAGGAAGAAGGATGTGTACTACAGATTCCTCCAGAGGTGCCAGTGATACTCCAGGCAGCAGAGCCATGGATCCAGTCTATTGCTGTGGACAACTCATGGATTGAAGAGACTGACAAGGATGCCAGGCCACCGTCAGCTAAGGAGATGCCTACAATGACATTTGTGATATGAAGTCACCTAGGGGATGCACTAGAAACTGATGTCTAAACCCTTAACAAGGAAGTCCCCAGTTTCAAAGGGTCCTGGGTAAGAACCTGGAGGAGTGGGTAGGTACATCTACTACACCCCACAGGCCACGAAGTTTAGCTGTTGTTTGCTCTCGACCACAGCTAGGAAGATCACTGGTCATAAACTCTTTGTTTGCCCTGCCCCAAGACTGACTTTTATTTTGCTCTACCCAATGGGCCAAAACTCCAGCTGTTGTTGTCAACCCCAAACTCACTTTTTGGGTGGAGACTCAAGGCCTGTGAACTGTTTGTTTGCTCAGCCCTACCGGGGATCTGGAGCCCACATAATACATTTACTCAAACTAACAGGAAGTCCTGACTATACGGTGTACCAGTCCTTCACTGGGCCAATGGAGGCAGTGCATCTCAACAGACATGGTCCCCCATCACACCCCTCAAAATAATAGTACTGAATTAAAATAATTATAGAGCTGTTTGGGCAGGAGCAATGCTTTGGCTTTGTGACCAATAGCTGGAATTTTCAAAGGGTCTCGAGAAGTTAGGCACTCACTTGTTCTTGAATATCATGGATTTTGAACATCTTATTCTTGTTGGCCAGTTTAATAACTCCAGCCTACTAGAGGGGAAAGAAAACATAAACTTCTAGCAAAATGAATACTTAACATATTATTCATACTTCTTAACTGTCCACTCCACTCAAGCTCATTTGAGGAAATGGGTGTATGCTTCCCGGCCTCTACTCTTAATTACTCAAGCAAAACTCCCTGTCAGGAAAATTAATTCTAGCAAAATATTTTAGTGTCTAAGAATTTGGGAAGTTAGGTTGATAAACCTGCAATAATGAAGAACTCTCCATCTCTTTCATATACTCTCCAGTTTTCTTTTTTGTTTATTTTGAAGCTGAATTACCCTTTTCTGTTTTCACTTTCAGACCAAAGCAACAATGTCACTTGTGCAGCAAACTTTTCTTTCTGCCTCTCTGTAGAAGAGAGTTCCTTTCCTCCCAGGTAGGTTTTGTTAAGTCTGCAAAATGTATAGCCCATACCTGCTACCAAATAAGCTAATGTAGGTAAAAATCTGCAAGGTTCTTTTTGGAGAATTGGCTTCCTTTTCTAATGGTGACATGTGGGGTTTTTGTGTTTGCCATACCTAGCAGATGGAATTAATCTAGAATTAATTTACCAATTCATTTACCAATGATTCTCTGTTGGAGGTTTGATTGGGAAGAACGACCCAAGAATTATGGTTGTCAGCACTGAGGAACTTTATACAAATTCTTGGACAAGGTATTTCAACATCTGATTCCCTCTCTGTTAGCTGATTTTTTCTTAAAAATATTTAGTTAAATTAATAATGAAGCTAAGGGAATAAGAAAAGCACAGGGGCCCAGTTCTGTATTTATCAGACAAATACGTGTATTAAGTCAGTGGAGTTGATTGAATTGGTGTAAATTATCTGAGAATCACGCACTATAACATATTTCATAGATGTGTCTCTCCTTTGAGAGGTAAATAATAGGAAAATGACTATGCAGGGTTTGGGAAATAGTTTCAATAACATAATTGCCTTGCCAAATTAGCCATTGTTTTAGTTTGATATTTATGCCTCACTTATCATAATACAGGTTATAGATGGATTAAAAACTATGAAACTACCTTTTCAGACATGATGATTCCTGAAATTAGTTGTGACTAAATGTTCAGAAAGCTATATTTCAAGAAGAATAATTTCTATGTATTACTGTAATTAATTTCTAAATATGTTTATTGCATGATGAAAATGTATAATAGTTCTTCAAACTTTATGTACCTCATATAAGTAAATATGAGGCTTCTTTCAGCATCAAAGAAAACATGTACCAAAGTATGTACTGAGGAACAGGGTGAATGCCACCTACTGCTAGAAATAACTTATATGAAAGCTAATACCAAAGCATAGGAATGATCTTTCCTCAAAATGTAATATAGATTTCTTGTTCTTTTTTTTTCTCTTTTGGGTAAAGGGCATGCTGACACAGCAGCTCATGACATATATCAGTCAGTTCAAATGCAAAAGAAAAAGCTGCTTCAGAAATTTCTTAACATTTTAAAACCAATTTTGTTGCCTTTGTTTGTATAAATCATTTTTTCCTCTCTGGAGAAAATACCAGTAAATCAATCATGTGTCCAGATCATAAGCCCCCTTGACCAAAAATGCTCAAAGGGGGGTTGTAATCGTATACTGTAATATGTTTGCATCATCTCCAGCACAAAGCCACAGAACTGATTACAGTGAAGAGATTTGTTTAACGCACCTTTATGAAAAGTGGGTGGGAGCTGTCATACATTGAAATTTGTGCCTTTACAGTACACAGCTGGTGTTTATTTCCTTCATATCAAACTGATCTATTAGAGACCCACAATATAAAACAGTTTGTTATGCATGATTGCAGCCAGTAGATCCATGCTGTTATTGTTGAAGGTAGCAAATATATGAGGAGGGTTTTTTCCCTCAATGGGCTTGCATCACAGAATATGGAAGTATAAGCCTAGGATAGTATCTTAATTGTGGAGCTACACCTCCACTTATGTGTAATGCAATTTTGTAATGACATTAAGACAGCAGTTTAAATTCTAACAGTAACTTGAATTTATCATGCCTATTGAACAACAAAAAGACCAAGACTTGGGGCGGAGGGAAAGGGGAGAGAGTCACATTTTCAAGTGTTTTAGGCACCCATGGGGCTTTGGAGCTTTAATTGCTTAAACACTTTTGTAAATTTGACCCTGGATTTTGGCTTGTTCTCAGTTTGGAAGTTGAAGATTGGGGGGAAAAAATGTGCAGAAGTAGTTCTGTGAATGTTACCAGTGTTTATCTTGCCTTGTGTTTTGTTTTGGTTTTTTGTTTTGTTTTGTTTTGCAAATCACTTTTGAAAGAAACTAAACAAACATATAACTGATATAACTCAAACCAACATAACATGATTATTTGCTCCTCTCTCTTATGGCTGGTCCACATGTGAAGGTTTGAGTGTGCTACTGCCTCTAAGCATGGACATGGTTTTTAACTCAAACAGTGGACTCTCCATCTCCAGCTAGAGTCCTAGAAGATGACCTTATATATAAAAGCTTATAGCCCAATCACTACAGCCCAATCTAAAGGGCCAGGTCCACTAATATTTTGAAGCAACATCAGATGCATAAACTTTCTTGTAGATCTAGTCTTTAGTGGAGACAAAAACCCATATTTGTAGGGTGGGCTGCAATGATTTTGGAGAAGGGAAAGACCCAGAAATGCTGAGGAATGATTTTTAAGTCTACAGGAGAAGATGATCTGTTCTGCTCCCATTTTACTTTATTATTTGTCATCTGTCCAAAGAGCTTTATCATTATGGTATATACACTCCAAATCAGTGTGCTGGATAGATATGGGAAGCTCTGACAGATGAAAAAACCTTCAAAATGTTCCAATAGGTTGTAACTGTTTAGAGAATACCTTGCTAGAGGACCTGCCCATTTACTTGCATCTCTCACCATCTGGGGAAAAAAATCAACTATTATGGTGCATTACTCTCATTTGTCTTCACATTTCTAACCAGAACCTGAGGCTGCACAGATATACTAGCCTTTATCTCCACAGGTCACAGGGCAGCAAAATAGGCACAGCTCCTCAGCATTGCTGTCCCTTTTGCATCTTCTTGTCATTAATACTTCTTCTGGAAACCTGAGGGTATTTGTTCTCTCTTCCCTACCACACCTTATTCACAATCTTTGGTAAGCGGACAAATGAATAGTTGAAGCTAATTATCTTGGATCAGATTTGTCTCTGATTTCAATTTGAAAATCCGTGGGATTCACAGGGAATCATGGTATGTTTCAGCTTCATTCCCTTCCTTACCTACTATTCCCTTTGACTCCCAGATCCACAGACATGGCATGCCTGCAAAGGTTCTTCTACGAGAGCTGTTGCTCTCTTTATTTACTCTCATTCCAATGTCCACTGATAACAGAAGAAAAATATTGAGCATTGTATCAGTAGGCACCCTTATCCCCATCTTCATCCATTATGTTGAATGGATTCTTTGTGGTTGTATTTCTGTTTGGCATAAATTATACCCTCAAACATTTTTTTCTGATTTATAACAACTTGCACAACTTTATCAGGAGAATAATCACACTTCCTTATTTCTATACAACTACACAAGTCTAAAGAGGGAATTATAGGAAGAGATTCTTAAATCTGAAGACTAAGTGCTTTATTGTAGATAAGAGGGACATATTCTTGAAAAGGGGAGAGCCAGCCAGTGCATCTTGATTCATTATCTGCTTCTACAATACTAATTATGGGCTGGCTTCATCAATGAGAATGATAATTTACTGTGAAAAGAATTTTCCTTTTCCTGTTTGACAGTGGTCTGAAGATTCTTTTCCTTTGCTTTGTTTCTGAACTTTTCTTTTTTATGATGTTTTTATAAATCAGATTAAAGGATAGATATGTAAGCATTCATTAAATTGCAGTTCTGATGACTATGATATGATTAGAACATGTGTGACTGAGTTAATCTATTTTCATATACAGTATCTATTATCATTCTTGTTATTAACATTAGTCTTCATTTGTTCTTTGCTCCCTTGTGACTTCCATTCACTGTGGACTTAGATTGAAAACTTGTTTAGTTGTCATAAATATATGTCTTCCTCCCCAAAATTTTGTATTTGCTATGGCTGAAATCCATTCTCCCCAAGACAAGGACTTGATGAAAACTGAACTCTCTAACTTGAGCTCAATGTCAAACCGATGTAATGTATTTTCTGTGGCATAAAATCGCAGCCACAGCCCATCTATACCTCTATAGCACTAAATCTACCAGATCCATGTCATTATTGATTCCATAGTCAACCCACATTGCATCTTCCATGCTAGCCCATGAAGGACCAGCACACTAAGTGAACAAACATTTCTACATGGCTGCTCTGCTCATAAAAACCCACACATGTCCATTGTGGTATGCATAGAGGTTCCCGCATTGGATCGCTAAACCACCAATGAATTTCAACCTATTCCCTTTGTAAAAGGGCTGGGAAAAATTAATACAAACTTTTTAGGACCTGAAACCAAAACATATCGAAGGCAATGGGTGTCTTTCAATTAAATTTAATTATTTCCATTTTGATAGACACGCTCTATAATTATCTCCATGCGGGGAAGCTGTTGGGAATTAAGAGACTCTTTAATCTAGCAGAAAAAAAGTATAACAAGAATCAACAGGTAGAAACTGAAGTCAGAAATGTTCAAATTCAGACACAATTTTTAATCATGAGGATGATTTACAGACCACTAAGGTAAGTGGGAGGTTCTGCAGCTCCTGATTTCTCCAGGTAAAATCTTGATCCCTTCCTAGCAACTATGCTCATATCAAACATAAGTTACTTCAGCTAGTTAGCCCTCTGTTGAGGGCTAACTAGCTGAAATTTACCAGCCTGGAATGTGCAGAATAGATGAGATGTTTACAACAGTGATGGCAGATCTGACTGGAATTTTTTCAGGGTTCAGCTATAACGCTTAATGTTCCCTTTTGTCTAGTAATGTCTGAGGACACTTGAGCTTTCGGACAAATACTCTAAAGTAGCAGACTTAAGGAGTCCATTTATCTACAATGCTTTTACTACAATTTTAAATTATCTTTCTTTTAATATTAACTATTATCTTGTTAAAATAAAGTATGCTTGTACCAAACTACTACCCAATTTAATCCTCATAATTGATCTGATCGGTTTTTATGTTTCATAACATTCAGTTGCCTGAAGCCCTCTCTTTATAAAAAAATCTTGGATTCCCAGTCTTTTTCCCGTGTAAATCTAATTAACAATATTCTTTTAAATAAGAAGATTACTTTCTGTGAGCAATTAAGCAAAATTCAGGCTGCTTTAAACTTTTCAATATAGCAATGAATATTTATAAACTTAATAGAACTTCACCCTGGTAGGCAGTCCCTTTAATCTTATTTGAAGCAGCATGGGGCCCAAGTCTCAGTAGATTAGCATAATATTTTCTGCTGGCATACAATTTTTTTTTGAAATGAAATATTTGACCAGATGATTTTCAAGCCTATTCCAAAGTGATGTGTGTATAAAGAATGGCAGTTCAAAGTCTGCTCCGCTCACACTGGAGTGTATGTCCACATTGTCTGTGGCTCCATATTATGATTCAGAAATGATCTCTTGAGCTCTTACGAACTTTTCTGAAACATTAGCACATTCTCTCTTGCAAATATCAATTATGGAATGAAAGCAAGGGGCATATTAACTTTGGTCTTAAAATGTAATGTATATAGAACATAGATCTGCTATGGTAGGGGAGACTGAAAACTCAAAATGAATTAGAGGGAGGGGGAAGAAATTAAAGACATTCAGGACTGGGGAATTGGGTTGAAACAGAACCAAAAACATGTTTTCAGCGCTGTCTTCCCTATTTACTTTTCCTTGACTTCCTCAAAGACAAAAAGTCAATATTTTGAAATTGCTATTGAAATAAAATCTAGTTCACACACAAATGGGATACTACAAGCCATTTCCTATCCATTTTTGTGTTATTGCTACATGCTACAATAAATGCATGAAGGATAATATGTGAAAGGGTTTTTTTTTCTTCTCATGTTAACTATGGTGTTTCATTTGCAACTGGTTAACTTTATTGCATAATTTTTTATGTTATAGTAGATGAACTTCTTTAGTTGCAATAGTCCCCTTGTGTTCCTTGCAATGTGTCTCATAGACTGTTCCTTCACATTTTCTTCTCGGATGTCTTTTTTTTATTTCTTGTATTATGCCTTTATTGGAGTTAGAACAGGGGTGGGCAATAATTTTTGACTATGGGCCACTTCAGAAATTTTTGAAGTCCCGCCAGGCACCTCCAGAAGGGGTAATGCCTCAGGCAAAAGGGCCAGGCCACTTCCATGCTTTTCCGCCCACAGACCCTGATTGGTCTGTGGGTGGGGGAGTGCGTGAAGTCTTTGCCTCCCCCCCACCTCCCCGAGAAAACCCCTAGCGGTACCACACCCCTAGTGGTTGGGAGGAAACTTTGTATGCTCCCTCCCACCCCCAGGTCAATCAGGGCTTCTAAGCACCACACACTCCTTGAGTGGTCCATTGAGTGGATGTTTTTTAATGAACTATCTATAATGACTCCAATATCTCTCCTTTGAATAATAATAGCTAATTTAGTACATAGAGTTGAGATTATATTTTCATACATAGAGCTCTGATTGTATTTTCTAATATGCATTACTTTGCATTTTACAACATTAAAATTCATCTGCTATTTTGTTGCCCAGTCACTTAGTTTTGTGAGATATTTTAAATGCTCTTCTCAGGTTGCTTAAGACTAATCTATCTTGAGCAGTTTAGTATCACCTGCAAATTTTGCCACCTCACTGTTTACCTCTTTCTCCAGATCGTGTATGAATATGTTGAACAGGATTGGTCCCAGTACAGAGGACCTAGTTACCTTTCTCCATTCTGAAAACTAACAATTTATTCCTATCTTTTAACTAGTTATGAGTCCATGGGAGGACCTTCCCTCTTATCCCACGACCACGTACTTTTCTTAAGAGTCTTTGGTGATGGATCTTCACAAAGGCTGTCTGGAAGTCTAAGTATACTATATCCACTGGATTCCCATTGTCCAGTTCTAGTAGATTAGTGAGGCATGATTTCCCTTTACTGAAACCATGTTTACTTTTCCCCAACAAATGATGTTCACCTATGTGTCCATTTCAACAAATTTGCCCAGTACTGAAGTTAGACTTACTGGTCCATAATTGCCAGAATCACCTCCACAGCCATTTTTGAAAATTGGTGTCACAAGCACAGGTTACAAACCACAGTTAGCAGTTCTGCAATTTCACATATGAGTTATTTTAGATCTCTTGGGTGAATGCCATCTGGTCTTGGTGACCTGTTACTATTTAGTTTATCAATTTGTTCCAAAACCTCCTCTACTGACACCTTAATCTGGGACGATTCCTCAGATTTGTCACCTAAACAGAATGGGTCAATGTTGGGAATATCCCTAAAATCCTCAGCCATGAAGACTGATGCAAAGAATTAATTTAGTTTCTATGCAATGACTTTTTTGTCCTTGAGTGATCCTTTAGCATCTTGATCATTCTGTGTCCCCACTGGTTGTTTAGCAGGCTTCCTGCTTCTGATGTACCTAAAAATATTGCTATTACTTTTGAATTTTTGGCTAAATGTTCCTCAAATTCCTTTTTGGCCTTCTTATTATATTTTTACACTTCATTTGGCCAAGTTTATGCTCCTTTCATTTTCCTCACCAGGATTTAACTTTCACTTTTTAAATGATGCCTTTGTAGTATCTCACTGCTTCTTTTACTTAGTTGTTAAGCCATGGTAGCACTTTTTTCGCTCTCTTATTTTGTTTTTTTAATTTGGTGAATACATTTAAGTTGAGCATCTATTATGGTGTCTTTGAAGTTTCCATGCAGATTTACTTTGGGCACCATACCTTTTAATTTTTGTTTAATTAATCTCATTTGTATGTAGTTCCCCTTTCTGAAATTAAATGCCACAGTGTTGAGCTGCTATGGTGTTTTTCCCACTACAGGAATCTCTCTCTCTCTCTCTCTCTCTCTGTGTGTGTGTGTGTGTGTGTGTGTGTGTGTGTGTATTCTAGAAGCAGTTCTTTATAGTTAGGTTTGGAAGAATTTGATTTGTATTATTTATAATTTCAGATTATAACATTTATTTTTTACTTTTTTGCAATATTTTATTTAAATTTTCCCAGTAGTGGGAAGTTACTGGGGGTATCTGACAATAATAATTTAATGACAGTGGGTGGTGAGATTCAAAAAGCTAAAGTCTGATAACTGTTAAAACACAAATCATCCACATCAGATCAAAATATACAAAGTAAATATCTTGACAAAATGATGCTTGGGAAGTAATTCTTTTCCCCCCCCCTTTTCTTTTGTAAAATTCAATTATTGTCAGTGATGGAAATATTTTCTAACTGATTTGTGTGTAACTATGATGAAATTAACATAACTGATTAAAAATCAAATCCTTCCAAGTCCATGAATAGTGCAAATTTCATAAGGCTTTCTTAATTCAGTCTTTTTTATTGTCCTAGAAATGATGGGCTTTTTTCTTGATCAGTTAATGAACTGTCAGAGACAGCAGTGTGAGACACATCTTCTCACTCTTCCATTGCTTGCAAAGAGGAGTTTCTATAGGAATCCTTCATTTATCATTTTTAGGGTAAATCTTGGGCTTACTTGGAACTATTTTCTCTGTCTGAGACATTGAGGCTTCTTTAGCCTGCATGGAGCCATGTATTTTAATAACTTTATTACATAAGATATCACCAAAATTGTGTGAAAGAAATGGTTGACAGGCATGTAACGTGAAGTTTGAGGGACCGATTCTGATTTCATGATGTCAGTGGAGTTGCTGCTTATTTGTAGAAATGTTAGCAAAGTAAGATTCAGATCCAGAAATTCTAATCTTATTTGCTTCTCTCCTGATTACTGCTAAAAAAAAATCTAGTTTTGAATGTCATACTTGCATAATAATATACCCTCATGTGTACTAGCTAACATGAGGCCTGGAATGAAATTTTTTGAACTTGTAATACAGTTTTGATTGATCCAAACTGTACCTGATTTGACATGAATAATTTGCCATTCTCGACACAGCTGGACATGTTTGTGGTCATACTTCTGCTGTTCCTTCCTCACTGCATCCCTTCCACTGCCTTCCATAATATTTAACCTAGTCATTAAGTCTTTCACCTAAGATATTGGACATTCCAATTCAAATCCTTGCTGTGGAATAGGCACAAAACAGACTTTAATTCACTGGAAATTTTGAAAAATATCAGATTGTTTCACCTGAATTTCCCTTCCCCCTCCCCCCCAAAAAACTGAAACCAAACTGAAAAATAAGTTATTCACCAAACTAGAGTAAATACCTGACCTGTTTGTATTTAATCAGTTGCTTAGCCATAATGGCAATTCTTTAAATTTAATTAAACAAAACAATATATATCCACTTAACTTTACATGATACAAAATATCATATACAAACTATTTCATTTTTCTTGTTTTCAAGGACAAATGGTATAGGGTTTTTGCTTTTGTTGTTGTTGTTTTTAGTAGCTGTTGCATTGGGATATGTCTACTTTTGGATTGTTTATGAAGTCTGTCTCCCAGGAGTCAGATTTTTTTCATCTTAATCCCAAATCAGTTTATCCTAGGCAGTCCTTATTGTCTGATCCTAACAGTGATTCAGACAAGAATGAAACTTTGATTGATGTTTGGTTTTGATGGCAAACCAGTGTGGCAGTTTGTTAGTAAAAATCTGCAGACATTTTCTTTTCTGTCATTTCTTCAGTGACATTCACAAACTTATTTTGGATGCCATAGTGTTTTCAAACTGCCCAAAGGGTTGGCTGTCCTTATTGTCAATTTTCTTCTAATAGGAAAAGGAATTCAATATGGGTTCACTTTGCTAGATTAGTGCTTTTTTTTCTTATGTAGTAGGAAAACTGAATCTATCATTCCTTAGAAAGTTCTCAGAATCTCATAATTGCAACACTTAGATTGTAGAGACATAATTCATCATCATTCTGTTTGCAGTTGCTGTAATATTTCAGTCAAACTCCAAAGTATTTTTTTCTAATGTTCATTTTCAAGGTTATTTTGACTTTTCTTTTTTCCTGAATTAATAAGATGTAAGACAGAATTTCAACATTCTCTGTTATATGCAAATTAAAATAAAAGTGATTAAACTTTCTCTAGGAAAGTAAACTTACTATATTCAGAGTGTTTTTGGAATTTATTTGTATGCCAATGTATGTATTTGCATTAAACACAGTAGGAAATAGCAAAACAAAACTTTTTCTTTTCCTGATATGAAAATGAATGGGATTAATGTTCCTGTCATCACTTAAGATCTTTTGAAAAGCCCACCCATAATTTCAACTTTTTATGTTTGGTATGATAATGATTTTCTTCAGTCTGTCTGACATTTGTCAAAGTAGCCATGATCAAATAACAAATGATTTAATTCATGACTGAAAGTTTGGAGGGTTCTGACCCTGTGAAGTCTGCAAAATTGGATTTGAAATCTCAGGAGTACAGATATTCTTTTGAGAGATCCTTTTGAGTGGTGTGGGGAAAAATTGTCATTTCCGGTTCAAGTTGAAATTGCAAAGATGTAAAAACTAGGCAAACCTTATCAAAAACTAAAATAATGTTTCTAGCAAAAATCAGATCACGAATAAGGTGAAAATATACATCCGTTTTGGGGCCAATATCCCATTATCAAATCTGCCTATTCGATTCCTTAACTTTTTTAGGAATTGCTCCTGCACAGATCCTAGTCTTATAAACACATGCCTGTGTGCTTAAATATGTAAGCATGTGAATTATACAGTTGAAGAAAATAGAGCTTTGCAAATGTTTGAAGTAAAGTGCATGAACACAAGATTTGGGCCTATATAGGGAACATATGAAAAGAAACTCTTGCCAGTAATGCCGTACACTAGACTAGACACTGTATAAATGCTGTACATAGTCTGTTTTTAAAGCTACCAGTGGCCATACTATTGTATAGGAGAAAATATTTTTCTAATGCAGAAATAGCACTCTTTAAGTACATTCACAACTGTGCCCTTTTCTAATTTATTTTGTTAAATTTAATCCAACTGTCAATATAATTACACCAATAAAATCTTCTGTTAGTAATTTTCTCCTGACAGAATATAGTAATGACTTAAGCCATTCTTCCTTTTTTTTCCATTGAACAGCAAGTCTATAGCGTGGAAAGCACTTATCTTACCCTCTCTTTTTTTTCTAAATTGGTGTGTTATACATATTTCAGCAGGATGTTGAAAGATTATTGTTATTCTTTGTTTGTGTCATTTCCACCTTTGCGTTTTCTGACTCATTTAGTAATTTTGATCTTTTAAATAAGACCTTTGTTAGTAACAGTAGCCTTTGAAAATCCATTTATGTCTCTCAATAGTAAAACTGTAGCCTATAACTTTAAAAAATCTCAAAATAATTTCTGCATCTATTACTAGATGCCATCATATCACCAGTCATTCTATTATATATTTTCAGTCAAAGTCTGAATACAGGAATATAGCTTTTGTGAGGAGCTACATATTTTGTGTGCTATCTTTTCGGCTGGAAAAGGAGAGAGCTGTTTAAAAACATCTAGCTGAATGATGTTTAATGGCTTCTCTTAAGAGAGAACATTACAAGTATCTTGCCCAGAAGCTATGATAGTGAAAATATGCCACATTCTAACAACTTACGTAGCACATTTTAAATCAAAGTCCTTTCTACCTTGAGGAATAAAATAATTTGGGCATCTTGCCTTGAAGTAAATGTTGGACTGCCATCAAGTCTATAACACATACATACATAGTTAAGAGCATGAAACATTTAATGTGCTTAGTGTTATCCAGAATCCTTGTCTCTCATGATTAAATTTTGAAAGTCACATTTGTTACATCTTCCTGATGAAAAGTGTTATCAAAAGAATGAGATTGGTACACAACTCTAACATTTTTTTTCTAGGGCCCCTACAGGGATATGATAGTTGTCATTATGCTGATCCACAACATGTGTTCTTTGCATTTTTCCTGACTCTTCCAAAAAATACTTTTAATGGACAAAAATCTGTGTTTTATGCATCCTGCTGGGTTTCCAATTGCCCAGATAAAGTATAAGCTGTTTGAATTAACATTTCCGCTACCTTTTAATTAAGTCATTTAATCCTTCTCTGTCAACAAGGTATTTTCTTATTCATGATATTTTTTGCCTATGTTTTACTTATAACTTTATTCAGCAGATTTTCCTATTATCCTTCTACTTCGGCTTTTTTTGGCCTGTAAATATTCCTGTTCTGTTAAGATGGTCTCTTCATTTTCTTTTCTTCATAGACCTTTGCAGGTAAAATAATTTTGTCTGGGGGTATAGTTGGAATTAATATTAATTTTTTCCTCTTATCTTATCCTACACCAACAGTGGAAAACCTAAGGCCCGGGGTACAGATGAAGTCCCCGGCTTGCCTAGATATGCCCCCCTCACAACCCCGGGGCTCAGGGCTCCTCCCCCCAGCATTCGGGAGCCCACACTGGCACTCCAGCCCCACTTTCCCCCACCCAACTGATTTTTCTGAGAGTCAGCAGCCCTCAACCAAGAAAAGTTTCCCCACCCCTGTGCTGTACACTCTGTCCCAATGAATAAGATCCTGTTGCCCTTTATTGACTGGCTCATTGCTATGAAAATAATATACAACATAAGGTCTACACTGTATTGCATGAACACATTGACTTCAGTGGGACTTCACATGTAGGTGATGATAGCATTATTAAAGGCATCAACAGCTGGCCATAATTTAATGTCAGTTACTTCATCAGGATGTAGTAAGTTACCTACTAACCAAGCACATTTTAAACTTGTGATGAGTGAACTTGAAAGATTTTTTAGATTAAAGTATAGTACCTGTGCTACTACAGCCACATCTGTTGAGAACTTGAAACCCACTGGAAAATGTGAAATAAGGTTGTGAATTTTTCAGAGATCGCTATGGCAGAGCCAGGAATAGAATCCAGACTACCATACACCCATTTCTATGTCTGAGCCATAAGACCATCCTCTTTACTTGTGTAACCGCCACCAGGAGAATTGGAACCTGGGGACCTCAGTATAGGAGCCTCTACGCTTTGAGCTAAAAGCCAGCTAGCTGTCAGCCTATGATGAAGAGGTCTCTTATTCTTATCTGTTGCAGGAGTGTAGGTGCCATTGCATGGGACAGTGAACCACACTAGGGCTACATCTATACTGCAGAGTTTTTGTGCAAAAAAGGCTGTTTTTGTGCAAAAACTCGTGGAGCGTCCACGCTACAAGCACGTCTTTGCGCAAGAAAAAGTACAGTAGATCCTCAGAAGACAGGGCTTTTAGCACAAGAATTATTCTTTCTATGAGGAATAAGCCTTTTTGCCCAAGAGCTCTTGTGCAAAAAGGCATGTGTGGTTGGACAACAGGAGTTTCTTGCACAAGAAACCCAAATCGGAAAAAGCACAGGTGCTCTGATAGCCATTCTGTGAATGGCCATTAGAGCTTTCTTGCACAAGAGCGTCCATGGCAGTGTGGATGCTTTCTTGTGCAAAAGCACATGGCAGTATGGACATGCTCTTGCACAAGAAATTTTTGTGTAAGATCTCTTCCACAAAGAGTTCTTATGCAAGAAGCTTGCAGTGTATACGTAGCCCAAGTGTGTGGGTTACATTAGTATAGGAGCCTCTACAGCTTGAGGTATAAAGCCAGCTGCCTCTCAGCCCATACTGTAGAGGTCTCTTGTTCTTATCTGTTGCAGTGGTCTAGGTGCCACTGCATGGGACAGTGAACCATACTAGGTGTGTGGGTTACACTTGGACCACCACCCAAAAATTAAGATTTGTCTTTTCTTGTTCAGTTTTGCCACAGTCTTTGCTAAGTATTATTATTGCTGTATGCAGCTGGTGCATGCAAGGCCACAACTGAAAATCAGGGCCCCTTTTGTGTTTTGACTTAACACACTTAATAAAAAAGGACTTTCTGTGCCCCAGAAGAGTTTGTTTGTTTGTTTGTTTTTTGTCTTAGATTATAACACAAACAAACAGTTAAGAACAAAAAACAAATGGGGAGAAGGTGGGAGAACATAACATCAGTGACACAGTCATTTTAATCTAATAAGCTCCTGTCAAAATACATCTGCTGCCTAACTCTTGCCTTGTGTAGCACTGTTAGCATAGTGGATGTGGGAGTCAATCATTTCATTTCTACCTTTGACTCCATTCTAAAAAATGTTTTCCTCTCTCCCCCCTTTTTTGGTGGGGAGGAGGGAAGCATGAGATCATACTAACATTGTTAGAGAAAATTTTGGCAAAATCTGTCACAATCTCCTCTTTTCTGACCCCCTTCCCTGCCAAAGTCCCCTGCTCCTTCTCTCCTGTCATCGCAGCTCTCTGCTTCTAAACCCTTCACCTGCCCCTTAAAACCTATTCTCTGATTACTGATCTATCTTGCTACCATGCATATCTCCACACTCTTACTTCTCCTTCTCTTTTTCTTCTCTCCTGGACATGCACGTGCAAAATATAAAAATTCCTTGGAACAGGGACTAGGACAATGTTTATATTGGGGTTGCTGAGAGTCATTAAGTAAAATAGTAAATCCTGTAAATAAGAGAAATCACTTTAAACCAGGATTGCTGACAGCCCCTCCAGCACCCTTTAGTTCTAGCACCTATGGTCCTTGGCACTCTCATCCTTAAAAAAAAAAAGTATTATATCAACTTCCTTCTTTCCTTTACCTCTAAACTCACAAAATGTGCCACTTTTATTGCCTCAAGTTCTTCTACTTTAACTCTATATTGGATCCCCTCAGGTCCATCTTCTGTCAACTCCATCCAACAAATCTATTCGTGATTTTTTACTTGTCAAATCTCTATACTCCAGCCTTATATTCCTTGCTCTCTCTGCTATTTTTGGCACTGAAGGATATCCATCCTCTAAACATACATATCTTTTCCTCCTTGGCTTTCATTTCTCCTTCCTTTCCTGATTCTCCTTTTCATTCATTATCCTCTTTTAAAATGTTTCTTAAAACTCTTCTGTTCATAGATGGCTACAAAAAGCTTTTCAAGGCTGTTAGGTTGCATGTGTGCTGAAATGATAGACTATAATTCTAACCAGTATTGAGTTTTTATTCTTCCGTCTCCATCTGTTACCATTTCCTCCCTTATATTTAGCTTGTAAGGACTTTGGGGTTGTACCTTATTTTTGTTCTGTGTTTGCACAGCACAAACATTTTCTGGTCCATAAACAGCTCCTAGGCAGTATAGTAATGCAAATAAATAATACTATTACCCCTCTATCTCATCTTGTGGGTCATCCTCCTCTGTCTCCTGCTATTTAAAGTAGGGGGTCAGGAGGACTCCATCCTTGTCCTGCCTTTTCTCTTTTTTACACCCTTTCTCTGAATGATCTCACTTCCTTTGATAGGTATTTTATACTGCCATTACCCCAGTTATTCAGTTGCATTGCATGAAGTGGAGAGGTACAGCATCTCCGACTGTGTCTGACTTTAAGCTCCCACCATAAATTTAGCATTATCAAAAGTGTACTTTTGATTTTTCCCGCAAAAATCTAAATCTTGTCACTCCTTTCTCTGTCTCCTTGTCTTCCTTCTGGCCATTGGGGATTGGAGGAAGGGAGGGTTTAGACACAACAAATCCTGCATCTTGACAGGAGTTTGACTAGGAGACCTTTGCAATCTCTTCTAACCCTATGGTTCTCTGATTCTTGCTCTGCATCTCCATGCTGTTTGAAATTTCAGTGTATCTTCTTCAATAACACTTTAAAGATCTGTCTCTTTCTGTTCAGACAACCAACATTTTCATTCAGGTTCTCCTCATCTCTCATCTTGGTTACTGTAACTGCCTGCTTCTAACCTCTTTAAAGCCCAAGTCTCCCACCACTGTTCCAAATAACATTGCTTGTCCATTGCTCTGATCTCATCATTGTTCTCCTTTGAATCTATTTCACCTCAGAATCAGTAACTTGACCTTGTCTTCATAGGGGAGTCTTTTTGGGTGGGTGAAGGTGGCTTTGGGACCTTTTCCTTTTCCCTCTAGTGTTCTAATAGTACAGGGGCCAGCTCAGTCCCCATCAAAAATTAGAGCAGTAGCAGGCCTGTTGTAACTTGCTCCTGACTGCCAACATGTCCCAAGGCTATTGCCGCAATCAAGATTACTGGATCAGGATCAAACACTTCAGTTATGACTTCTCCAGAATGGGACAGTATAAGGCAGATTCATGCTGGCTCTGATCCACGCAGAGAAAATAGATAAGCTGCCTTTTTAATGCTTTGCACCTGAAGAGCAGGGGAAGCTAGAATCTTGTCCAGTGGTTTTCAACTTGTTTTCATTTGTGGATCCCTAAAATCTTTGGAGTTATAGACCCTAAAGGGTCCATGCTCCACAGGTTGAAAAATATGAATCTAGCCCTCTGTATTATCTCTTTAATCAAATTCTTCATGAAGTGATGTCACTATATGAATTATAGCTGCTTATCTAATAGTATGCATTCAGAAATAGATTAGTGCCTTTGGAAAAAACATTGTTCTGAAATAGAAGTATCAAATAGTACCTACCTGCTTGCAAAAGACTGTGAAAGAAAAATACATGACACCAGAACATTACAGGTTCAGAGGTCTCAGACTTTAGGGTAATGATTGTGATCAATTCTACTTCAGAATATTTAACCCCCTGTTATATCATTAATATTATGGAAATATGGGGGAAAATATAAAACTGAATATATAGCTTCTTCAAAATGATTATCTCACTTGTGAAATGCAGATGCTTCATGTGCTGTGTCTTGACAGAGCCTATATTAATCCTATAATGCAAAAATGTCTAATTAGGACAAATATGATAAGCAGTCAGTTATCTGCATTACACATATGTGTCACCATTCTTTATACAAGTAAACCTATTATTTCTAAATGAAATCAGAGTCATTAGATCAGAAAGGCTTACTGAAATAGAACTTTCTTCATTACTAAGCAAAATTGAGGATTTCTATTTCAGAAGGGAACTACATACATATCATTTCAAAGTAAATGACACAGTAATAGACATAATTAGCACTATAAAGTGTTCAAGAGTCTTGAGGAAATTAATATGAGTGTTGAGTTTGAATGCACTAGATTACTTAGGCCATCTACATATTCCATTACAAACAGATTTTAAGTATATTAGCGTTTTAAACAGGCTTATGGAGAAACAGATACTCTATGAAGCAAAACACTGGAAAATGAATCTTAAATGGGAATGGAACTCGTTAAATTACTGAAGACTGCATGCAAAGTAAGGTTACTTTATTGGACTTTCCCTTGTCATGCAACAACATTCATCACTCATTAGAAAAGATCTCCTTTAAGAAAGGGTGTTTAGTGATATTTACTTTTATAGAGAACTTAGATATAATAATGGAATTCTTAATATTAGACTTTATTTTTTGCATTCTCCATTGAGATATATTGTATATATATCCCAGAAGAAACTAAACATCCCCAATTACCATTGACTTCCATAACACCATGAGGGTCTTCTCACCGCACAAAAGATGCTTAATCACTCTTTACACTGAAATTATTTGTGCAGTCTGTCTACCTATGGAAACGCTTCATCCTTATAAACCCTATGGAAAGGGTCTATTTTTTTTAATGTCTTAGTAAGCCTGGTTGTGATTGCCAGCCCATCTGTACTTTTATTAATTATGTTCTATGCCAGTCTACTCAACTCTATTCCGGAAGAACTGGACATTTTCATCTCAGTTTATTTATATAGAAATGATTCCTCATAAAAATGACCTCAAGTAGATTTGGACTGCACCTAACTACCTCATTTTCTATTTTTTGATCCATGAAACTCTTGGAAGCATAGGCAGAAAAATATAGCCTACCATATACATATTCTTCTTTTTATTTAAGGGTGTTTTCTAGCATAGTGAACCAACTCTCAAGCCCCAGTTCTGAACATTTCCATTTAGAAAATGATTAAACATTTTTTATTGGTGCTTCCAGTGAAAAAGAAACATGAACATTCCTGAATAGAAAGGTTTCATTTCTATTAATGCAATATTAAACTGTTTCCCAGTGATGGTACATTGCCTCCTGGATGGTACATTGCCTCCTTGCTTGTCTGATGTCCCTGTTCTTCCCTATGTGCTGGCCTCCTTGGCCCAACTACATCTCCTCTGATCCACTATGCCACCTGACGACTGTGTTCCATCTTGGGAGGGAGATGTAGTCTGGTCAAGGAGTCCAGTGCCATGGTACGGAATGGGTACCTAACTTCTTTGCCTCATGGTAATTGTAGGTCAGTGTGCCACAATATGACAATTTAACAAGATATTTTATTTAAGTTAATGTTTTATGTCAGGTCAGTTTGGGTTTTGTTTCCTAACAGAAGAAAATTAGCAAAATTAGAAATGTTCTTGCAGACAAAAAACCTCACTTTTGCCAAAAACTGCATTTTCTATTTAAAATTGTTCTGAAAGACAACTCCCATTCAGCTCTAGTTACTGTGTTTGGTGAAAAAATATTATGAATCCATGTGGCTTGAGCTCCAAATATTGGCTGGAGATTTTGATCAACAGGCAAACAACACAGTTCAAATTAAACAACCTGGATGAATGTACTCCGAAACTGGAGGGACTGAGGACCCACCACCACTAGAGGAGCCCTGGTCCACCTGCCCCAACCACACTGGCTCAAATACACAAACACCAAATAGCATGGTCTAAGCTGCCAACCCACCGAGACTTAGTTCAGAATTAAGCCACTATCTCCTCAAGTCCTGGGCTGAGCTGCCTGCCCTTGAGTGCCAGTCCATCCTAGCACTCGCCTCAGTCAACATGGTTTTTGAAAGGGAGATCATAACTCACCAATCTACCAGAATTCTTTGAAGGAATAAGCAAGCATATTATCAAGGGGGTCCAGTGGATTTAATGTACTTAGAATTTCAGAAAAACCTTTAAAAAGTCTCTCACCAAAGTCTCTTAAGCAAAGTAAGCTGTCATAGATAAGAGGGAAAGTCCTCTCATGGATTTGTAAATTGGTTAAAAGATAGGAAACAAGAGGTAGGTTGATATGGTTACTTTTCAGAATGGAGAGAGGTAAATAATGGTGACCTCCAGGGGACCAATGCTAGTCAACATATTTATAACTTATCTGGAAAAGGGGTGAACAGTGAGGTGGCATATTTTGCATATGATACAAAACTACTCAAAACAGTTAAGTTCCAAGCAGACAGTTAAGAGCTTCAAAGGGATCTCTAAAAATTTGGTAAGTAGACAACAAAATGGCAGAGGGAATTTAATGTAGATAAATGCAAAGTAATGTATATTGGAAAACATAATCCCAATTATACATATAAAAAGATGGTTTCTAATTTACCTGATACCAGTCAACAAAGAGATCTTCGAGTCATTGTGAAATATTTGAAAACATCCATTCAATGTGCACAGGCTGTCAAAAAAGTGAAAGGAATGTTGGGAATCATTAAGAAAGTGATAGATAAGACAGAAAATATCATATTGTCTCTATATAAAGCCATGGTATGTTTACATCTTGAATACTGTGTTCCATCTCAAAAAAGATATATTGGATTTGAAAAATGTTTAGAAAAGGCAACAGAAATGATTAGGGATATGGAACAGACTCCATATGAGAAGAGATTAATAAGATTAGGTCTTTTCATCTTGGAAAATACACAACTAAAGGGGCATTTTATTGACAAACAAAATCATGGCTGATGTAGAGAAAGTAGATAAGGAAGTGTTATTTTTTCCTTCTTGTGGCATAAGAACAAGAGGTCATCAAATGAAATTAATACACAGCAGAACTCTTTCAGAAAAAGGCATGTGTGGACAGGGAAGAGGGAGTTCTTTTAAAAGAAGAGGAAAGAGGAAAAAGCACAGGTACCCCAGTGGCCACTCCGTCCATAGTAATCACAGCTTACATGCACCATTAAGTCAGGTCCCAACATTTGAGATAGGGCTTGTCCTGACTCCATGTTTCTTATATGCAAAACCTATCCTCCCAGGATGGAACATTGGTCCCATGGGAAAGCTATATAGTTATCTCCAGCCATTATTACATACTCAGCTACACAGGTGTCTATGACAAGAGAATGGGAGTGGGTGGAAGGGCTGAGCCTCCAATCCAGGAGACCAACCCACAGGAATTAACACCTCTCCAAAGATGGAATGACCATTCCAAAATGCCTGTTATCAATAGAGACCACTCCCCTGCCATCATCCAAGGTGAAGACATTCAGTCTTTGAGAACTGCGGCTCTCACCCAACAGGGCACCTGTGACACAAGCAAGTCTTCTATCAGGGCTGCAACTTTCATGTTGAATACCATGCCAGTATGATAACACCATTCTAAACCAATGCTTGCTCATACATTTTAGTAGTTTTTAATAGATGACTGAGTACAACAGTGAGGACCTAACCAACTATGTTGCTGAGTTAAGGTGATATCTAACTTGATTAGACATGAGCCCTATTCTCACCACAATAAACTGTCATCCCTGCTACTAACAAAGTTTCAACCCAGTCTCTAGTATGAGATTTGATAGCTTGAGTAATGGCATTTACAACTGATCCAGTGGCTCCTCCCCAGGTGACTACATCAATAAAACACTGAAAGCCATGGCAGTTTTATTAAGATGAGACCTCTAAAAGAACTTTTGAGTCTCAGAAACCACTCAAAACAATTAGTAGATCACAAAAAATTCCTACATCAATTTTAAACTTGGAATATCAAATGAAAACACTTAACAATATTGAGAATGGCCCTCAAGGAGTCCATAGGGTAAACAGAGATTATTGTGCCCTATGCTGAGTGTCACCCTTGTAAACTTTTATTCTTGACAGGTGCACCCAAACTGGAATTCCAGTGATCCGGGCTGCTGAAGGAGTTACCAAGAGAACCATGTGAGGTCCAGTCCAGGCTGGTTCAAAAGTTCATTTTCTATAGGCTTTCACCAGTACCTGATCACCGGGTTGCACCTCACATGTGTCCTCTTTACTGGCCTTTGGGTCTGGTTCAGTTCGGGGGTCCTGTGAGACACACTGAGTCTCCACTATTCCCCCATTTTGTATTGGGGATCCTGTACTCGTCAGGAATCCCCGATTTACCCACAAGTTAATATAATCATGTACAACCCCAAATGCATATCTAGAATCAGTATATATGTTTACAGCATGACCTTTTGCAGCTTCACATGCTGCAACTAATGCCTGTAGTTCTGCTACTTGTGCAGATGGCCCAGGCAAACTGCCGTGCACTACCAGCTGTCCATCTTGAGTACAAACGGCCCATCCTGTGTGTCGCTTGCCGTCCACATAGAAGGAAGAACCATCCACGTATAGGCAAGGGGCACCAGGTATTTCAGTTTCTTTTACCAATGGAAGGTCCATGGGCTCTTCCTCAAGGCAACAATGATGCGGGTGTCCCTTATCTGGAGTAGGCATGAGGGTGGCAGGGTTTCACGATGACGCTCATTGCAGATGTACCGAAGGCATTAGCAAACTCGTTTCCCATCGAGTCCATCTTGCCACATGGACTGCTGAAGATTTCTTCCCTGATAAAATAGCAAGGACAGCATGAGGTACAACAATATTTACGTCCTGTGCACCAATAAGTGGTGTGGCCTGATTTAGGGCCATAGAAGCTCCTTCCACTGCCTGAAGGCATGGTGGCATTGCTTGAGTGACAGCATCTAGTTTAGAAGAGTAGTATGCTACTGGGCGCTGTTTGTCCCCATGTTTTTGCGTTAACACTGCTGCCATATGTCCCTCACTGACATGTGTGTACAATGTAAACGGCATTAATGGATTAGGAAGTCCCAACACTGGGGCAGTACTTAGCCTTTGTTTCAATGTGGTAAATGCCTGTTCACAGTCAAGTGTCCATTCAGTTGCCTCATGTGGTCCACCAGCACTCTTTCGGAGATTATTAAGTGGCTGGACAATCCTTGAATAATTGGGGATTTGAGTTTGGCAGAAATTGAATAGCCCCAACACTTTCCTAACTCCCCAGACCGTAGTTGGTCATGGGCATGCATTAATAGCCTCAGTGTGGTCAACAGTTAAACACCTGTACCCCAGATATGATACTTCCTCCTTTGCAATCTGAGCCTTTCTAGCATTACATTTTACCCCACTGTCTGCCAAGTGCTGCAGGATCACTTCGAAGTCTTTCATGTGTGTTTGGCAATCTGGTGAGGAGATAAGAAGATCAACAACATACTGTACAACACAAGAACCCATGTCTCGCAGCTTTGCCAGCACATCAGCTAACGCTCTCTGAAACAAAGTAGGTGAGTTATGAAAACCCTGGCTTAGGTGAGTAAAAGTATATTGCTTCCCTTTAACTGTAAATGCAAACCAAAATTGACAGGAACAGACCAAAAGCCATTGCTGATGTCCAAGGCTGAAAACACTATGTGA
>JANRFK010001234.1:89460677-89480076 GCA_030068395.1 Apalone spinifera | reverse complement strand
ATATGCTTCAGGTTGGTGGGTTGTCTGTGGGCGAGGACTGGCCTGCCTCCCAAGAAGTGTGTTGGGAAACTGCTCAGCTGCTTGGATCTCCTCACTGAAAACAGCGACAGCCCCTGTGAGAAAACTCATGAGCAGGTACCGAGTGCCTTGAGTTACCACGCACACCCCCCCCATCCCCCAAGAGTTCCTCTGTGTCTCCTTGAGAGAGTTGGAGGGAAGGAAAATGGAAGCAGGACTAAGGAAGCAATCTGGGCACCTTCCTGTGCAACAGCTTTGCCTCATATCAGTTTGGGGGACCAATGCCCTTCCCAATCTCCTCCCATGAATGTAGAAATAAATGTATTATATTTGCAGAAATTTAACATCTCCTCTTCCCGTCCCCGCCCACTAGTTAACCTGTTAGGCCATAGGCCATGCATGCTGACAAGGATGCCATTTAGGAAGCTTTAAAGGAATTTTATTGCACAGTGAGGGTGGTTGTAAGATAGAAATGTAAGAGGGTTTGTCAGGGAGCTAAGGAATCTGCAAATGTGTTTCAGTGATTACACCAAGAGAAAAGATACTTTAGCAACCATTGCTGTAACTTATTAGTTTTAATAAGAGATAATATAGCATACCTATGCTCATTTTTATTCTTTCCCTGCTATATGTATTTAAATACTATTCAGGGGGAAAAATGTCAAAATATTATTGCTCAAAAAAGAAAAAGTTTTGCATAAACATATAAATTGGCAAGGGAATATGTCATAATTAATCATACAGTTTTATTTTCCTGTGGCAATGGTTGTCCCTGTATGCTACTTATCTTTTGAGCTCACCAATTAACAGCACTAGTATTCAGGATATGAAGTTTTGGTCAGAGGTTAAAAATGCAAAATAATTCAGTGGATCTTTGATCTGTTTCTAAAGCAGTTTCTTTTAGCTTATTGTGCCCTTGAGGTTGAGTCTCACCCAGCAATCACTCTCAAATCCTTTTTATCTTTCTGAGTTTATTTCATGAGTAAAAAGCATAGCAGATGTCACAGGTTTATATTTTTTCTAATCCCTCCAGATATTGTATTCCCCTTACTGACAAAACACTTAAAAATTTAAAAGTGCATTGTTTTGATAAATATGAATCATCATTAACTTTGAATTCTGCCAGAGAAAGTGTAGTACACACAAAGTATGGCATTTATATGGCCCTAGGATGTAATTGCACCTTTTTCATGCCTCTCATTTTACATGCTTCATTGTGTCAGGGGAGAGAGCAGTTAGGGTGGTTCTCACTTTTTAAATTATTCTTTATAGCCCATAGAATTTATTCCATAAACTAGCCTGATAATATGACATTTCTTTTTGGTTCCTTCTAAACTCCAGACCAAGTAACCTCTATAATATTCCCCTACAACTAGACTCTGAGTCATAGAACCATAGAGCTGGAAAAGACCTCAGGAGGTCATCAAGTCCAGCCCCCTGCTGTAGGCAGGACCAATCCCAACTAAATCAACCCAGCCAGGGCTTGGTCAAGCCGAGACTTAAACACCTCTAGGGATGCAGATTCCATCACCTCTCTAGTAACCCATTCCAGTGCTTCACTACCCTCCTAGTGAAATAGTTTTTCCTAATATCCAACCTAGACCTCTCCCACTGAAACTTGAGACCATTGCTCCTTGTTCTGCCATCCATCACTACGGAGAACAGCCTTTTTCCCCATCCTCTTTGGAACCTCCCTTCAGGAAGTTGAAGGCTGCTATCAAATCCCCGCTCACTCTTTTCTTCTGCAGACTAAACAAACCCAAATCCCTCAATCTCTCTTCAAAAGTCATGTGCTCCAGCCACCTAATCATTTTGGTCGCCCTCTGCTGGACCCTCTCCAATGCGTCTACAACCTTTCTATAGTGGGCGGCCCAGAACTGGACACAATATTCCAGATGTGACCTCACCAGAGCCAAATAAAGGAGAATAATCACTTCTCTGGATCTGCTCTCAGTGCTCCTTCTAATGCAATCTAATATGCCATTAGTCAAGGGCACACTGTTGACTCATATCCAGCTTCTCAACCACTGTAATACCCAGGTCCTTCTCTGCTAAACTGCTACTTAGTCATTCAGTCTCCAGCCTGTAACAATGCTTGGGATTCTTCCGTCCCAAGTGCAGGACTCTACACTTGTCCTTGTTGAACTTCATCAGCTTTCTTTTAGCCCAATCCTCTAATCTGTCCAGGTTACTCTGAACCCTATCTCTGCCCTCCAGCGTATCTACCTCTCCCCCTAGCTTAGTGTCATCTGCAAACTTGCTGAGGGTGCAATCTAGCCCCTCATCCAGGTCATTAATAAAGACTTTGAATAAAACCGGTCCAAGAACTGATCCTTGGGGCACTCCGCTAGAAACTGACAACTAACTTGACATCAAGCCGTTGATTTATACACATTGGGCCCGACAGTCTAGCCAGCTTTCTATCCATCTTACAGCCCATTTATCCAATCCATACTCCCTTAACTTGCTGGCAAGAATATTGTGGGAGACCGTATCAAAAGCTTTGCTAAAGTCAAGATATATCACATCCACTGAATTTCCCATATCCACAGAGCCAGTTACCTCATCATAGAAGTTAATTGGATTGGCCAGGCACAACTTGCCCTTGGTGAATCCATGTTGACTATTCCTGATCACTTTCCTCTCTTCCAAGTGCTTCAAAATGGATTCCTTGAAGAGCTCTTCCATGATTTTTCTGGGGACTAAGGTAAGGTGGACTGGTCTGTAGTTCCCTGGATTGTCCTTCTTCCCTTTTTTAAAGATGGGCACTACATTTGCCTTTTTCCAATCATCCAGGATCTCCACAAGTTTTCAAAGATAATGGCCAAAGTCTCCATAATGACATTTGCCAACTCCCTCAGTATCCTCGGATGCATTAAATTTGGGCCCATGGATTTGTGTATGTTTAGCTTTTCTAAATAGTTCCTAACTTATTCTTTCCCCACCAAGGGCTGTCCATCTCCTTCCCATAATGCGTTGCCTAGTGCATTTGTCTGGGAGCTGACTTTGTCCATGAAGACAGAGGCAAAGAAAGCATTGTGTACTTCAGCTTTTCCCAAATCATCTGTCACTAGGTTACCTCCCTCATCCAGTAAGGGCGCCACACGCTCTCTGATCACCATCTTATTGCTAACATCTTGTAGAAACCTTTCTTGTTACCCTTCACAACCCTTGCCAGAATTACAATTGCACTTTCGCCTTCCTAATAACTCCCCTGCATTCTCGAGCAATATATTTATGTTCCTACTAGTCATCTGTCCAAGTTTCCACTTTCTGTAAGCTTCCTTTTCATGTTTAAGCTCACCATGGATGTCACCGGTAAGCCAATCTGGTCGCCTACCATATTTGCTTTTCTTCCTGCACATTGGGATGGTTTCTTCCTGTGCAGGGGTGGCCTGTCCATATAGGCTAAATAGGCAGTCACCTAGGGTGCCAAATTAAATGGGGTACCAAATGGTGGCACAATATCAATGAGGGGTTTGGAGGTGGGGGAGCCGATTGCATGGTTCGTCTAGGGTGCCAGTTGCTGGCAGCTAGTCTAGGGCCACCCCTGTTCCTGTGCCTTTAATAAGACTTTAAAATACTGTAAGCTCTCCTGGACTCCTTTCCCCTTCATGTAAGCATCCCAGGGAATCCTGCCCATCAGTTTCTGAGGGAGTCAAAGTCTGCTCTTCCTAAGTCCACGGTATGTATTTTGCTACTCTCCGTTCTTCCTTTGGTCAGGATCCTGAAATCTACCATCTCATGATCACTGCTTCCCAGGTTGTCACCTACCTCCACTTTCCCTACTAGTTCCTCCCTGTTTGTGAACAGCAGATCAAGCTGCACATGGCCCCTGGTCAGTTCCTTCAGCACTTGTACCAAGAAGTTATCCCCAACATTCTCCAAAAACTTCCTGGATTGTCTGTGTACTGCTGTATTGGTCTCCCAACAGATGTCAGAGTGATTAAAGTCGCCCATGAGAATCAGGGCCTGAAATCTGGCAGCTTCTCTCAGTTGTCCAAAGAAAGTTTCGTCTACTTCATCCACCTGATCCGGAGGTCTATAGCAGACACCAACCACAACATCACCCCCCTGCTCATCATTTATTCTTGTACAAAGTGACATATTGTCAAGATATTTCATTGCAATACAAGCATTTTGAAAAATTTTCAGACAAAATTTTCAAAAATGAAATATTTGTCAAAATACAAAAGATTTTAATGGGATATCTTGTCACAATTTCACACACACATACACATCTCAGAAGGGTAGCAGTGTTAGTCTGTATCTGCAAAAACAAGTTAGGGTCCAATAAATCTATTGCACCTTAGCGACTAACAGATTTATTAGTGCATAAGCTTTCCTGGGTAAATCCTAAGGTTTTACCCACTAAAGCTAATACCCCCACACAAAAAAATCAGTTTAATTAAAAATATTTTTCCAAAAGAAAAGTGACAAGAAACTAGAACACATTGGGCAAGATCAAGAGTGGAATTGTACAATGTTTAACCCCTATTTTGGCTTCAATGTTCAAAATACTTGGAAAGACATTATTCCATATTGTAGGTTAGACCCATAGTCATCCAAACAGGCTAGGGAGTGTCACAAGGTAACTGGCTTTGTAAGAGAAGAAGTGCAGAATATGAGCAAGGTCACATAACACGTACTGGAGCTAAGACAGGAACCCACGCAGAGCTGGAGAAGGAACACTCCAAGAAAACCTGTGAGCAAGGTTCCTCTAAGCTGCGGAGCCACACAACTCCACAGCTGCTTAATCAGCTCCGCCCAGCCAGACAGCTCAGTGCATGGAGCCAGAAGCCCTTGACTTGGTGGGGCTGATTAGGCAGTTGTGGGGCTTTGTTGCTCCGCAGCTTAGAGGGAAGCTTTCATGGGAACTGCTGCTACCAGATACAGAGCACACTCAAATTTAAAAGGCATTAGAAAAGGTTTGAAGTATTGGAAGACTTTTTGTTTATTTTCACCTTGAATACACTGGAAGGGATGGATGTTTTCTCTTATGATTTTTCCAGAGGACCAAGTCACCATGCCAAGGTTGAGGGGTTGGATGTGAGGGAAAACTGAGACCACAGATAATCCAAAGCCAGACAAGGTAAATCTTCTAAATGGAGATTTTTTTGGGGGGGGGGCAAGGAGGACCACTAGATTTCTCCTTTCACACTATCACATATAAACACATTTGCACCGTCCATCTTACATTTTCTGGGGAGGGAGGGGAGTAAATCCAGAATCTGCTTCATTTTACTAAGTACTTGAATGATCAAGGAACTGCTAAACAACTTCCATGTTATCAAACCTAATCTGTCCTAATCTGAGATTTAATTAATACTTCATGAATTTAGATTTCATAGTTCTATACTTAGAATTTATAGTTCTAAAGCAAATATCCAGTAGATACAAAAATCAAATTCAGGGGAAGTGAAAGCCAATTAATGTAAGATAATTGTCTTAAACCTTTGCTTAAAATATAATTGGAACTGAGGCTCAATTGATTTAGCTTCTGATAATTATGGCTCCTACCCTGGCCATGGGGTGCATCTTGATAGGTGATTTGCCCACAATGAAAGCTTTATATGTGTTTTCAAAATGGCTACTGAGCATATTGAGTGACTGCAAAACCTCAGATTCTGCACGGTCTCTGCAGTGTAGTTGCCCTTAGATAGTTTGGCGCATTTAGTGTCTAACAAACAAAATCCATGTGATTCCCTACTCCTATATTTGAACATTGAATGCTGCAGTGCAAGAAGGTGAGTTACAACTGCACCTGTTCAATTGTAACAAATACAAAAGTGCAGATGCTATTTTTAAAAACTCAGCCTGAACCTGCATCCTCTTTACTACTTTCATCTTCACACTCCTCTACTGTTCCTCATTAGAGACTGGAGTAGAAGCAGAAATACAAAAGCACCATGAAAAAGGCTATTTGGTGTGTTTTCCAACATGATCAAAAACAGGATGCAGTGGAAATCTTACGAAGAAGCCTGTGGGGTCTTGTTTGTTTGTTTTTTGTTTCAATGCCCAGTGCAATTTATAGATTCATCTTCATAAAAGGTATGAGTAAGCAACTTAATTTTAACATAACCTAAACTATACCAAACATCTGAACCTTTTAAGGTTTGCCTATCATTGATAAATGTCTATGCAGTTCTCATCTTTCACAAATCCCAAATACTTTTTAATAACTTTCTGCAAAGTTACACTACTATGTTTAGTGTTCACTTCAACAAGAGAAGCCCAATCAGAGTACCTGCTTGTCCATTGTGTACAATGGAGTGTAGAATCCATTGGTACTATAGCATACAATCTACATGCCAATTCCTAGAAAAATATTTTTGGATATCACAGGAAGTTTCCAGAAGGTTTGACAGAAAGATGAACTGACTCTGAAACTCCTGTGAATTGCCATATGGTTAGATATCAATGGAACTGCTAAAATGCACTGTTTTCTTGGACTTCTCTTCTCCTTTAATACCATAAGGAGGAAGTTGCTCACTCTGTGTGTATGTGCATAAAGTATTAAGCAAAGTCCTCAAAATAAAAGTGCCATAAGGCCCATTTGTATTGCATTAATGTTTCAAAATGTCTTTGTCTTAAAAATCATACTGTGTTGTTAAAGACCACCCACGCTGACTTGGATTTCAGAGCTGGTTTTGCACATCAGATTTTCTTTGTAAATCAAAAATAAATTCAACAGCCTTCATATCCTGCCAAAAAAAAATGCACATTAATCACCCCACTGCTGTGTTAAGAGTTTCCTTCAAAATAAGACAACCTTTATACCAACTAGAGTTTGTTTACTGATGAATAACTGTTTAAAACCTGAAAATTCAGCAATACCTGGTACTTGTAGATGACTAGGCATAGAATCTTTTCCTTTGGCTAATGCTTTTTCATAGATGACTAGTGGAAGGCTGAGCCTTTATAATTTTGCTGTCTACTGTGAAAGTCACAAGAAACAAATTAAGTTATCGAACTATTGTTCCAGGTAGATCGCATGATGCTTGGGGCTCAGTGTTCCAGTCAGCCTGTTCCTGAACAGTGCAGTTTCCTCTGTGGGCTGGTATGGAAGAGAATGGACCATGGCTCTTTGAGGTACCAGAACCCCAGAGTGCCCAATGAGGACCTGATGAAAAGCCCCTTGAAATCAATGGGAGCAGGGCCACTGAAAGGAGAGGAAATGGGGGCAATTGCCCTAGGCCCAGCGATTCAGAAGTTCCCAGGTCTCTCAGCCACTGCTGCTACTGTGGCAACAGCAGTGGCCAATGCCTAAGAGCCCTATGCACCCAAAGCTCTGTCCCTTCTGGGAGTGTGGAGTGAGGCTCCCTCTCCCCCTCACCTCGCTTGCTCAGGGGCCCGGCAGTTCTGTTTGCCCTCCTAAATGAGACGCTTTCTACTGCCAGCTATGGTCTTTGCATCTGTTCCTGTGTTCCCACACATACACTTGCTGCAATAGCACAGGCTCTTGCTCAGCAGAAGGAAAAGATGCCTGCAGTTGTATGATAGAGGTACTTGCAATGGTAAGTGGCAGGAACTAAGAGCCATGGGGCTTACTTCCAGTTTGTCTGATGGTCCTAAAGCTCATGCTTCAAGGCTTCTGCTGCAGGCCCATAGGCAGGAATTTCTATGTAGGGTGCTTTTTTTTGTAAATGTGGACTTTAATTTTTTAAAATATAAAGGAGTTCAAAATAGACTGTGCATAAGAAGTTAATGAAAAATGTGAGTGAAAACAGTGATTGGTAAAATGATGTTGTTAGAACATACTAAATATTTATGCAGTAATAAAGGTTTTATCGAAATTACCGTGTGGGATTATGGATTTACAGCACAGCCACCATTGACCCTGCTCCTGTGGCCACCTTTGCCTGCTGCTGTTCTATCTGCTCGGTGAGGCCAGAGCTGGATGAGTGCAGGTGGGTTTCTGGCCAGAGGGGCTGGGTGTGGACTGCTTCTTGTGGCTGTTCCAGCCAGCGGGACTGGGCCTGGGCTGTTCTTCCTGCCACACTGTCACCATACTTGCCCATCCCCCACAACACAGCCCCCTCACACTTTGGGGGCCATTGGGGAGTGCATTCACATCCTTTACGCATAACCCCCACTCCCGCATATGAGCCTGTAATGTATCTACCTCTCCCCTTAGACTGGTGTCATCTGTGAACTTGTCGAGAGTGCAGTCCATCCCTTCATCCAGGTAGTTAATAAAGATGTTGAACAGAACTGATATTTCAGCACAAAGTCTACGGAAGTGGATCTCTAACTGTGGAGTGTGACTAAGCAAACACATCTGTGCATGCCCTTTGCAGAAGAATTTGGGCATGTGTCCCATGGTGTGCTCTGGGGCTGAAATGTGTAGGAAAAAATGCCCTTTCATTATACTGATCCCAGAAGTTTCCCTATACTGAGCCCAAGAATGAGAATTGTGCCCAACTTCAACTATTTGCTTCTAAGAAGTAGAGGTTAGGGTGTGCAATTCCCAGCTGGAGCTAGTTTTCATGGAGCCATCATGCTAAAAACAGAAAGTAGCATGGGACTCAGGCTAGCCACCCAGAGACAGACAGGCTAATAGCTGCACTCTTAGGCTCATTCTCAGATTAGCTAGTCCCTCATTTTGCACTGATGTTGCAGCTACCATGTTTAGCTCCCTAACTCTATGAGATTAAGCTGAAGTAGGTGGTCTCAGTTGGGAATCACACATTCCCAGCTCAAGTGTTCACTTCCCCTCAGGTTCATTAGGAGCGCACTCTACCTCAAGAAACCTACTTCACTTTTACAGATGGGAAAACTGGGGCAGACAGCAGCACAGTGATGTGCCCAAGGTCACACAGTGGCTCAGTGGCACACCTGGGAAGTCTTGTGTCTCCCCTACTCTGATGGCTGGACAGTGTGCTCCTGGTGAGATGGGGGAGGAGGGGAGGGCAGGAAAAGCTACCTAGATCTGCTGGCCCTGTGCTAACATGAGGAGCCTCACCCCCAGAACAGGACCCATCAGTGGACAGGTGTGGGACGCAGGCTACCCAGAGCTGTTGCACTCCTGTAAAAAAGTTTTTCTGTTAAAAGCATTTGTGGAAAAGAGCATCTAGATTGGCACGGATGCTTTTGCGCAAAATCACTTTTTGCGGAAAAGTGTCCGTGCCAATCTAGATGCGTTTTTGCACAAGAAAGCCCCGATCGCCATTTTCGCCATAGGGGCTTTTTTGCGCAAAACACTTTTTAGCTGTCTACACTGGCCCTCTTGCTCAAGAGGGCTTTTGCCCGAATGGGAGCATCATTGTATTTGCGCAAGAAGTACTGATTTTGTACATTACAAAGTCAGTGCTCTTGCACAAATTCAAGTGGCCAGTGTAGACAGCTGTCAAGTTTTTGCGCAAAAGCGGCTGCTTTTGCGCAAAAACTTGCCAGTCTAGACACAGCCTATGAGTTTTTGATGTAGGCTGCACAAGGAGGTGGTTTTGTATACACAGTACTGTAAAAAGATTGTCAAATAATATCAACATTTGTTGGCCTTAGTTTGTGAAGTAAACTAAGCAAGTACTGGATGTGTGTTCCTGTGGACAAATGCTATAGCTTTGCAATGGAAAGTAATTATACTAAGCAACCTACTCAGTTAATGTAAATTAGCATGACTCCCCTGAAATGAATGGAGTTATGCTGACTTATAGCTGCTCAGAATCTAATCTTGTATTTTCAAATGGTTAGTGGCCATTTCAGTATCCTTTCTAAAGCCTAATCAATGTGTGTATGGCACAAGGTAGGAGCTTTAAAGAGATCTCATATTTAGGAAAATTACAATGGAAAAGGATTCCATTCACATACCTTTATATTATAATAATTATCAATGTCTGGAGGCAGCAGTAGGCACAGTACAAACACAAAGTCAACATGGATTTTTTAAAAGAACTTTAAAATCCTCTGAAAATTCTGCTGGAGGCAGTTTACTGCCCCACTCAGAGCAGCATTATGATGTCTTTTAGCAAGTCCTAGAGAATAAAAACCTTGATTTAAGTAGAACCCCCAACACTATGAAACTAAGAAGAAAAAAGTAGCTAAGAAATCTCTTGGCCAGTCTGTCTCTCTGGTTCATGTCATAAAATTGACTTTTTCATTTTTTCCAGGCCTTAATTCTGGAAATATACATCTAAGGAGGATAAAGTAGTCACACTCAATATGTTAATTCCAGTTCCAGAAATATTAACTTGCAGTGATGATCCCAATTTTAAGCAATGGAATATCTTTGAAACTTTTGCTATCTCCAAAACTGGGATACACTTTTAAATGTGCATAATCTAGATGACTATGGTGCTTTGAAAGGCTCACTTATGCAACAGGTCCTATGGCTGAAAAAGTAAGAATACTTATGGCCTTACTGGAGACCTGAGCTGGAGAGTTTTGTTCAGTTTTGGGCACTATACTTTGGGAAAGATGTGGACAAACTGGAGAAAGTCCAGAGGAAAACAACAAAAATTATTAAAAGTTTAGAAAAAAATCATGACCTTTGAGGAAATATTGAAAAAAAAAAGGGGGCTTGTTTAGTCTGGAGAAAAGAACTGAGAGGACATCCCTGACTGGGATGATTTAGTTGGGATTGGTCCTGCTTTGGGCTGGACTCAATGTCCTCCTGAGGTCTCTTCCAGTCCTATGATTCTATGATAACAGTCTTCAAATATGCAAAAGGTTGCTATAAAGCTGCGTGATAATAAATTGTTCTCCTTGTTCACTGACAACAAGACAGGAAGGAATAGATTTTAATTTCATCCAGGAGATTTTGTTTAGACTTTAGAAAAAATTATAACTGTAATTTTGGTAAGCATTGGCAGAAATTACTTAGGGAGGTTGTGGAATTGGTGTCATTGGAGATTTTTAAGAACAGGTTAGACAAACATTTGTCAGGGATAGTCTAACTAATACTCAGTCCTGCCTCAGTGCAGGGAACTGGACAATATGATATACTTCCAGTCCTACATTTCTGTGATTCTGGACCTCTTTCATATTTACCCGGACCAGATCTGCAGATTGTCTTCAATGAGACTTAGATGTATCTGGGCATCAAGGAGCAAAAGCAACACCATGTGATTAGGACACTAATGATATTTCACATACAATAAGCAGAGGATAGCAAAAGATCAACATTAGCAGCTGATAAGCAACTCATCAGCTGGAAACTGCTAATCCAAACTATTCAATAAATACTTTTGAATAATAAAAACATGTATAAAAAACAGAAGGGTTCATGAACAATTCATAAACAGATAATATAATTCACAGAAAAAGGATTAATTTTTTTTAAATAATTCATTCCCAGCAGATAATCTAATCTCTGTTGTCTATAACATCAAATTTACATTAATACATGAATTAATTAATAAACAGATATAATTCATGGAAAACTTTAACCCATGAATATGTCAACATCCATAAATGGTTAATGAACACCTCTGAATCTTTGAAAAATACAGGAAAACAATTTGTGTCTTATATAATAGACAAGGAGAGGAATGATCACCCTTAAAATTTAAGCAGCAAGCAAACATGCAGAGTCACTTAGGGTACATCTAGATTGCGGGTGGAAGACGCGGAAGTTTGGAATACCAGAGGTATCCCGAAAAAACTCCGCCACATCCAGGGAACACGTTTGCTCCTTCCCTTTTTTTTTTTTTTTTTTTTTGTGGAAAAGCAAACATGCTCTTTCAGAAGCCCCTGTATTCCCCATTCTACACAGAAAAAGGGGGCTTCTGAAAGAGGGTTTTTTTCCCAACATTTGGCCCAGTCTAGACAGGCCAAATGTTGGAAAAGCCTCTTCTGACAAAAGAAGTGGAAAAAGGTACGCAAAATGTGGAGCGCATTTTGCATACCTGTTTTTGACAAAAAATTGTAGTGTAGCCATACCTTTAGTGGAAAACAAAGTGTGAGAGAAAGAGGGCTATCATCCTTTAAATATATGCATTATTGCCTAAACATATTTTGTTGTACAGAACATGGAGAAGACCAAAGAGAGGGAGAACAAAACTATAGAATGTTGAGTCTATAATACATAATACATCCAACATTTCATTTCATTTCCCTTAAGGAGCATGGAGCATCTCTCAGTTTTAAAAATCAATTTCCTAGACAACTAGAGTGGCAGCATTTAGATCAAGGTAGCTCTGTCTTCATCAAAGAAAGGGTGTTGCCTTCTTTATTCTTTTGAAAAGAAAAGAAAAATGCAGCTATGTGGAAACTCAGTTTCCGCCCTTTCCAAAACCCTAGCACAGGAGACCTGCCTTTCGAATGCACAAATGCATAGTCTCAGACTAGTCTTATATGCCACCAAAGCAGTAAAAGAATTTCTCATTTTGGCTGCAATTGGAACCATTATTTTCAGGCATAACGGCTTTGCACAAAAGGGTTTTTCTTGTGCAAGAAGGGTCAGTGTAGAAAGCCCGTGCAAGAGCCTCTTCCGCGAAAATGGCAGTTCATTAGCTATGCAAATAAGGCTCGGCGATATTCCAACACTGAGCCTCATTTGCATAGCTCTGGCGCAAAAGTGCGCCAGTCTAGATGTAGCCTTAAATAATGAGTTATGACATATGGACTACCACCCATCATGTCCTGCATGAAGAAGACCCACCTGAACCTGCCATGATCAAGGAAAAAAACCCCAGCCCAAATTCACATGGGCCAATAAAGTGGAAAGTGAAAAAAAATCCTTCTTAGTCTCTAGAGAGGCAGCGTCTAGTATAATGCCCATAGTAGATATAACTTGGTATATTTACCACCAAAATAGGGAGGAAGAGTAGATGATACTTTCCTACGCTATGAATCACAAGGGAAGGTCCTAGCACGAAAGGACCTTTTAAAACCCTTCTTTCCTGGACGATAACTCAGCCATCATTCTGGCCCCTTCTTTAGCAGTTTTTCGTTTCCCCCCCTTCTTCCATCAAGCCATCAAGAATTGCTCTCTTCTTCTGGCCAGCCAGAGGGGGAAAAACCCAGTTTAAGATGTAGGATTGTGATTCATCTTTCTGGACCAAATCTATTGTATTCCTCAGATGAGAAAAAAAGTTTTCTTTCTTTTGTGCTGTATTATTTTTAATGGAGGCATTGACAATAGTTCCATTATGTCTCAAAATAAGATTGGTCTACTCACTATAAATATCAGCATGGTTTCTAGTCCCTTTGAAGGGAAATTGGATAATGAAATTTGTAAGAAGATTTGAATCCATTTTAATTGTTCTTTGAATTTACCCTGGACTTTAACATCTGATGAGTATTTCCCTTCTTATTCTGATCTCTTTCAGCTATAGAACTTATACCTATATTTTAGACATAGTTTATTTCTTGGCTGCCCAGGAGGTTATTGACAAAGATGAGGTGATCTAAAATTAGATTATGCTATCATTCTTTAAGGAATTTACTACACACATATACAAATAGTGTGATATTGCGGTGTCCTTCAATGTTCTCTTATATATTCATCCACCATCCTGAGGTCATTTTTTGGCATTGTGAAACTGGAATTAAGGCTTTTGATAAACAAGAAAGAGGATATTCACAACATTCAAAACCCTCATGTTTTCTTGTCCTACCTGAACCAATGTGGTCATACAGTTATCCTTTTAAAGATTGTTGTGTAAATTAGGTACTGTAGAAATAACAATTACAGTACCTTTCTTGAAGGCTTTGTCTTGTCCTGTCTTCTAAGAAAATCCATTATTACACATATTTCTTTGTTCTTGTATGAACACATTTATAAAAGATGCAAGATAGTTTGAGTACACCGATGAAGTGATTACAAGAGAACACCAAAGTACGGTAAACATTCAGAAAAAAGCAAACAAGCTCACTTACAATTTACATTTCAATGATGAGTCCTTCATATGGCAAATAAGTTGAAATGTCAATAAGCTACAGTATGTTGTCTAAGTAATTCCAAAAACTAATAATACAAACCTAATATTTCAAAGAAATATCCTCCAGTTATTTTGAAACCTTTTAACCAGATCTTATTAGAATATTTGAGCCTGTTACCATATGATGTGAGTGATGTACGCTTTAGAAGACCAAGCAATGTAAAACTATCCCACTGAAAATAAATGTGAAATAAAATGCACATAAAAAGATCACAAAATTGAGCCTTTAGATGTTCCACAGAAATTTCTCTTGAAACTGAGACGCTTTTTCAGTTCAGAGTTTCATGAAAGGCAATCATTGGCTAAAATCAATGTACAAGCAAGATAAAAGGCTTAACAGCATGATTGCAGTGATCAAAGCCTTTCAAAAGAGTATTCCACTTTTTTTTAAATCCCGTCCAAGTCACAAAAATCATTCATTTGTAAAGTAGCTTATACTAAGGGTAGAGTTATTGAAACTTGGTAACTCCACAAGAAATTTATCACCTAGAAATTTATCACCTATCAGATACTAGGATGGTAAGTGCTCTAGAAATGCTAGACAGGTGGATATATGGATAAAAAAGAGATCCTTATTCTAAAAAAGAAATGCAATCATAAAGGTAGCTAGTAGTATAGAATATATTAAGAAAATATTAAAGAAGAATAGAGAAACATTTTAATTGTTTCTCTGTATTGATTATATGCTGAACAGCCTAATTTTTAAAGTTTTTCTTTCTTTGTCATAGAATATGTAATGCAAAAGAAACTATTAATAAAATATTAGGAATGAATGAATTGGTTCTGTCTTGGAAGATGATCTGAGGTCAGTTGTTTGAGTTTGCTTTGGAAAGATTAAGGAATAAAGTAATGCTCACCATGAACAAGGGCATTCAATCTGGACATCAATCATCTAGTATTTCTGGGATTTGCACAATATTGCAGCATATTCTGTTGTGGAAAGACCATTGTGATGTTGGCTGTAGGCCTGACACATTGTTATAAATAGGTGTAGGGAAGGAGGTTTTGCTCCAGAGGATGATGTTCAGTAGAGAGTTTGATGGCGAAGTTATGATAGGGACATGGAAGATTTTAAAATATAAGATGAGAGAGCTATTGGAGGAGGTGGCTAGGCTGAGGAGCATACATGAGCAGGAGAAATTCATTGTCAGCATTCCTTTGGAGATATCCAAGGCTGAGGCTATGTCTAGACTGCAGTCTTCTTTCAGAAGAACCTTTTATCTGAAGAGACCTTCCAAAAATCTTCTTCCAAAAGAGAGCATCCACACACAAAAGTGCATCGAAAAAGCAATCTTCTTTATCAAAAGATAGAGTCCACACTCAATGGACGCTATCTCGCCTGTAAGTTATGATTACTATGGATGGAGTGACCATCAAGGCACCTGTGCTTTTTCCTCTTCTTTTGAAAGAACTCCATCTTCCCCTTCCACACACGCCTTTTTCCGAAAAAGGTCTTTCGGAAAAAGGCTTCTTCCTCGTAGAAAGAGGATTGCCAAAGCTGGAAAAACCTCTCTGTTCTTTTAATTTACTTTTGGAAGAATGCAATTGTAATGTGGACATAACTCAGATTTTGTTGGAAAAACAGCTGTTTTTCTGACAAAACTCTGTAGTGTAGCTATACCAAAGCTATCGAACATGGGAGGACTGCTGCTGAGGAAGGAGGAGATGGCTTTGTCACGGCTGCTGTTACTTCTGGAGTAGGCAATGATCCACCCCTATTTCCAACCCACCTGCCATAGTGATGAAGAACTGTTATCTGCCCAGGCAACAAGTGATGTAGAATCACCCCCAAAAGGTGGAGGAAAAGTCAAGTGCCCCCAAGGCTTGCAAAAGTGAAGCCCTATCTTCCAGGAGGAAATGTAGGCTATTGATAGTTGGTGACTATCTTCTGACAGGATCAGAGGCACCTGTCTGTCAGCCTGATATGGCATCCCAGGAGGTATATTGGTATGTCTGCCAAAGGTATGTCTGCCAAAGGCCTGTATCCAAGACAATCTGAGAGATTGTTGAGGATCATCCATCCTCTATCAATGTTCACTCTAATTTTTATATGTGCAGAATAAATTTTGTTGTGCACATTGAGGCATTTGCAGAGGTGCACCACCAATAGAAACACATGCTTCCAACTATGAGCAGCTGTGGGTACTCTACCAATCACCTGGGCAGCCTTGAATCTCTCCTGGGAGGCTGCCCAAGCACTCAGCATACGTAGAACACTGTCTTACCCCAGTGCTATTGATCCAGGGTTGATCCTCAGCAGAACAGACGTGATGACAGAGCTCTGGGAGTAAGGATAAAAAAGTTAGGGGTGCATGGTGGTCTCTTTGATCGTTCTGGTCTGGGCTATGGGCCCAGGCAGAAAAATGCATCTTGGGGATAAATATGTGGCTGCAAAAATGGTGTTGCCAAGGCTTCAGACTTCTTGACAACAGAGTGCTGTCCCAGGCAGATAGACTGCTAAGCAGAGAAGATGTGCACCTTCTGAGAAATGTGAAGAGCATATTTGAACACAGACTGAATTAGTGAGGCTGACTTTAAACTATGTTTGATGGGGGCAGGTGACAAAAGTCCACAGATAAATAAAAAACATGGAGATGTGGGAGAAGGGTCAAAATCTGAGGGGAGCATGAACTGTTAGGGTAATGATAAAGGAGAGACAGGAGAGAGCACTGGGGGAATCTAACGAGTATCTTAGATGTCTATATACTACTGTGAGAAACTTGGGGAATAAGCAGAAAGATTTGAAATGCTAGCTAATAAACACAATTGTGACATAGTGTGTATCGCAGAAACTTGGTGGGGTAATATGCGTGACTAGAGCACTGGTACAGAAAGATACCATTTGCTCAAAAAGACCATCAGGAAAGACAAGGAAGGAAGTATTATCTTATATATTAAAAATGTAAACACTTGGACTAAGGTTTATCTGGAAACAGGAGACATACTATAGAAAATCTGGGGATAAGGATGAAAGTTGAAAATCTCGAGTAAGCATGAAAGGTGTAAAAAACCCCAAACAAACAAGGATGATGTCATGGTAGGGATCTACAAAGACCATCCAACCAAGAAGGAAAGGTGGATGGGACTTTTTTTTTAAGGCAACTGGCAAATTATCTAAAGCATAGGACTTATTTATAAATGATCTAGAGAAAGGGGTAAACAGTGAGGTAGCAAAATTTGCAGATGATACTAAACTGCTCAAAATAGTTAAGACTGAAGCAAACTGTGAAGAGCTTCAAAAAGATCTCACCAAACTAAGGCTATGTCTAGACTGCAGGCTTCTTTCAGAAGAAGCTTTTCTGGAAGAGATCTTCCAAAAAAACTTCTTCTGAAAGAGAGTGTCCACACTGATTGGACGCTGTCTCTCATATAAGGCCACCCAGAACCAGGTCAGCCAGGGCTTTAGGTCACCAGTTGCTTCTGAGCTTAAGCCAAGCTGAGACATGTGCTTAAAGGGACCCCTTGGACAGCTGTGTGTTTCTTTGCTGCTGCTGTGTGCTTGCCTACATCTTTGAGAGATGGCAAAGCTCTTGCAGTGCCTGGTTTGGTTGCCCAGCTTTTTTGGACACCACAGCTTTTGTCTTTGTGCCATGGAGCTGGAGATTCCCCAGGGCATGCGATGGCCCCACATGGCCAAGTGGCAGTTTCTGCAGCAGTTTGTACAGACTGCCTTCCTGGCCCTGCACGTGCTTGACTCAGAGCTCATTCTGGAGACCCTCTCCCCGTGTGTGCAGGAGCAAGACCCATGCAACTGCATAACACAATAGAAAGGCATTTTTAGAGGCGGAACACCAGTTCCGACTGGTGTGACCACCTGGTCATGGAGCAGTAGGACAACCAGCAGAGGCTCCAAAACTTCTGCATGGGGAAGGATACCTTTTTGGAGGTGTGTGCCCAGCTTGCCCCTGCCCTCCAATGACACAACACCCACCTATGGACAGCCATCTCCCTGGAGAAGTGGGTGGCAATTGCCATCTGGAAGATGGCCACCCCCTGACAGCTACCGGTCAGTGGGCAACCAGTTCGGCGTGGGGAAGTCCACCATTAGGGCCCTCCTCATGGAGGTAAGGCGTTCTCGAGCTGCAGTTCCTGCAGGGGAGTGAGGAGAGTGTTGTATAAGGGGGACCCTCGGGAAAGGAGGGCTAGGGGTTGTGGGTGGGTAAAGTGGGGGTGGGGAGGAAGCCCTGTCCACGGGGGCTTATGCCATCCCACCCTCATACAGCCTTGTTTGGATTTCAAAACAACAAACTTTGTATTTCTTTCAAAAAATGTAACATGGGAGTGGGGGCTCCTAACTTGGAAAGGAGCTCATGGCTGGGAGTGACATGGGGGGTGGCTGGATGTCCAATCTTGGGTGAGGGATCTCGTTGAACTTGGGGTTGGGTGGTTCTGGGGACCACAAGGGGGTGGGTAGAAGGGGGGCTGAAGCAGGATCAGGGATGGCGGGGGAGGGGGCATGGGTATCACTTGGAGGTTGGGGAAGGGGGAATGGGCATAGGTGGGAGGGAGGAGGATGGTAGGCAGGAGCAGCCACAGCAGCTGGGTGTGTCATCATTTCCCACATGATGGCACACGTTATCTCCCTGCTGCATGAGCTGATCCCACATGTGGGTCCACCAGTCTGCATCGTCCCAGACCTGCTAGGGTCTGTTGCATGTTGCTTAGGACACCCATGTGCTGCCTCATCAGCTCCTCCTGCACCATGGAGCAGCTTCAGGTCCCTCAGGGTCAGGTGGCTGGCTCAGGTGGCATGTGTCGCCCCTCGGTCCCAGCTGGTCTGGGTGCGGATAGTACAAAGAGAGAGAGGTGGTCAGTCATTCATGCAGACGCTGTCCCTGAGGCCATGCCCTCCTCTGTGAGAAGTGACCAATAGTCTTTGAGCCAGAGGATGGGGCATGTTCTGGGAGCAAGGCCATGTGTGGCCTGCATAGCAGGCCCTGCCTCACAGGTACCCTGAGGTGCCCAGGGAACCATGCTGGCTGTTTCTCTGCCCTCCCCCCCACCGCCCATGGACAAGATGGCAAGGGAAGTGTCCGGCCACATTGGGATCCTATGGGCAGCAGAGGAGCTGGGAGCAGATTGGCCCTCCCTGAGGCCAACACACACACCTGCACATTGCAGTGCTGCCCGCGGGAGCAGGTAGTGCCTCACGCGTACAGGCATGCCCTTGCACTGTGTGGCACTCCTTGGTGTATCTGGGGTCATGCCTGCACCCTTGTGGCTAGCCTGCTTCCAGCCATGGCAGGTGGTGGGAGGGCATCCCCCCCTTCTGCTGGGCCAGATGTGTGTGAGGTCTCCTCTGAGCCTGGGAGCAGGAGCCTGGGTAGGCTCAGAGGCTGGCTGCTCAGTCCTCAATTCAGACAATAATGAGATAGAGATAGAGATAGAGAATAAGAGAAAATAAGAATAAGAGAAAATATCTTAATTCCTCTATATAAAACCAAGGTACGCCCACATCTTGAATACTGCATATAGATATGGTTGCCTCATCTCAAAAA
>JANRFK010001234.1:89450198-89460577 GCA_030068395.1 Apalone spinifera | reverse complement strand
ATAAAGATGGAATGTTGACTCCAAGATCATCTTATATATATATTGCTTTTTTTGTGACGGTAGTGCCCAGTACGCAGTACCGGCACCTCCAGTCAGAGCTCAACAACTTTTCCCCTGAAATACCGGCACTATTTTTTTTAAGCAAAAAAATCACTAATATATATATATATTTATATAAGCAGAGTCCTTCTGGCAGCCTTGAGCTCAGATGAGACCCTCCTCTCCCTGCCCATTCCCAACCTGAAGCAGGGACCCTGAAAGAAAACTACAAATCTTGTTTTCCCAATTGACTAGGTCAAATCCCACCTCCACCTTTGAGTCTGTGGGTTACGTTGTCATTGCTACTTTGTATGAATCCTTCAATGCAGATTCAGTGCCTATCTCCAAGGCACAACTATCTTTATTGTTTATTTGGAAATTTCTTTGACTTTGTCAGCCTATGTTTACCTATGTCACTGTTGTGTACATCTGACATTTACATAGTATCTGCTTGACTAAATGAAACACTTCTCTTAGAATGATAATGAGCAAATACAGGAACATTCCTTGCAACATAATGTAAATTAATAGTATTATTTCAGATTTCAGTTCTGTAGTTGTGGCCTAAGATGCAATGGAAATTATAAAGTCAATATAGTATGTCTAGCTTTCCTTTGGGAGACTTTTTTTATAGGAAACTATAAGAAAAATAATGTATTATCATTATTGGTGTATTGTTACATATTCACATATAATACACTCTTGCTCCTCTGATCATCTTTCATTTACTGACAAGGAAATTCCACAGACTTGACAATGTCGTGTCCATAAATAATAGGCTGGGAAGAGTAGTGATATGTATAGAGAATGTCAAAGTTTTGAGTTGAACTTCATCTCACAATGAATGAACAACGCTATACTCTTTCAGACTGAGCTGAATATGAAAGCATTAAATTTTCTAAGAATAAATATGGAGGAAGGAATACCAAGTCTAATGTTCTCTTAGAATAATAATATATAACATTTACATCATAGAGTCTACTTTGAAGGATTCCAGTGCACTTTATAAAAAATTTATATAACATGCCATATACATAAAGTGAATCCTCTTCATCTCATCTTCTGTAAATAGGATTTTTGCATAAGACAGGTATACATTGTTTATACACCAAACGAAATTATTGATACCATACTCAAATGTAGGCGTTTCTGGGTCAAAATATATCAACTATTTGGCAACATCCGTATTGCCAAATCTCATGATATTTGATGTGTTTCTTAAAACCCAAGTTTCTGGATCATGTCCTTAGGTAAGAATTTCCGCTTTTATCTAATTTATGTTTCTAGCCCTGATAGCTGTGGAGAAAAGTTTAAACCATGATCCATATGAATCTTTAGAGGCTCAAAAACCAAAATACAAATAAAAAGAGACCAACATTTATTTAGATTAAAAATAATGGACTTTTTTTAGGGCTCATTCATACCTTTTCATAAACTATAAGACCAGAAGGGGCCTCTGATTTTCTAATTTGACCTGCTGTGTAATGCAGGTCATAGAACTTCCCTGATTTAATTCTGTTTCAGCTGCAGCATATCTTTTAGAAAAATGTCCAGTCTTGATTTGACAGTCACGAGAGCTGGAAAATCCACCATGATCCTTGGTAAATTGTTCCAGTGGTTAATTATCCTCACTTTTAAAAATGTATATTTTATTTCTAGTTTGAATGTATCCAGTGTCTAGTTTCAGCCATTGCATTGTGTGACATCAAATATTTGTTCCCCTGTAGGTACTCAAGACTGTGTTTTAGTCATCCTTTTATTGTCTTTGCTAATTTAAATAGATTGAGCATTTTAATTCTGTCCCTATACGATTTTTTTCCCACTACTGCAACTTTCTCATACATTATGTGAAATTGAACTTGTTTTGGAGTCTCAATATTCTTTTGCTCTCTATCAAATCACTGTGAAATTTATTTGCAAACTATGTCTCCTCCTCACCCAATGGCAGGTCCAAATAGCAGATAACCTACTACTACACTCAGTCCAGGAGCTCTGATAGTAATAGAAGACTGTGCTGTGGTTCTAAAGTGTGCAACCTTGTTGAAGATCCATGTTGGGTGTCAATATCGTTGCATAGGATGAAATTTCATTTTTTTCCATTTTAAATTTTATAAAAATCCTGGGAAATTATACCTGGAAAATATTAAGGTTGCAAAATCAGGTAACTAAAAGTTAAGAAATTCTTGAATTAAGGTTGTCCATGTAATCCAGTTCTCCAGTGTGACATACAATTACCTTAATCACACAAACATTCTTTCTCTTCCCGCTTCCCCTGCTTAACTTACCACAAAATCTTGGTGTACAGTGAAAGAAGAAAGGGATCAGCTTACCACAGAAGTTCTAGGTATGTGGAGAATAAGGAAAGGATTGGCTGAAAGGAAGGGGAAGTTTTCATTTTAAGGCAATTGATTGCCACCATGTAGAAAGAGATTTTTTGGGGGGGGGGCTCTTCCACAGTTCCTATGTGATGATGGGAAAATCACTTAATCAAAACATTTACAAGTGGCAGCTGACTGTTGCTTGTTTTCTGGGTGTCCAAATTGAAATACATGGGGTCTGATTTACAGATGTGTTGAGCATTTAGAGGTGAATGGGAGATCTTGACTGAGCATCTAACATGCTGTAAAATGCTAAATCCTCTGAAATTAAAATCCAGGCTTTTCAAAGTGCTCCCAAATTAGTTACATTCTTGGCAGTTGTGGCCTTACACGCTTTCTAAATTGTTCATTTGCAAAATGGGGATAATACCACCTCTCTTTAAAGGGCATTGTGAAGATAAATTCATCAGTTTTGTAAATCACTAAGTTATTATGATGACAACTTCATATAAATGCCCATGAGAAAATTAATAATAATATTTCAGGATGATATGCCATAAATAATGCTTGGGATCATATAATGAATGCTGAGGATGAAAAGAAAATTCAGCTACCCATTCAGCCAGCAACATTCATATTGGGAAGTGAATAAGGTAGGAGTCTGCGGGAAAAGATAGAATGCAATCATACAATTAATGTATCATAATGCCTATTCACAAGGGGACAAATAAAGGTTTTTCGTATGCAGGTATCCTTAATTCTGGCATTTTCTAGCTTTCTGAATGAATTTTTGAGTATAATATATATATTATACACACAAATACATAAACATATGCATGTGGATATATATGTGGTAGAGAACATTTCTAATATTAGAAGTATTTTGATAGACAGAAAATAGATTGAAAGAGAGAAAATGGTCTTGTGGAAAAATCTATTTCTAATTTATAAGGTTTCTTCCTTCCTTCATTATCTCTTTTTCTTTTATATGATTGCCTTCATTTTATTTGAATCATTTTTTAATTTTCACTCCTTGATATTTCATTAAGATCACTGCCTTGTCTCTTTTATCTTTATCTTTATCTTTATCTTTAATTTTTAATTCTTTTCTCAATCCTTAAATCTTTGATTAATCCTGGTCATTGTAAACTGCATCCCAAAGACAAATATACACATTTTGCTTTTTGCATTTTAGTAAGACTCTTGACTGAGCAGTTTGTTGTAGGGACATAACAAACACCAGATTAGAAAGGTATGGAATGTGGGGTGGAATGCTCAGATTAAACAATATGATAGTGGCTAATGCCCATTAGTTCCACAATTTTATTTTTTCATTTATTTGTTATAAATGTATGATTTGTTTACTGGTGAGATTTACTTAGTAGATAAATAGGAAGGGACTGGGGAATGGAAAAGGTCAGGGAAGAAGAGGGAAGGTTTGGGCAGAAGGTCTCAGTTTAAAGGAGGCTGTGACTTTCCAAATAGCCAGGCATGGCCCCACCCATGCTCTACCCTGCACAGGCCCTCTGCACAACAGCTCCTCTCTAGTCCCCCTTTGGTCTGGTTTGAAAAGCTTGTACACCCCCACTGCACTTCAGGACAGCCTCATATATGAATTTGCACCCCTTTTCTATCTTCTATGATGCTCGCTAATAATGGAATTTTGTTGTGAATCATTGTCTCAGAAAGAGAATTCTTTAGATTTTTAGTGAGATTTTCTAAGAAGGTTGTGGGAATTAGATTTTCAACTGACACTGAAATTCAATGGGATTTGGGTGATCAACACCAGTTAGCTTCTTTGAAAATCCAGTGTGGCACAGAGAATAAGTTACAAAATACAAATAAGAAGGTTAAATATATTTTGGGGAGACTACAAAATATATTTTCAAAATATGAATTTCAGGACAATTAACATTTCCAAGAAAATGCAAGTCAGAGAACAAAAGAAAAATAACAGTTCATTGGCACTCTTCACTAGAATAGAAGAACTTAACATTGTAAGTACAGGTCATTAAAAATCATGACTGAGGCTTAAAAAACTGAATGCTATAGTTTGGGTTCCTATAGCTACATTTACTCATGGAGAGCTCAGTATTTTGGAAAATAAAGTAATGGGAAGATTTCTGTGGCTCTTCACATTCACTGCACATATCTAACAACATCCCATTCCCAACCCTCACTGCCCTTCTTCTTAAAGATTTGACTTACTGGAGGGCAGAACTCAGACACTTAATTCCTCATTTATTTTGAGGCACAGAGCAACCAATGATACCCAAACAATTTAAGAAACCAATAATAGGAAAGAGACTCTCTCTATAACAAACATCTAGATTCCACTGAATTATTGCAGAGTTTCTTTTCTTTTCTTTTTTGTTTTGTTTTGTTTGTTTGTTTGTTTTCTGTCTCAGGAGATCTGGGTTTTATAACTGACAAAGAAAAGTGTTCCATTCCAAAAACACTCATATGCGTGATTTCACAAAGCCAGGACAAAGGGTGTGAGACCGGAATACAATATATTTGAAACAAACTTTGAGGAGAAATTAGGTAAATGCTGATTCTAAACATCAGCAAATACTTCCTCTTTCACAAAACTTTTTCTAGAGCAAAAATGGCAATGTTCTAATAATTAGATCTACAAATTTACTCTAATTCTCATCTTAATTGTAGACAAATTGATACTTTTTCCAAAAAAAGTTTTCATGTGACAATGATAACTGTTAATGAGAAAGAGGATAGAATTATAGAACTGGAAGGTACTTCAAGAAGTCATCGAGTCCAGTCCCCTTCACTGATGGCAGGACAAGGCAACATCAAGATCATCCCTGATGGGTGCTTTTAAAAATCTTCAACGATAGAGATTCAACAGTCTCTGTAGGCAATTTATTTTAGTGTTCAACCACCCTCAGAATTAGGATTTTTTTCTTAATGTCCGACTTAAATCTTTCTTGCTACAATTTATACCTTTTGCTTCTTTTCCTATCAGGGATTAAAGAGAACAATTTTTCTCCCTCTCTGCTTTTAACAACTTTTTGGATACTTGAAAACCTTTATGTCCTCTCTGTGTTTTCTCTTTGCCAAACTAAACAATCCCAAATTTTTCTTCATAAATCATGTTTTGTTAGACCTTTAATTATTTTTGTTGCTTTTCTCTGGACCTTCTTCAGGTTGTCCACATCTTTTCTGAAATGTGGCACCCAGAACTGGACCTAATAGTTCAGTTGAGACCTAATCAATGCACAACAGAGCTGAAGAATTACTTCTCATGTTTTGCTTATAACACTCCTATTAATACATCATGGAATGATGTTTGCCTTTTTTGCAATGGCATCATGCTATTGACTCTTTTTTTAGCATTGTGGTCCACTATAATCCCTAGAACCCTTACCTCAGTATTCTTCCTAGGTAGTTATTTCCCATTTTGTATGAGTGCAATTAATTGTTCTTTCCTAAGTGGAGTACTTTGCATTTGTCCTGGAGTACTTTCATCCTATTTACCTCAAAGCATTTATCCAGTTTGTCTAGATTGTTTTGAAATATAATCCTATCCTCCAAGGTTCTTGTAACCTATCTAATTTACATTATCTAAACCATCAATAAAGACATCGAACAGAACCAGTCCCAAAACTGATCCCTGCCCTTCTAGCATGATTGTGAGCCATTAATAACTGCTCTCTGATAATGGTTATCCAACCAGATATGCACACAACTTATAATTGCTCCATCTAGTTTGTTAATGAGAAGGTCATGTGAGACTTTATCAAATGCCTTACTAAAGTCTAGATACACCACATCTACCACTTCTCTCTTATCCACAAGTCTTGTTAACCTATCAAAGAAAGCTATTGGAGTAGTTTGACATAATTTATCTGTACAAATCCATGGTGACTGTTATTTATCACTTATTATCTTCTCGATGTTTGCAAAAGGATTCCTTAATTATTTGCTACATTATCATTTCTGGTAGAGAAGTTAAGCTGACTGGTGTGTAATTCTCCGTATTGTCTTTATTTTGTTTATACATGAGCACTGTATTTGCTCTTTTCTAGTCTTTTGGAATTACTCCACTATTCCATGGCTTTTCAAAGATAATAGCTAATGGCTCAGATACCGCCTCAGTTAGCCCCTTGAGTAGTGTAAGATGAATTTCATCAAGCCCTGGTGATTTGAATATATCTCACTTGTCTAAGTAATTTTTAACTTTCTCTTTTTATATTTTAGTTTCTGAACCTACCCCAACCACTTTGAGAAACACTGCACTAGGGTCATGGGTAGCAGTATAACATATTAAGATGAGCATGAGTCATTCAATGGAACCCTGTGGGATTACTCAGAAAACTGTTATGATGCATGTGAGTAACCTTATCAGGATCAGGTGTAAAGTTTTGTAAACCTTGCAAAACCGACAGCTGTATTATAACAATATTAAAATAATAGGCAACGTGTTTCAGTAGTTAAAATAGTGTGTGTAATACAACACATTTTGCAAGCCCAGTTTTGGCATAAAAACACAGTTATGAACTGACTGCAAGAAAAGTTAGCTAGTGAGGGAATTTCCTATTATTTAAACACAAATGCCATCAATAGTAGCAAAGAGAACACAGACATTGACTAGCTAAGTAATATTGCTTTTTATGGGAATACTCTGTTTTTAAGGTTACTTCCAGGTCAGTAGTGACCAGCTCATTGCCATCTGGTAGCTGTTTGGGGACCAATGTGAAATGAGCTTATGGTCAGGCCATTTCTTAATGGACAGGTGTCTGTAACTAAAAAAGATCAACATTAGCATTAGTTGGTACTCTTGTTGCCAGGCTCAGACAAGAGGGCAAGATTAAATATGTATAAAGCATAAACTTCCTTCACTTCTAGAATTAGTCTCCAAAGAATTGGCTTGAGATAAATTTAGTAAGTCAGCATGGGGAAGCTGGAACTTCTGTGCTCTTGCTGATTTTCTTTTGTAGATAGAAGTCTTTAGTCTCTTCCACATTATCAGTCTGATAGAAGCACTATTATTTTTTGAAAATAGATCAACACATTGGGCTAGAGAGTGAGAGTGACTCTTTTAGTCCAGTCACCCACTTGACAGAAAACCCCTGTTTAAATACCATCTTTTTAGCACACAGAAAGAAACAGAACCAGTCTCTTCCACATCCTGGGTAAGTTCCCTAAAGAGTAGACTAAAGTTTGCAACAGAGGACTTCCCTGCCTCTTGATGTTTTTGTGTGGAGTTACACATGTGTGGCTACTGTTCTGGTAAGAAAAATTGACTCTAGGTTTCTGACTGTGAATCACAAGTGGAGATAAACACCTCCTTCTAAGCAAGACTTAGGCTCCTCACTCTGGGACCCACCTCCCTTCTCATCCTCTGGTATTGGCTAGCTTAGACTGCTCTCTGCTTAGATGTACTGCCTATCTTTCAACATGCATTGTATAGAAAGTTTAGGTACCTTAGCCAGGGTTTTGGTGTCCAGTGATTTCCAAGGAGTGGAAATGTCATTGAAATACTCTACATTACAACATCTATATTCCTTTGTAGATCTAGGCCGCAAGGGGAAGGAACGGGTGGATCCTTATCTCTGTGTCCTCTCCCATGTGCTGGCTTATTGATCTGAGCAGCTACAGAAGGGAAAAGTGTTTTTTCTACCAACCCTCCAGCCCCTTTCACTCTGGAGCAACAGGGGAAGAAAATATGAGTCAGAATCACAGGGTATGTCTACACTACATGGCTCTGTCAATGGAGCCATATAGACATAGCAAAATGTAGTGGCAATTTAAATAATCGCTGTTTCATTTACATAAAAATGGCTGCCGCGCTATGCCGATTAGCTGTTTGGCAGCTCAGCATGGTAGTCTGGACGCTTGGCGGTCGACATCAAAAACCGTTGTCGACTGCCCCGTTATGCCTCGTGGGATGAGGTTTACCGGGGCAGTTGATAAAGGCTTTTGAAGGAACACCTAGCCAAAGGCTCAAAAGTAATAGCAATTTTTTAACATATCAGAAGCAGGAAAACTCTAAATAACCACTGGTACCACTAAATGATCAACATGCTAAAGGAGCACTTAAGGGCATTAAGGTCATTATGGATAAACCAAATTAATTCTTTGCATTGGCCTTGAGAGCTGAGGATATGAGGGAGGAGATTCCAAAACCTGAGACATTTTTTTAGGTGACAAATCTGATGTACAGGCCCAGACTGAGTTGTCATTAGTGGAGGTTTTCGCACACATTGATAAACTAAACAGTGGAATTGGCAAAGTTTCAGAAAAGAGCAAAAAAATTAGTAGGGTTATGAAACAGCTTCCATGTGAGGAAAGACTAATAACACGAGGACTTTTCAGCTTGGAAAATAGACGACTAAGGGGGATATGATAGAGGTATATAAGATCATAAATGGTGTAGAAAAAGTCGATAAGGAAGTGGTATGTGCTCCTTCTCATAGCACAAAGAACTTGGGGTCCTCACATGAAATTAAGAAGTATCAGGTTTAAAACAAATAATAAAGATTTCTTCACACAATGCACAGTCAACCCATGGAACTCTTTCACAACAGATGTTGTGAAGGCCAGGATGATAACAAAGTTTTAAAAAAATAGTTAGTAAATTGATAGGTGGTAGGCTCATGAATGGTTATTGGCCAGGAAAAACAGGTTTGGTGTTTCTCTTTGCCATAAGCTTGGAGTGGGTAACAGGGAATGGCTCACTTGATGTTTGCTTGTTCTGTTCATTCCCTCTGAAGTACCTGGCATTAGTCACTTTCAGAAGACAGGATTCTGGGCTAGATGGACCTGTGATCTGACCCAGTATGTCCATCTTATGTACTTATGTAATAGTGGCTTGGGTCTATCTCGGAATTTGAAAGACCTGCATTTGATTTCCTCTATGACCTCAAGTGAGTCATTGAGGATTTGTATCAGAGGGGTAGCCGTGTTAGTCTGAATCTGGAGAAGCGGCGAGGGGTCCTGTGGCACCTTATAGACTAACCGAAGTGTTTGGAGCATAAGCTTTCGTGGGCAAAGACCCACTTCGTCAGATGCATGTGACGAAGTGGGTCTTTGCCCACGAAAGCTTATGCTCCAAACACTTCGGTTAGTCTATAAGGTGCCACAGGACCCCTCGCCGCTTCTATTGAGGATTTGGTTCACAAAGTGACTTTGCTACTCCTGCCATTTTTAACACTATCACTCAGCTTTTGCCTAACACTGTAGGTGCCTAACTTTTCACCAGAAGGTATGTGTGAAACCAACCCAAATAATAAGCTGCTTGGAACCTTCACTCACATATAAGCACTGACATGACTTTCTGACAAGGTGATCCACTGACTACCTTGACTGTGTGACCTGATCTGGTGAGCATGCTTTTTAATGTGTGCATAATATAGCTGGACGTGAGCATGTTGGGAGTGTTTAGGATGTGTATGTGTGCCCAGAATACCCAATAGTTAGGGCACTCATCAAGGATGTAAGAGAAAACAAGTCCTTTCTCCAAATAAGACAAAACAAGGATTTTTAAAAAAAACAACAAATTCTACATCCCCTGTGAGTGCCCTCATCATTGACTATAATAGGGTGGGTCTTTTTGGCTTGTCACAAGAAAGGCTTGACTTGGCTTAGGTGCCTAGATCCATGAGATGGTGTACAGCAAAGAACCTTAATGGGAAATGGGAGTTTTTACTCCCATTGATCTAGTCTCTAAGTCTTGTCCCTTTTCTCTGCATTTCATTCCCATCTAGTTTAGGCAGCTCTCTGTTCAGTTTGCTGTCTTCTGTGAACTCCTTCCTTAGGTGCCTCACTTTTCCAGTGCAAAGTAGGGGGACCCTGAACCTGCTTTGGGGCTGTGAATGCTACTGTGTGCCAAGGCATCTCAGATTTAAAGTCCTTTTGTTAATCTAGCCCACAGTCTCTCTACTAAATTCCTCATTTGCAAATTGGGGCTAACAGTACTAATCTACCTGACCTGGGTGTAGGAAGGATAAACTAAAGGGCTGTGTCTAGACTGGAAGTTTTTGCGCAGAAGTGGCCGCTTTT
>JANRFK010001234.1:89421299-89446410 GCA_030068395.1 Apalone spinifera | reverse complement strand
ACCATTTTTATGCAAATTAGGCACGGGATATTTAAATCCCTGCTTCATTTGCAACGTTGACCTGCCTAATCTGATCCCTCTGCCGACAGAGGGATGCAGTCTAGACATACCCTAAGTGTCTGTAATTTACATAATGGGGGGGAGGTGGCTTTTCACTTAGGCTATGTGTACACTAAGGCATTATTTTGAAATAAGTTATTTTGAAATAATAACTCCTGGAATAACTATTTCAAAATAAGCTGTTCCTCTTCATAAGCAGGAATTATTTTGAAATAACAAGCCCTTTATCTTGAAATAATGGGATTGGTAGAATGGACACTTGCCTTATTTCAAAATAAGGGGAGTTATTTTGAAAGAACTACCCAGTGTAGACATGCCATTAGAGACTTTAGGCTTAAGCAGTAGTGTATTTGAGCCCACAGAGGAACATTTGCAAGAATGATTTGAGCACTTTGAATTTAGGACTTATATTTTATAAAGTGAGTTGGGTCTTTGTGTGTTTTTCTAAAAGGTGGTGCTATCTGTTGACTGCAGATGTGAGGAATGTGCTTTTGTTACATGGCAGAAGGGCACGATAGGCTTCACAGCCTAGAAAAGGCTATGAATGTTTACTAATATGCTGATCCGTTCAGGAGAAAGGCTGATCTACTATAAAGACTAATACATTATTTTACCTAAATGCTAAGATTTATGTTGAAATGTTGGAGGAGGAAAAATGTTACAATTTTATTCATACCTAATCTGCTACGTTTTCTTATTGTTGTAATCTTAGGAGTATGTAGGGCACTTGACAGACTTTCCAAAGCCATTAAAGTTAATGGAAAGATTTCCATTGTCTTCAGTGCGGTGCACATAAAAGCCACAGTGAATATGTTTTTAAAAAACCCAGTCCTATAGTCCCAGGGCAGGACCATACTCTATTTGAAACTAACAGATTAATAAATTACAAGACCAGAAGGTACAATTATAATCATATGGACTGATTGCCTATATAAAAGAAGAAGTAGGATTTCCTGAATTAATTCATCTTTAAAATAGAGCATGTCTTTTAGAAAAACATCCAATCTCGATATCCAATCTTAATAGTAAAACTCTCAATGACATCAGTGGAGACAAGGAGTTTAGATATTTAGCATAGGTGATGTTACAAAGAGGCTTGGAAAAAGAAGAACAAAGTTAAGAGAATGTGGTTGTTTGGATATTTTGTATCTTATTTGGTTCAATTAAAAAGAACAACCTTGTGATATTTTATGGTATGCATGATTTTATGAGGAAAAAAGAAGAGGAGGAAGATGATATGGGAATACGAGAGGATAGAGTAGAAGGGAGATGGGGATGGTGAAAAGATCAATGAGGGGAACAAGAAGGAAAAGGTATTAGGATTTGAAGGATTCATGTTAACAACAATGTGTTATACTCACTGGGACTACTTATGTTCAGTACTTTGCAGAAATGAGACTACAGTGAGGCTAAATTAGATAAGGTCTATATAGTTCTATAATCTGTAAAGTACTGTGTGAGTGTTAAGTAGCAGTAAAACTGCAGGCAATCTAGTCATTCTGCATACAAAGTAAATTCTGTGCAGTGATTAGTATTTCTTTCACCTCATTCCCATTATTATGAATTAGAGACCCAGAAAACATAATCCAGTTGAAAGAAAAATGTCTTATTTCTCCAGTTCTTCTGCAGATAAATATTCCATTGATCTCCAGTGTTTTTGCTATGATATTGTGATTAATATGTTTTGCATGTCACTTAAAATTGCAGTGAAAAGCAACCAGGGTGTAGTTAAGCAATCTTTCACCTATTCTTTCATCACTGCAGTGGTGATACTTAAGTTGGTACTTGGAATAACATGGAGCCTGTAATTCTGTTTTATGAATGTGAGCTGTATTAGTATGCTTTACACCACATAACCAATGAAAATAATCTCATTCTAAATAATAAATACTTTATATACTTTCTAGAGCAAGTCTTGGATGTAATTTGAATAAAATATTACTTGTATATGGTAGTTTTACAACAGTGAAATGGTAATCAGTGTGAATAATATATAATTTCTAACTGCAAGTATTTTATCTTTTTATTTATTTTTGCTTTTAATTTAAGATAGAGCTGTAACCAAAATCTTAAAATGAGGAGAAGGTGATGAGCTGGTTTCATGATACTGTGATTTCAATTTCCTGTTTTGAAGTTCTTCTACTTAACATTCATTTTTGTGATGGGCAAAGGGGAATATATTTTTCTCACTGGCATTCTTTCCACCCTTATAGGCTGCAGTTAAAACTCTGCTAGCTAGGTTCTAAAGTACAAAATTTTCTGGGAAACACACAATTCAGAAATTCTTCTTTCACATATAAAATAGAGATGATCTACATTAACTTTTTTTGGGACCATCTGATGAACTTGTCAGCTTCTGATTAACTGAAGTACCAGATGCTGTATAAAGGTAAAGCAACAAACAGTGTTTTATTTAAGATAAGCTAATTTTTGAGTGAGTGTCTCAGTTATCTTAATGAACTGCTTTGTCTCACTATTGGAGCTTCTTTTTTGGAAAATAGTTTATTTGCTAACAGATGCAGTTAAGGCAATCTCTATTATTCATGAGTTTGAAAAAACCTTACTTCAGAATACTCTATACCCCAGTGAGTACAGTACACATATCTGTATGGTGGGAGACCTATGTTCAAATACCTAGCTCAGATCAGGCAAACTGAGGACTTGAACACAGACATCCCACATGGTAGTTGAGTGCTCTAACTGGAGAGCCTGAGCGTATAAGCAGGCTGCTACTTTCTTCCCACCTTATTTTTATGAATTCTGTTTCCTTTTAATAAAAAAGATAAAAATGCTTGAATTCATTTGAAAAATATGTCTTAAAATTATTTCATGTTTCATTAGCTGAGGAAAATTTTTTCTGGTTAATCTAATTGTTTTTGGTTCAGCCAACTAATCGAAAAATTGATTAGTCACATAGTTCTGTGCATTATGAATTTTCAAGAACTGATCATAACAAAGTTTTAATTAGAAGGAATTCATTATATCTATTAACACATGACTAACTTCTGTCAAAATGGCACTCAGCGGTATCAGTCACTAGATGTTGGTGCACCATATATCTGCAGATTTCACCACAACTTCTCTCTAAGACAGGATTAATACATACATCTGTGTCTACATTATCTTTGCACTGTTCATCCCAGGTACCAGACTTTGTGAAGTACCTATGCTTCTTTTGTCTAGCCAAAGAACTTGGAATTTAAGACCTCCCATGGGTAAGCCACCCTAGGCTAAAGGAAATTCATAATGGATGTTCAGTTAATGTTCCTTATCAGTTCATTAATATGCTTATGCACCAAGTTTATGAACATCTTTGATAAACATTTGGATTTGTTGTGCATGAACTGCTGATGAATAGTCATTAAATTGTCCTTAAATTTATTCATTATGAATGCTTATTATTTTCTCATGAATTATTATAAGTTTCAAGCTTGCTCTGGTAGTCATCCATAAACACAGAATAATCTTTCATAATATAGCTATATTTTACTATTAATATTAAAATAATAAAGACTACAGTGACTGATGTATAGAGGATGCAATTTGCACTGTAGTAATATCAGATATTAAAGAGAAAACTATACCGGGCTAGATTCAGCAGGGGACCTTAGGCATGGCATCCCCTAACTTTAGAGCAACCTATTTAGTTGACATCTTAACCCTGAAGTTAGGCCATACATTTATGTGCAAAAAAAAAAAGGATTTGCAGAAGCCAGCAAGTAGAAAGTGAGGCTGCCTAAGCTAGACAATGGTAAATGTTAAGGAAAGCGGTGGGGCATAAACTCTGCCTTACAACGTAAGTCTGTTCCCTAACTCTTGGCTAAAAGGAGGTAGCTTCCCTTTTCCAGATTCACAGTAGTGAATTGTTCTACTCTATTTAGTAAGTATGAAAGACTTTGGCCCTGCAACTGCAGAATCCTCAATTTCTTTGTCTTTCTAAAATAGATCTTGTCAATAAGCATTAAATAAAGTATCCAAGTCATGTATCCTTTTTAGAGGAATGCTTGTTTGCACTGTAGAGCTGATCAAACAACATTGTTTGAATGAGGTATTCTTTGAATAATATTAATTTCTTCACTACATATGCATTACATACTAAAATGTTATGTTAAAGAGCATTAAGTTTACAAAGCCAACCATTCAATTATTAGGAAATCCGAGATTTAAAGTTTCCTGTGCAACCTTGATTCAGCCTCCTGGTGCATTTATGATATAGTCTAAAGTTATGGGATCACATATTTATTTTTCCCCTTCTTACTTCGAGTCCTATTTTTCATTCATTCCCCAGGTGCCTTGTCCAAATCTACTTGATTAACTTTAACCCAAAAGAAGGCAAATTTCAAAAGGTTGGTTTGATCTGATTAGTAAAATGTCGTTCATTTTAGCTTCACTGTAACACCTGTTTTTGGCTGGCTGCCATTTCTCACAGCAGTCATCAGCATCCACTTTTTGCATTGTTCCCATTTCAGAGAAGGAAGGAAGAAAGGAAGAGAGAGAGAGATCACAAACCTGAGTGCTAGGTGTTGCAGGTAGTAAGTCATACCATTGCCTCAAACAAACGGCTGTAGTTTAATATAAGTTGGGAATAGATCAATCAATCAACTTCATTGTAAAAAAAAAAGCCAAAAAAGGGTTGAGGTGTTAAAAAATACTAAAAGAAGAAAGGGTAGGATCTGAATACCTACTGTAAAATCATCAGCAAGCATTACAAGTAGGAGATATGGCCCAAACTCACACAGTCATTTCAGTCTACCTAAAAGAACTCATAAAACAAAGCAAACTATTTTAATTTATTTTCAAAGTACAAAGGAGTCAGAATTTCTCAGGCTGCAGCATCATTATCATATTCAAGCTAACAAAATACAAAGTCCAAATTCTTTGGGTCTGGTTTGCTCCACCTCAGTTTTACACCTCTGCAATCTATTGCCTTAATTGTTACTCCTGGTTTTCATTTCATTTCTAGACTGAGGCAATATTAACATTTATGTAGCCAGTCAACAGCACTTTTCTCCATTTCTTAGTAGATCATTCATAAGTCATTTTTAAACAAAATTCTATCCAACAAATAGTTTCTTTCCAGTTGCATGCAAAGAGGAGCCTGGGGGGCAGAGAGTGTCTTTGGAATCTCTTTCTGACACTGTGACCTCCAGCAAAGCCATCTCCTCTTCTCACTGACAACAGTGAAAACTGAATGGTATTGCATTAGTTTTAGTGTGAGAGGAGAATCAGGCCAACTATATTTAGTTTTCCATTAGAATTTATATTCTCCTTTTTTGCTCCTTCCCTCCCCTTCCCCCCCTCCCCCGCTCTCTCTCTCTCTCTCTCTCTGTAACAGTTTTCACTGTGCAGTATCTGTGCCATTTTCACACTGTTTTTCTTAAGATTCCCATTATTTCTGTTTTCACAGTCCAGCTGCACCAGGTTATACACCCAAGAAGGGTACTAGTTCAAATTCACTTCCAAAGGATGGATGACCAATCCAAAATCAAACAAGGTGAATTTGCCCACTCTTAATAAAAAAAAAATCTATTATTTTAATCAGATATATTCATTATTAATACATGGGTAGCCTCCTTCCTGTACAGCCTTCCAGGATGTAGACTTGCCACCGCTACCACTGTTCACATATGTGCAGATGTGATCCCTGTTCATTATAGCTTCCCATCTATATAAGCCAAACAGACACTCTTTACTTGTGTGACTAGTACCTCTGATGTTTGCAGGATCAGTCTCAGGGGAAAAGTACTAACCTTGGCATTTATTTTAACTGACAAACTGTTAATACATTAATTCCAAAAATTCCCTTAATACAGTCTGAACACTTACATCAACATAGAGTCTGACGCAAAAATAATAAAGAGAAGGAGATAACCACATGTTAATGGTTAAGCAAAACCTCCATTAATGTTAATGGAACTTATGCATTCACAGCAAGAGGCAATATATCCCAAAGATACTTAATTTATGGAATCAAGGACTTATGTCCTTATCTAATTATTTAGGTGTAATCAAAAGAGATAATTGCATTTCAATAGGGGACAAGGTAATTGAAAACTCCACACTGATTGAATAACATTGCCACATGGATATCTTTATCCATAATAATAACAAATACCATATGGATAAATAATATTTTTGTAAAGTAATTTTAACTTTATGTATGAAAATGAAAACTACATATGAAAGAGGTTTGAAAGAACCAAGCAAAATAAGTGGTCAGTAAAAGGACATATCTCCACTTACCAGAGAGGCCTTATGTTGGTGTAGATAGGAAGACACTATGGCTATGTAGACTGCATACTTATGTCAGCTGTTAGCTCTCTTATCCAACAGATATGTGAAATTGACAAGAAGGTTGGGCTGCTACAACCCAGCTGTCTGCTGCTCCTCTGTAGAGTTGGGCATCTGGACCTTACTTCAGAATGGGAGCTGCGGTGAGAATGGACCCTGCTCGCAGCTGGGAGCCAAGGTGGCTAGATCCCATTCCTGGCTGGGAGCTGGGCAAGAAGCCTAGACATCTGGACTCCACTCCTGATTGGGAGAAGCTTGGGTGTCTAGACCTGCTCCGAACTGAGAGAAGCCCTTGAGGGGATCAACACATGTGTGGACAAGGGTGATCCAATAGATATAGTGTACTTAGACTTTCAGGAAACCTTTGATAAGGTCCCTCAACCAAAGGCTCTTATGCAAAGGAAGAAGTCATGGGGTAAGAGGAAAGTTTGTCACCTGAATCAGTAACTCACAGACAGGAAACAAAGGCTACGAATAAATTATCAGGTTTCAAATAGTGAGAGTAAACAACAGTGTCTATGCAAGATCTGTAATGCCACTGATACTATTTAGCACATTCACACTTGATCTGGAAAAAAAGGGTACTGTGAAGACATGCTATTAAAGGTGGGTAAGAAGAGGTAGGTTGATGGAGGGTAACTAATACATCCACCTAATTCAAAGATTGTTAAGATCAAAGGGTAGCATTATGGTCATCTAGACTGACCTCTTGCAAAGCACAGGCCAGTTTCATCTTGCTCCAGCAAGTCACTCAGAAATTACGCTCTTGATGCAAGCCATCGTCACTCAGAAATTACACTCTTGATGCAAAAGTCACCAGGTGATTTTTTCAGCTTGTTTTATACTGGAGACCAGTCCAGAGGGCCACAACAGTCTCTTTCACTTCCCTTAAAAATCTGTACATTATGAACTTTGAGTCAGGCATAACTTTTCCTCCTGGATTCCCAGAGCAGTAACAGGAACAATTCAAACTTCCCCACTTTACCTTCCTATTCATGCAAACTAATGCTGATTGACTCTGGAAGCCAAGAGGGAAATCTCTCTTCATAACCCACAATTTCATGATTCTCTCCATGGAGGCACTAAGATCAGGCCAGTTGTGATGGTGGATTTGTGACATGGGTACCTGGAGTTTCAGATGGGCTGACAAGTCAAACTTGGGCAATACTAAAGGGTCCATATTACACTGATAATGTTTTTCAGCTAGCCAGTGGCCCACATTCTCTCCCACTATGCTCATTCCTAGGCATTCCCCCCAGATCACCCAACACCTCATCTTCTGATATATCTGGGTTATTACCCATTTCTAAAGGAGCTGGTAGTCCTCATTAGTGACAGAGTGGCTCATAATGGGGTTTCAGGGTTTTGCTCCACACCGCTTCCCACTGGGATATATGCTTCAGATTGGGCTGAGACCATCCAGCCGGGAGCTAGATGATTCCCATAATGCTCTAATGCAGGGGTGTTCAAACTTGGGTCACAGACCCGCCAGGGAAATTCCCTGGCAGGCCCGTGACACTTTGTGTACTCTAATGCTCCACAGCCACAGAGCCTCGCAGCTCCTACTGGCTTGGCTTGCTGTTTCCAGCCAAGGAGAGCTGCAGGAAGCAGTGCAGGCCAGGAAGCCACTTCCTGCAGTTTCCCTTGGCTGGAAACAGCAAACCTCAGCCAATGGGAGCTGGAGAGTCTGCGACCCACGTTTGAAAACCTCTGCTCTAGTGGTTGCCATCTTCTTCAAAGTCACTTCTTCACTCCAACTAAATGCAGCTCTTTGCTGAGGAACTGTATATATGTTCCACAATTACTCTTTCTTAAGGTTGTAGGACCTTCACATGAATGTGCATGAAAGATGGAGGAAGGGACCTTCTCCAACTTTGGATCAGCTGGTGGGAACTGGCACAGAGGTGCTTACCTCATGACTTTCCTGAGGTCCAGCTGCCAAATTTAGGTGCCTTAGAAATTTAATGGTAGAAATGTAGCTGTCTAAGGACTTTGGACATCTACTTACATTGTGTGCTGCATGGGGCAAAAAAAGCCTTCTTGATCTGTGTTTGTAAAGCACCTACCTTAGTCGATATATAATTATGGTACTGTAAGCAGCATCTGAGTAGGAATTACATAAATCCCAGTGACAAAAAATTATTCCCTGTATGAATCCTTACCGCCTTTGCCCCTCACAAGCAAACAACCCTCATCTCTACAATAGAGAAAATAGAATGCAATATTCCGTATTATTCCTTTGTAGCTAAGAAGAGCTCATAAACCAGAATAAGTATAGCTCATAAAACAGAATAGTATCTAATGGAACAATTATTCTAATACATGAAAAAATATGGAGTTTAACGACATCCTCTTCTTTTGATCATAAACAGTTCAATTTGACAAAGCTGATACTTGTCCATCATTCAAAATTAAGTTTATTTCCAAAGTATAGGAAGCGAGCCTATTAGCAACTAATTATCTTCTTGGTTAAAAGTACCAATCTATTTTTGCCTGTATATTCCAGCTATTAGAATGAGAAAAGTACATAAATATTATAATCATGGCATAAGAATAATAATGGTGACAGCTGTTATTAATTTACCATTGAACAGCTGATGTAGAGGAGATGGCATATGTTTAACTAAAATTCTTCTTAACACAATACAGTACTATATAGAACTAATATATTCATTGGGGAGAAGATGTACAACAGCTCTGAGAAAAAAAAAGGCTTCTTCTGAAACAAGTTGTTAATCCAGAGGTAAATTTGAAGCACGGAATATGCATATATTTATTTCAAAGCCACATACACTGAGCGAATCATATGTTTCCTGCTTGTGTAAGCTAGCACCTTACTGAAGTTGGTTGGGATTTTTCATTCAAAATGTTTTAAAATATGGTCTTTTTAAAAAGTTGTGAAAAATTGTCTTTTTAGAAATGTTTCAGTGCTTGTACAAAAGTTTACATTTTAGTTAACATTTTTATGAATATAAATTTAAATAAAATAAAAAACTTTAAACCCCCAAACTTGGTTTGCTTCAAACAAAAAGGAACAACCAAAACATTTTGAATCTTTCACAATTTTTTAAATAGTAGATCAATATGTTACATGGAATCCCAATAAATTCAATTGGAAGGTCTATTCTAATATCTCCACATGGGAAAGTCAGAGAAACATAGTTAATTATTTCTTTTGGCCATTTCAAGGAAGACCTATGTCTGACCTTTTAATATTTCATAGAGCCCTTGTCTTCTAGAATTTTTCTTCAGATTTAAAAGACCTTCAAAGATTATTAATATAGAGAGAAAATTATTTCAAAAATATTTTAAATATAAAGGATAGACATATATTTAACAATAAGACCATTAAAATGATAGATACTGGTGCAGTAGAAGAGAAAAGGATCACATCAGTATGCTCAAGTTCAGCAAAACATATATAGAGAGAACTTATTCCCCTCCTCCAATATTGGTTTTGCACTTCCCATATTCTGCCCTCCATATAAGTTAAGAGCAGCCATAGGGGCTCCTATGCTTCTAGGAAGAAAACTGCAGCTGAAATGCAATGCAGGTCCACACCACCAGCATACTTCAGATATGCCCCATTCCAAGGGTTCACAGCAGAGCTAGTACGCAGCCTTTGTGTCATTTCTAGACTGGCAGTGGAGGACCCTCAGAAGTGGTGATATACTCAAGGCTGCCATTTTCACTGATAGTAATAGAGAGGTAGCCGTGTTAGTCTGATCTTGCTAAAACAAAAGGAAAAACTATGTAACATATTCTGGAAGAGAATGATGTGTTCACTTTTTTTCATTGTATTCCTTTGGTATATATGGTCATGCCAATTCTTTTCCAGAATATGATCTGAGGAAGTGGGTCTGGCCCACGAAAGCTCATCACCTATTAAACCATCTTGTTAGTCTTTAAAGTGCTACATCGTTTTTCCTTTTAGTTCCACTGATAACAGCTTGGCCTTAGCATATACGGGAATGAGGTTCCTAAAGACACATGTGAGATGCTGGATTGGAGAAGAACAGAGAAAGACCTTAGTCCTTCAAGTCACTCCACCTGCATATCCCCCTTCTACACTATGTCCCATTGCACAAAGCAACTTGCAGAATCAGGGCCTATGAGGTGTCTTCTTTTATTTGGATACATTTAACAACTATGACCAAATCCTCTTCCTGTTGAACCCAATGCCAAATTTCTCACTGACTTAATCACAGCAGGGTTAAGCCCCATATCATAACACGTGTTGTAGGTACAGCTATCAAATAACCTGAAGATTGTACCTTAAAAAACACAATAATTCAGATTGGATACAGAAAGGTGCAATCAGAAGAGGAAGAAGTTTACTTTTATAGCCTATTAACATTGGGACTGATCATCATTCTCTCTGGGGATGGGAGAGATAAAATACCTAGGGATCTTTTCTGGAGAGCCATGGAAGGGGGAAGATCTGCCCAACTGTATTTATTGTTCCATACCAGTCAACCCCAGAAAACCAGTAGCTCCTTGGTGAGGAACTAGATCAGTGGATTAAAAAAGTATAAATATTGTCCCTTCTTTCTGATCTACTACATATTTGAGAAAATATGTGCATCTGTCAATATGGATGTCCATCCATCTGTCTGTGAGTATTTTTGTTCAAGAACTCATCCTAAACTGTAACATCTAAGGCAACCAAATTTGATATGTAGCTTCCTGTTATCACAATGTAAAGCAAGGTCAGGATTTTGTTGTGCCAGGATGAAGGGATGCATGTGGAATGTGATTGTTTCTCATCAAACGGAAAGGGAAGGGTATGATAGCAAGGAAAGTTATGAATGGAAACAGGGAACAGCAAGCATGGTGACAGTTATACTCCAGAAAGACCACATGGGGACAGCAAGCACACCAGCACCAGCAAGCATGGCCCATACCACCTCAGCCACCCCAGGGACCAGGCTGTCGGAAGGGCCACACCTTTGTCATCAAGGTCTTCTCAGTTCAGGGCTCCTGTGACCTCTCTACAAGAGCTATCAGCATGAGACTGTTTCTTCATCATGTCCACCATGGCTGAACTATGCTACTCTCTTTTGAGCTCTACCTCCTCTGCAATCATGCCCAGCACATGTGAAGGGCAGAGTCTTCTTAGCTCACCACTGCATGTTAACTCCTGGTTCTCCAGTGGGGGGCTATACACCCATCACAGATCACTGTATTTACTTTTCCTGAAATACAATTCTAACGTCTTAACAACCTTACACCATAAGTGTTTTGTCTTTAGGCACTGGCTCTTGTTTGACTACATTAATTAAATGTATGTATGGAGTATACATAAAAATCTGTTAATTAACTTAACTGGATGCATTTTAAAGTGATTTTATTAACCCTTTCAGTCTCAAATTATGGGAATGATTTGTGCTGCTCCATTACTATGATGGATAAAATCAGTTTCAGTATGCCCCTTCCCACCCAATCTCCTATCTTCCTATCATCTGATTTATTCAGACTCCAGATTTTATTAGAACCGAAGGAAGTATGGCTCTCTCTCTAGGTGGTCTCTCCCATAGAAGATTCAGCTCTTTTTCCCCTTTCCTTTTTTAAAGCTAAATATTCTTCAAATACCAGCCTGAACATAGTTTATGTGGAACTACCTTTTCCCGTGAGAAAAGTGGAAGAGATGAAAGAATCTTTTATTCCCACAGAGTTTTAAGTCTGAAAGCTTTGTTTAACTAGAAGAGGAAACTTTGCTATCAGAACATGCAAGCTTTTACCAATCTCAGTTGTTGGAAAGAACATTTTAGAAGTATAGAACTTTGTATAATTTCTATTAAAAAAAAGAACTGATCTTTTCATTATTTGCATTGTAACTCTATTGTAATAGAGAAAATTCATCTCTGTGAATGGGAGAATTTCATTCTATTAGCCCAGGAGTAATCAGGGATACTCCTGTTAGTTCAATGCAGCATTTCCCACTGGAAGTAATGGCAGGGAGAGAAATGAGACTGCCAGTACATTCATTGTGGGAAACAAGCTGTCAAGATCTCCTGCAGTGGCTTAGGAGCATGAATACCAAAACTATTAAGAAGTAGGTCACAAATCCAAAATTAATGGTGAGTTCTATACTTAGATTTCAGTTCCACGTTAACACCTTAAGCGCTAAGGCTAGGTTTATACTACAGAACTATATTGGTATAACTAGGTCACTCAGGAATGACCCTCCTGATATACCTCTATGGTATAACATAGTTATACCAACCTTAACTTCTCCCATTGAAGAGCTTTTCTTGTCAAAATAGCTACTTTCTCTCGGGGAAGTGGATTAACCATGAAGACGGAAAAAGCCCTCCCATTGGCATAGTAGCATCTTCAGTAGAGTGCTGAATTGCAAATAAGCCCTAAAACAGAGTTACCATGGAGTCAGAAACAGACCCTTAGGGAACTGCAATGTATCTTACCATCCAGGCAAGCTTGCCTTTTTGATAAATGGTCTCTTACACCAAAAATCAGAACAATATTCACATTACTCCCAATCCCAAAGGACCCATCATCTACCCCAGGTCACATACACACTTGGTACAGGACTTGTAAGCCTATCTTGTGCTAAACTAACTGGAGAGCTCTTGCAAAACATTAAGAGGGCTCTTGATGGGAAGGACCTAAAACTTCCCACCAAGAATGAAGGTGATATGGAGGAAGGCAGCATTATACATTAATTAATGCTCCTTTCCTGTTTGATGATTTGCACAATCACACAGGATTACAAAACAAATGCTTAATATAACCTTATAACATGGGGTACTGATGTTGTTAGCAAGATGAATATATGCAGCATCCTAAAAGCATTTCATAAAATCTAAACACTAAAATGCAGTCTTACACACTTAAGAATGCTATCACATAGGTGAGCCAGACTAATACAACTATGTATTTGCCAGTCTCCAGTTGTGGCCTACTGGCCTTGGCATGAGCTGGCACCTGGTCTGCCAGTGTCACACAAGCGATGTGCATATCCTGAGGAGAAGGGGATGGATGCTTTTATGCAAAAATTGCCAGAACACCTTAAACATGTACACCTATGCATAGCAAATGAACTGAAGTAGACAATCTTTAAAAAATTATTTTGGAAAGGGAATAAGAGAGAATGATTGGAAAGTAGGATACTAAATCAAGCTTCTGTTAAATTAGGTACTTGAGCATAACTTATGTCATAAATGGGTTATTCCCTGTTAACTATGGATAAATTAATTTAATATATGTAGGAGAGTCACATTACTGAGCGCTAGAAAAATCTGGATAATATTTATCATGCTAACCAACTCAGATTGTTTCAGGAAAAATCCCTTCTCTCAGCCGTAACTAATATTGCGTATGATCCCTTATTGTTGAGCCTAACCTATGGAATAGCTTGAGGCTACTGGTGAATAATGCCTAGGAGCCTTTCCACCTTCCTCAGTAGCTGCTGGAAGAAAGCAGAATAGGCAACATTCTTCTTTCAGATATGATAGGAATAGGTTACCTATAATAGTATGGTGATGGAACAGCTCCTTTTTTTAGACAAATTTTGTATGGACTAATGCATCTAAATGTTGCATAAAACGAGGCAGCCATTATCTGGAATCAATAATCAGGTATGAATATAATGCCTCCCTGTTGCTTAAAAGCCTAATAAATGAAAATGCAGGCCTGTTTAATGTAACTCTAGCAATATTTGGGTTGAATTATCAAAAAACTGTCACACATACAGTACACAGATCAGTCTCTAAGGTGATGAAGGGTCCTCCAGTTGCACCCTACCCGCACCTGCTACCATGCCGTGCAAAAATATGACTGCCTCTACTCTGTTAAAATGCACTGATATAGAACCTTGACCACTGAACAGTTAACTAATACCTAAATACTTGGAACTGTCCTTACTCTTGTACAATTTACGTGTACATTGGTTTTAAATCTCTCTCACAGGATGATGGCTGAATTTGGATAGTGTGAATTTTCAAATGCCTGTTTTTTAGGTAGCTAAGATAGCATTGTATCAGAACTGGGCTCATAGCTGGAAGGTTAAGGGCATCACAGACTGGTATCTTTCAAATCAGCAGCTTTAGAGTTTAAATGGAATTATTGGCTTTATTTCAGGTATATTTGATTTAGAAATGTTAATTTGGGATAGAGCAGAAGATATAAAAAGCTATTTGAACATCAGGAGGCTGAGACAGTGTACAAACCAATGATTGAAGAAATTGATGGTCTTGCAACTATGAAAAGGTATGTTGTGTTTAATTCCTGTGATTGATGAAACCCAGATGTTTTCTGTGATTGATAATGATCTAATGGGAGCGACTCTTAGCTTATCAAGAATTGCTCATTACTAATGGTTTTTGTCCTAATGACTTGTTACAGGTGTCTTTAGTTTATCACTTATATAAGCCAGATACCATCATGAGTGCTCCATTGGTCAATAGGTCATTTTCTTTGTCTTTTCTTCTGAAAACTTGCATGGTAGATGAAGGGGGAGTTCTGCGGTGTTAGGAGTGAATTGAGTTGCAAAGTCATTTCTCCAGAGTTGTCTGGTATATGCAAACTTCCCTTCTGTATTGTGCAGCATTTATCTTTTATTAATTAATAAAACTGTAATAAAAGTAGTAAAATTACAGTGAAGCCTGATAATATGAGATGTCAAAAAACTGCTAGAATTTTAACCCATAGCAAATAGAACCTTCTTAAATATTTGTGCATGTATATTCCACTATAATTACTATTTGAAAGTTCACTGATTGCCAGGTTCAGCCACCCACCGTTGCCAGCTAAGGCTATTAAAGTAAATAAAGTTATTCACAGTAAATAAAATTAAGGCTTCAGTCCTGCAACTGGTTTTCTGCTTGTATGGAGAACCATTGATTAACTGACAAACATAGCTATTCAAATACAAAAAATGAACATTTTTCACAAAACAATTTTACCAACATTTACAAAAATATTGACTGGCTCTAGTGACAAATCACACTGCACAGGAATTAAATCTGTTGTATAAAGAGGTCTACTGATATGAGTAGAAGATTGATACGCTGACCTGTGTGAAGGAATAATTGGCATTGCCTTTTTAAGATTATGAGGAAAACAAAATTACTATTGACTCTTAAGGAGAAAGGGAGTAGAGAAGATTAAGGAATAAAATAAAACACAACAAAAATCCTTCTGGAAAGGGAAATGAAACTGGCAAAGGAATGGCCAAGATGAATAAGTTGCTGAACGTGGATAGAGAAACTATGTTCATTGGGGGATGATGACCTAAGCCCTGAGGGAAGTGGAGAAGTGGGATATTGGGAAGAAACACAAGGAGGAAGGCGGAACAAAGGTGGACCCCTGATTTGAATGGAGAAGGTAGGGCTATCAGCTAGTTATTTAAGGTGTTTGTACACGAATGCAAGAAGCCTGGGAAACAAATAGGAAGAATTAGAAGCCCTGGCATAGTCAAATAACTATGATTTGATTGAATAATGGAGACTTGGTGGGATTACTCACATGACTGGAGCAATGGCATGGAAGGGTATAAACTGTTCGGGAAGAACAGACAGGGGAGAAATAGGAGTAGATGCTAGCACAGAGAGGTACAAACTATGGCTTGCAAGCAACATGTGGCCCGTCAGACCCTTCCGTATAGCCCTTGAGCTCTTGCTGGAGATCAGGATTGGGACAGCCTTGCAAGGGGAACAGGCCAACACCTGGTCAGTGCTGTGAGTCCTGAGCCCTTCCTGTACTGCTTACTCTGCCCCACAGCTTTAGCTTACCAGCATCTTGGCAGTGTGGTCTCTGCACCACCAGCCCCAATGCTCCATGCAACATGACTGCAGCATCGGTATTCCAAAATGTCCCTTAAACCCCGTGGAATGAAGTTTACAAGGACATTAGGATAGCGAGCCTGTTATATTTTGAAATAACAGGCTTTGTTTCAGAAAGGCGGCATAGCTATTTTGGGATACCTGCAGTATCCCGAAATGGCGCTGCAGTATAGACATACCCTAACAGGTCTTCCATACAATTTCCCTACTCAATGTAATCCTGAGATCAAAAAGTTTGCCCACCCCTGCACTAGCCCCTAGTAGAGTTATGATAGTAGACTTAGTTAGTAGAGGTAACTAAGCATTCTGGGGACAAGAACTGCAGAAATCAATCTGAATCAAGGCTGGAGTTCATGATTATATGAGATGAGTTAATGGGCTTGTGAGCATGTAAACCTGAAGTAGGATCCTGAGTGACAAAAATTTAATAATAGAAAAGGCAAGATGGAGAGGAGGAAAAATCATTCCAGAGGTGCTTTAAAATGGACTATGGACTGAAAGCCATGAGGGTCCTGAGGAGATGGTATAATTCAGTAACAAAAAACTACCTGATAATTTTGGAGAGGAGTAGACTGGAGAGGCTGGTGATGTACTTGTCTGGGAATGATGGAATTTGAGCAAAAGGCCATCAGCTTCTCTGAACACAATTATGATGGAGAAGGGGAATAACTCTGGTCTTTTTAACAACTACATTTCAAGAGTGGCTCTGGTCTGAGGGGAAACAAAAGTCATCTAGTTCTGAAATTTAACTCTGAGGCTACATCTACATTGGCAAGATTTTGTGCAAATACTTTTAACGCAAGAGTTTTTGCGTTAAAGTATTTGCACAAGAGAGCGTCTACACTGGCATGTGCTTTTGTGAAAGAGATGTGTTTTTGCGCAAATGCATCCATACCAGTGTAGACGCTTTCTTGCACAAGAAAGCTCCAATGGCCATTTTAGTCATCGGGCTTTCTTACACAAGAAATTAACGTTGCCTGCCTACGCTGGCCTCTTGCGCAAGAACAGTTGCGCAAGACGGCTTATCCCTACGCGGGAGTGTCAGAGTTTTTGCGCAAGAAGCGCTGATTTTATACATTAGAACGTCAGTGTTCTTGCGCAAGTACTCGCGGCCAGTGTAGACAGGTGGCAAGATTTTGCACAAAAGCAATTGCTTTTGCGCAAAATCTTGCCAATGTAGACACAGCCTGACTATCTAACATTCTTTAACTTATTTATGTTTTGTTAGTGTATAAAGTGCTACCAGACCATTTGTTGTTTTTAAGTTTATCTTCTTTACCTCATATCTCTACACAGTCCTAGTTTCTACAAACTTCAGCTTTAACACACTTGTCTTAGATGTTATGCTAATGTATAACTGTGAGAGATATGGAGTCGATAGTGACTTGGGTTAGTGAGCTATAACAGGCAAAAGATGTAGCCCAGCCTATATTATCAGACTAGATTACTTTGCTTTTTTCTCAAACAGCTATCTTGAACTTTATTCCCAAACAATCGTACTGTGATAGAATGCAGCCCTGTATTCATACACTGTTGTAATAATCTTTGTACAACATATGCCTTCTGAATTATTTTAAAACTCATGATTTGCTTGTCAGTACAAAGTAAAATTTATGTAGCAGCACTGTTTGTGTAAAGTTATAAAATTTCCCTCATGTTATGGTATAACACATTCAAAATATTCATAGCCCTGCCTAGGCAGAAATCAGCAAATGGCTTGAACAAAGGAGTATATATTTATCTTAATTTGCATTTAAGCAGTAAAGAAAGTCTTCAAACAGAAAGGGGGAAGCAGGGAAAACTAAAGAATCTCACAGGTGAAAAAAGCATGGCAGGGGGCTCCTGGTTCTCAGTTGGGAAAGTTTTTCAAAGAATAATGCAAAGGAGAAGCAAGCATCCCAAAATACCTCTCCCTCATTCCGTTCTGCCCACCTCATTATCTGAGAAGATATAGGAAGAGTGCGGACAGCATTGCTGGGAGCATATGGTGAGAAACTTTGCTTGATTCTAATATCATTTGATAAGTTAGGCCCTAGGGACAATTGTATCTTTTTTCTTTCTTGTAACCACTCCTGAGTTCTATGCCATGTTACTTGTACTCGCTTAAAATCTCTCTCAGTAGTTAGTAAACTTGTTTAATCCAATGTGTTTAAGTTAAAGTGTCTGGATAACTCAATTTAGGATAACCAATTAGTGTATATTAGCCCCCTAAAGGAATAATAGACAATGTATATTTGAATTGTCTGAGAGAGGACTGGGTAGTACAAAACATACAGTTTGAGATTTTCCTCCAGATTATGTGACTGTGTTGGGGGTCACCCAGCAGCATAACCCAGGATAATGTGAGCCAGGATGGGGCTATCAGACTGTAATTACACAAATACATCTTGGAATGATGTGAATCCTGCTGGCTGTTTGTGAGCAGTCCAGGTTGGAAACTATAGCAAAGCATCCCAGGTTACAGGACAAAGGTAGCAGTGGACAGAATAGAGCAAAAACAGCAGACAATGATATGAAAATATTAACTGAAAAAAAGGGCAAATACATAAAGACTGTAATACATAGTACTGGAGAGAATGGATCTGAGGCTTAAAGATTCTTCAGCCCTCCCTCTAAACAACTGCAGACATATGTAAGGGTATGTAAATGCAGAGCCAAATTAAGATGCTCTAGGGCCCCCAGTATTGCACAGCATAGGGCCTCCTTTGTCTCCAGCCTATACCATAGCCCGGCCTCGCCTTGAAATTATGATTGTGTAATCTTTAGACGGTCTAGATTTTACTGCACTGCCCTTCTTCTACAGCCTAAAAACAACTCCTATAGAAAAGCATATGAAGATCCAGAATTCAGTCACTGAAGATTTCCACAAGGATTGGGGTCAATCTCCCCACAATAAACTGAAAAAAAGAAATTAACTTAAGTTTCTTAAGTACCAATTATATTCTTAAGTATCAATTATATTTCTTTATTTCTATAGCATAACAAGTCTTATAATTTACATACATTATCTTCATCATTACAGTCCCTACAGAAACAGGGAGAAGTAAATTGAGCTCATCTGTGTCTCAGTTACAATCTTTGATCAACAAAAATCTACAGTCTGGGGATTCAAAAACTCTGCAACATCTTCCCTCCACTTGCTTTCAAGAACTTCCAACTGGAATCCATGCAGACTCTTATTTCTCTGCAGAAATCGCAGAGCCCATTAGCTAACTAATTAACCAACCGCTCAGATTAAGTACATAAATAAAAAGCCCTGCAAGAAGAAAAATGATAATCTGAAGATAGCAAAAAAAAAAAAAAAAGACTCTTTTCCCATCATCACATTTAAATGAGTTGGTGAAGCAAACCAGTTGAAGCCATTCAACTAAAAGAGTTTGACTAACATCAAACAACATTTAAAGTATACAGTTAAAATGAGAACAAAGTTTTCCCCCTCAAATTCCCTTTACTATTACTAACACCAGCAGGGCTTCCCTGCAGGAAGGTTATCAATAGCATTAACTTCCTGCAATATGTTTCAGCATATGGGAAAACCAGCCTACTTTCTGTCTCAGGGAGTCAGCTTCTCCCAATCTATCCAGGTCACATGTGTTTTTGTAAAACAGTTGCCCTCAGAGAAGTCTGGTCCCAACTACAGGGAGGCTATTGAGCATAGCTACCACTACCACACCTAATTCCAGAAACCTAGTGTGAAGTACTAATTTTGTATCTGCCTAGAAACAATTATCCCGACAAACTCATTTCTTCCTGCCCTTCTCTATAGATTGCTTAAAGAGACAGCTCCCTATTAGGCAAATGGATTACAGTAGCATGGGGAGCCCCTGTGTTCCTGGATTTTCAGCACCATGGGGCTGCTTTCTGCCCAGCATCAGTGCAGTCCTCTGTTTAAGAGCAGCAGCAATCCTCCCTCATCCTCATAAAGGCAAGGATTACAGCAGTGTGTTCCCACATTTAATTCAGCCGCTGTGATGTTTCTGACTGGCCATGTAGTTGGGCTGATCAAACTACCCTCTTTTCCTGGGCATTCTGAAAAATCTGCTGGAGTGGTGTTAGCAGGACAAACCAGAGCAATGGGTCTTAGAATGCATAATAATATACAGAGCTGTTCACTTCTCAAAGCTATTTTTTCAGTCTGTCTTCAAATACAAACAGATGCCAATGCTTTGGTCACATACATTTACTTAGTAAATATAACAGCTAGGAACTTTTTTTCAATTACATATTAGATTCTGATATAATCATATGTTTCTAAGAGCTAAAGCCCTAGAGACAAATCTATAGTACCTATCCCTTAATCTGCCCTTGTATAGATGGCTATCTAACTTGTGAGCGCAATCAGTTAGATATGTATGCTTTTATCTTTGTGTTCAAAACTGCATCCACAAAAATTGTAAATCAGGAAAACATTAAAAGAGTGTTTTAAAAAAATCAGGCTCAAAATATTCGGACAAAGAGATGCTGTATTCCTTCCAGGAAAATTAGGTGTCTGATCCTTATTCACCTTTTGTATTGAAACAGGGAGTTTTAGGAGTGCAAGCAATGCAGAACAGACTACTTTATTTAAGAGCTCTAGGGGGTAACCAACTTAGTTGGTACAGGATAAATTTAAAAAACAAAAACTAGTCCGGTAGCAAAACTTTAAGGGTTCATCTAGACTACACTAAAGTGTTGAAAGAGGATATGCATATCTTCTTCTGATTTCACTTTCAAAATCAGACCTTTTGAAAGTTAAAGTAGTCAAAACGCAGTTTTTTTCCGGCAACATCCCCCTTTTTCAAAAAGCTGCTTTTCCTCAAAAAATGAGGTTTACACAGCTTTTCAAAAATGGGGGGGGAGCGTTTGCTGAAAAAAAATGCATCTCAACTACTTTCACTTTCAAAAACTCCATAAAGGAAACATACACAAACCTGTTGGACAACACCTCAATCTAACTAATCACTCTTTAAAAGATCTCCAGATGGCTTGTCACAAACAAACTCTACCAGCCAAATACATTGGGAAATATTGGAACTACAGTTCATCTGCAAGTTCAATTCTCATGCTAATGGACTCAATCAAGATGAGGGGTGGCTGGGCCATTACCAAACTAACATTCAATGCAGGTGCAAACAGCTCTTTGTGTAGATTCCTGTGTTAGTACCTCCCTCCCCTCCCCTCCCCTCGCCCTCTCCCCCCATCTATTGACTTTGATCCTTATCTGCTTCGTTTTACTGGTCAATCTTCAGGTGCTTTCTGATGACCCTTCTGCCTTCCTGTTTTTCCCTTTGATTTTTTCATAACCTCTGCTCCTTGTTTCACGCCTGCTCCCCCACCCCTCCTTTTTTTTCTTCCCCCTTCTCCCAAATTTATTTTGGGTCTGCACATCCTAAACTCAAAACTCTGGTCAGCTGAAGAAGTGGGCTGTGCCCATGAAAGCTCATGATACCATCTACATGTCTTGTTAGTCTATAAAGTGCTACCGGACCAGTTTCTGTTTTTTAAGTTTACTTTATTTAACTTTGATGAAACTTTTCTTTCTAGAATTAATAATATTTCTCAAGTTTCCTATACCATACTATACATTAATGATGTTTCACCAACAAATTACAACACAATTTTAGAACATATTTTATATCTGTAAGCATTTTAGTAAGGATGTTTGTAAGCAAATTAGTATTTAAAATGTTCATGAGTCATAAAGCACAGAAAATAATAATTACACATATGCTCAGTTTAACAGCTGAAATATTAGCATTTTCTTGTACATTTGCAGGAATATAATGATGAAACTATGTGGAGCAGATAACCTCTCTTTTCATAGCCATAATTTACTAGCTATATTTTCATAAAATTTCCAAAATAATGTGCAGTTCATTGTTGTACCAAACATTGTGATCACAGTTGGTTAAGAAAAAGGGATGCATATTTGATGAACATTTTTGTGAAAAAAAAAATCTTTATTTCATTGAAAATCTTTAGCCACTTCTAATTAGGTTTTACAGATTAAAATACTTTGTTTTCAGTGGTATAATGTTTAAAGTGACATTTTTATTCCATTTTTCTGTTTGCTAATCATTCTTGAACACAGCTTCTAATCCATACATGGCGCAGCAGATGGTGAGCTGTGACTTGCTATCTAATGTGCAATACTTGCTCATTTTGTTCTTCGAGGAAGAATATCAGGGAGGAGCATAAGTGTCATGTAAGAGAAATCAGATGGGGGGAAGGAGATAACGGAATAATTCTGTGCACCAAAACCCAACTATCTGCATTGTTCTATATACCATGCAGAAACCCTGCTAGCAATTGCCTCATTTATATAAATAGCATATGGCTGCATCTAACCATTGCTCCTACTGAGGTAGATGCTTGGTAGCTATTGTAGTATCTGCTCCTGAAGAGGAACTCCACAGCATAGTTCAATGATGAGCCAGTGAATCCATAGTGTCAAACTGCATGCTGATCACGTCGGTATCAAAATGTAAGCACAGATTCTCTATTGCCTAGAATCCTGTGCAATTCTTTACAATTGTGCAATCATGACTAAAGCTTCCTTTTTTTAGAACTTTACTTTTTCATTTGGTGAAAATGTAAATATATATATATATATTTATTTAGCCTCTGTCCTTATTACAAATTTACATGAAAGATACTAATGTAACACCCTAACAAAAAATAAATGTCATAACCCCATTTTTCACAAAACCAAAAACAATAAAATAAAACAAAAACAAAAACTAAATTATGGAAGAAAAATTCTCCAGCTCTATTACTAATATTATACGTCCAGTCACTATATAGAGTACAGAGCAGTACAAAATTGGACCCTTAAATAGAGATGCTCACTCTCTTCTCATAGGCATTTTAGTTCATGCACTTATTACAGAAGGTCACTCAGGTCGTGCCATCGTAAGTTATGTAAAGTAGGCTGTCAGCCGATGGTCAGGGCAGAGTGTGCGTGTGTGTTACACCCGAGTCTTTAACTGCTGGGACAGAAGGCCCCATCGCAGTGGGCAGTCTAGGAGAGACTGACGGGAGCCCCAAGGAGTTTAACGTCCGTGTCTTTGTCTGCTAGGATTGGGATCCCTTCGCGAAGGGCGGCCAACAGGCCGACAGACGCCCCAGAGTTTACAGGAAAAGCTTATTACATCTCAGATTTTGACTGCTAGGATACAGGATCCCTTCGCAGCGGGCAGCCTAGGAAAGGCTGAGAGATGCCCCTACGGATCTGTCCCCCTGGAAGTGACACGATCCAAATGCCCAGCTCTACCTGTATCTGTTCCTTATGACCGGCTGGAGTTCTTTTAAATTGTACTTGGTTCTGTTACAGCAACTGAAGGAGTCAGGTTAAAACTTAATCAGTTACAGGTTTATTAAGAAGGCTTATAAAGCATATGGTTACAATGGCTATTGCTCTATTTCTTAACTGCTAGCAAATACGGATTTTAAATGGTTACAAAGGATAAAGGAAGATAGAAAATAATGGTACCAAGTGACAGCTTAATCTTTAAAGAGCTCTATTCTATGCATGCACTAAAAACAAAGGACACATACGAGTACAATTTTTACCCCTTTCTGCGTCGCTCAGTCCCTGCGTGTCAGGCCAGGATCGGTCCCTCAATTCCTTGGAAAGATGAAATAGGAGGTGGGCATCCCCATGGAAACCTCGGGAGGCAATACACCTAACCCGACCAGCAGAAAAGGGTGGATTGGTACTCAAAGTGAGTGTGCTGCTGGACCCATCTTTATACCCATGAGGTCACGTATTTCTCTTTCTTATCTGTGATGCCAAATGGTGCTGGTCCATCTTTGTGATGCCAGTTCTTACAAGGGAGTTGTGAACTTAATTTATACTTGTAAGAGACATAACTAAATTGGGAGTATTGGGCGTTCTTTCTCAGTGGGAGATTCCTCTCCCAGGGACGGCTGTGTGTGATCGTATCAATATTAGGTGCCAGCCAGGGCAGTTCTCGCAGCCTCGAAGTCAGCTTATTGCCTTGATTGTTCTTTCTCATATCTATGTTTTCAGCTTACCCAGGGTCAGATCAACCCGCATATCCTGGCCTCGCATCGAGGCTTCAAAGGCTATGCTGATTTTATTGCTCCTTCTCTGCCCTGCATTCTCCAGGCACCTCAGAGGGGCAAACAAGATGGATGTGACAGGGGGCCTGTCTGGCTACATAGGCCCATATAAGTAATTCTGTTATTTACATTTTACAATGTAAGCTACACATTTGAAATAAGAATCTAGTCATGCAAAAACAATTCAGACTTGTCCTAACCACACATAATACCAATGATTTCAGTCTTGAACCCACAGTCTTAGGGAAATATCTTGTGGCCTTCAGTGTGTTTCTCCCTCAGTTAGGGCTGCTTATGTGGCATTATTTCATCCTAATTGCATTACCAGTAACATTACATAACACTATAAGGCTACATTTACCAGTAGTAACCATAGTTATTGTATGGATCCTTTTCCATGTAGAGAAGTTACTGTGCTATTCCAGAACCATTGAGTGGCAACTGTTGATAAATGTGGGCTTTATAATGGCATACACTGTACTGCTTTATCCCATGTTCTCTCACAGTCATGTGAATGAGCCCCTCGGTATTCAGTCACCCTGCTGAATTCCTGCGCTCTCACCAGATTTTCCTCAGTCGATAAAGTTGATATATATGCAAACACTACTTCTTGAAATCATTTAACTGGTCTAATACCTATTCACTCTTTCTTTGAAAATTATTTTCTATACAATGTCAGCTCCATACTCTTTTTGCACTGCATGAACTAATACTGTAAAAGGTATATTACTATTATTAAAAAGAGAATCTTAACACTCTCCAAATCCTCATTCAATATTTACACTTAACTTAATCAAAATATATGCATTTTAATCTGTGGAAGATGACTTTCAGATTTCCATTAGTTTAATTTTTGCAAACAGCCTAGCTGATTGACTTTGGGAATTATTCCC
>JANRFK010001234.1:89369883-89384595 GCA_030068395.1 Apalone spinifera | reverse complement strand
TTTTTTTTTTTTTTTTTTTTTTTTTTTTTTTTTTTTGTCCTGAAGTTGCAAATTGATTCAGACACATGATAGAAATGATCTAAAGGGGCCCTGGTACTTTCATCCTGAAATCAAAAGGAATGAGGTGCCTAAACACCCTTTAAAATATGGTTGTAGCTTTGTTTTAATTCCTTCATTTGGTAGAATAACTCCAAATAAACAAGCTTGAATTTCTTCAGTTGCCTATTCTGAATGTCAGAAATGAAGGGAAATTGTGAACTGCAAAGCAGTTGTTGCCATGGTTGGAGTAATCAAATGAGCTTTCTATTTGAAGAACACACCTGTTTTATCTATACACACAGCCAGTGACCTCTACATTTTCAAAGAATTGTTTGAGGATTATCTGCATGACTCCCGTTAAAATCAATGGGAATTATATAGATAAAACCCAGTTCAACTCTTTGCAAAATTAAGGTTTGGATATTCAGAACATCTCCCATTTAATCTGCTTGGAGCAGAAAATTAGCTGTTGGTTGCTGAAATACTCCCATTCATCCACAATTACATGGGGGGAGAGGGGAATAACCACATGATATTTTACAAATACAAAATTTAGATAATCTGGAAACAGGCCATGGAGTACTTACACAATATTACCTGCAGATGAAAATGTACCTACTCTGTCAGATATAATTTTAACTCTGAAGCTTGTTTTCTGTTTGCAACATCCATATATTTTTTTTAACCAGTGAAGTCTGATATTTTTTCACATTTAATATGTATCATTCGTTGCAGTAATCACTTTGTGTTTAAAGGAGGGAATAAGATAATAAAAAATACTGAAGTCTGATATGACATTCTTTGTTTTAGTACAATGGGAAGGTCTTCCGAGGGTCTTGGCTGGCCATGTTTGCGATGGAAAGTTAAATCAAATGATATTTTTCTGCTGTAGTACTCACTACAAACCTCTTAGTATAGTCTCTATTCATATGATCTGATTAAACACATTTAAACAGTGAAGCATTTCCCCCATTTCTGTTGTACATGGTAAGAATGTATTATTATTTCATCACTTTGAGAGACATTATTAAAGTTATAAGGAAGATTCAGCCAATATATTATTAAAGAGACATAGCTCCCCAAAAAAGCCACACTTAGGAAAGACAGGATTTCCATTTCTCTCAGGGCATTATCACCATCTTGTCTTACTAATTCGGAAGAATAAGATCCCATAAATATCATTCATATACTGTCACAAGGACAGAACCACAGAAAGCATCCTGATGGGCTTAGGATGCAAACTATGGTCTAGTGCAGTGGTTCCCAAACTTTTTGGCATCACGCCCCCTTTTTTATTTTTGAGAAACCCTCACGTGCCCTCCTCTCCACCCCTAATAGCAGCAAAAAAAAAAAAAAAAAAGGGAACTGACCGGGGCCGAGAAACAAAAATAGCAGCAAAACTTAGGGATGTGGGAGGGCGGAGCAAGGGCTGAGTCGCCTTGCACCCCCATGGAATTTCTTCATGCCCCCCAGTTTGGGAACCCATGGTCTAGTGGATTGCAAATTGGGCCAGCAAAAGACAGTGTGAAGAATGGTTTGGATTTATTGTTTTTCTGGCTGAAGAGTAACTAAGGGTTAAATCACTTTAAAAACTATGGAGTCCTATGGTACCTTAAAGAGTAAGAAGTCCACTGCTTAGTGGAATTTTTAGCCACACATTAGGCAGTGCTGAGTTGTGTAGGCTCAGTGTGCATAGGGATATTTAAGCACCTAAGAAGGGAATTTTTAGAATCTGGCCATCTGGGCAAAGAGCCACCTAAGCCAGCCAGGAACAGCTGATCTAGTGCACCTGGCTGACAGGCCAGATATAGGTACCTCCTATATCTGTGTCTGGAAACTCAGTTCTTCTAGAATTCTTCTAAGAAACTTAACTCTTCTAGAGTTTGGCACCTAATACTGTAAGGTAGCCCATGTGCTAACAGCTGACACCATCTCTGTGCATTTCCTATTCATGCACCATTCTCTCTCTTATTCCTCTATGTTTCCCTATGATCCCCAGCTGTCTTTTGTTCAAGTACTGTTTTTCTCTCTCAATGATCTGTGGCCTAGACCTGTATCAAGTTATAGGCCTGTTCTAAACATGCCTATAGAATTGGGCCCTGTTAGCAAGAAAGACTTGTAGAATTTTTAACCCCACAGGTTAAAAACTTTGGTTTAGGGCCTCCAGGGATTCAGCTTTGGTTAAGGCTCTGAGGATACATCTACACAGCAGCGTTATTTTGGAATAACTGACATTATTCCGAAATAACAAAGAACATTATTCCAAAATAACAAATAACGTTGAGGTGGAGCACTTCTCACTCCGACACATGCCAACCCTCATTTCATGAGGAGTAAGGGAAGTCAAAGGAAGAGTGTTCTTCCTTCAACTTCCTGCTGTATTGACAGCACTTACAGCCAAATTAAGCTATTTCAACTTAAGCTACGCAATTGATGTAGCTGAAATTGCGTAGCTTAATTCAACATTAGCCCTTCTGTGTAGACATACCCTGAGAAACTTATTAGATGTAGAGAAGTGTGAGCACTTAGGCTGCTTTGAATAGACCAACTGGTGAAAAATTGAGTGCCATTGAAACTTAGGCATGTAGAAATACTAGGCAACACCTGAGCTGTGACTCTTTGAAAACTTTAGTGTTGTCTACATAATAAACTTAGGCACCTGAATACCTCTAAGTAATTTACCTTCAGTGACATTTACTAGTTCATAATAGAAGCCTGTTACACAGCAAAGAATCAAATATAGGTCTGCTTCGTCCTTGGCTAGAACCTTAACTCTTGGTAGTCCTACTTCAATTTCCTCATCTCTTTAACGAAAATAAAGGCATTAATGTTCAATTTTTATTGAAAGGCATTTTGATATTTCCAGATGAAAAGTGCAGGTCAATATATTGTAGGTTCAAAATATTTTGATAGTTTTTCAAGTAAGAAAAAGCAAAAATAATTTAAACAAGCTTCTGAAGCATAAATCTTCTGTGGCCATTCAAATCAAGTATCACAGACATTTTACATCTCAATTTGTTTTTAAATTCTGATCTGGGTCAATATTACAAGTGAAAGTGACCTGTGAATCATTTTTTGCTTCTTTATGATGTACAAAAGAGGTCTTAATTTCCCTCTGTAATAATATGTCTTTCTACTTTTGTTTACCTTGTTAATATATCAGAAATGTCAAGTCTGGTCAATCCCTGCTTTTGTAAAAACTTACTGGGATTTCTATGGGTACTTATGATAAAGAGGAAGGTGGGAGGACTGTGGAATCCTTTCATTCATATTTCCTGGTTAGTTTAGGACAGGGACCTGATATTTTAAAGTTACTTAACCTTACTCTGCCCAAAGTAAATAAACAATCTGAACTTTGTGTAAACTTTGTACTGTACTGACACTGAAATTTGTTAATGTTCAAAAAAATGTTTTTTGTTTATTTTGTAAACAATTAAAGCATGGATTATTGCAATTCCCTGTTTCAGCTATAACTGGAAATAGAAACATTCCAAAATAGACTGTCTTTGAACTATTTTCAGCCCATCTAGAACCAAAAAGTATTGTGACTTTTACCAGAGATACTCTGCTTGTAAGTTGTCCATGGATAAGTTTCTAAATATTCCTAAGAGAATCTGAACCATTAAAATTTGCTGAGCATGATTTTGAATTCAGTACTATTCTAAGTCCCAATCCACATGATAACAAGATAGCTTTCCCTGCTGCAACAGTTTTATTAGCTTATTCAATATAATAGGCAGATCATCAGCTATCTCGGATAAGCCTGAAGCTGTTAAAATTTAAGTACACAGCCATATGATACAGCAATATAAATTCTAACATTTCCACATGATTTGTAAAATTGCTTGTTTTATGGGCCATAGAAAGAAAAGCAATATGGGATCAGAACAGATTCTCTGAAGAATTGTATATTCACAATGTGTATTCCATTCAACTGATAATTAAAAGATATGCATAATAGAATATATAATTTCATTTCTCTCTGACAGTATTTGACAACCTGGAATTTATTTTTCACTCCTAATTTTCTGCACATCGTAATTTGAGAGACATTTCCCAATGTGTTGTCAAGTACGTGGTGTGAACATACTTTTCACCATACCGCTGTGACTTAGAGTGGATGTGAAAAAACTACCTTGAGCACATTCCTTCTTGGAAAAGCCATGGTAATTTTATTTTCCTATCCAAACTCAAAAGCAGTAACTTTGAATGACATCTTTAGCTTTTTTCAGAGATGACATATGTTGGCGTTATTAGAGGAAGCCTTAACATTTTGCCTAAGAGTAAGTCCTGGTACCAGAGGTCATCAAGCAATTTGCTATTGCAAATTAAGATCTCTCTTGTATTAGATGATTTCCCTGCTTGTCAGGAATTATTCTCATCGCTGTGCTAAGATGCAGTTTGTAATGGAAGTGATAGTGTAACATATGGCCTTTGCTGTAGGATGGCAGAAACATATTCTGTTACTCATAGGCTATTAATCAGCTCCTGATGTTCTGCCCTTAAACTATATAACCTCACTCCCGTGTTCTGCAATAGAAAAATCACTCAAGCAGAGTATTTAAAGGAAACTCCAGTTTATCTTATAATTTCAAAAGAAGCAGCCTATATTTCCCTCTGTAATTTCAGTTTCTTTTTGCAGTGCTAAATGTGAACTGATGAGTGCATTGGTACTGCAACAATTATAATCTTATGGGTAACTAAATTGCAAAAACTATTCATTTAATGTGATGTACCTTTTCTAAAAAATAGAATTAGATGAATTTATTTTGTACAATATATGAAGAAGTCTTCTTTGTAGGTAGTGACATTTTTCCTCCATCTGTTTTTTTCTCTTTTACATAACTTACAAAAAGTCTGTTCTGAAAGGTTTCAAAAGGGCATTTCCTCATTGCAACAGATTGAGTGGATTCACTGACAAAGAAATTATGCACAGCTATACAAAACTCAATACAAATATGCTGCAATAAGCAAAATAGAATAACTTAATTCCTTTTGGTACTGAAACATCACAAAAATAAACCCACAAGCTATTTAAATCCCAGACAATTTTAGTTTAGATGAGCTAAATTCGAGTGACAACAAAATGCGGATAAAAACCTCTTATCATCTTACACTTATGCAAAAAAACCCACACCATTAAAATTAAACCAAGAGAAACCCAAATGTTTGGAATTATGCACACTCACAGTTAAAATAATTTGGACTACCTTAACATTACCCTGAAAGTGACTCAGACTTCCTTTCTTTGTTCCTTAGTAATATAGCTAGATTAATTATTTTGAATTAAGGACTTGGACTACGGTGTTTTTCGTATGTACAGTCAATAATTTAACATTTTAAACAGCTGTTAGATTTTCACAGCTTTTCAGAGGTGCAGCCTTGGCTTCATCTCATAGGATCAGGCCATAAATAAAAAAATGAGGACTATCTGCTTTCTTTATGCTATCTAAACATGAATTTGTAAAGCAGTATTTTAATTGTATGATTGTGAAAGAAGGTCGACTGACATAACCATGAATGTTGCAGTAAGAACGCTCTTTTGCTTAAAGCTGAGCACATATATAAATGTTTGCAGCATTCAGACACATATAATTCAGAGTAAACCATTGCAGGGTGCTTTTTTCCTAAGCCCTGAGTGTGGGGCAATGCATAACTGCACTGCCTCAAGAGGTACATGAGAAAGGAAATGTGATTCAGACATGCTAATGATGGGTATACAGTCATTTTAATACATGCTAGTGTCACATTGTGAGGTAGGGGACACAGTTCAGAGCATCTATCTCAGTCAAACTGCCATAAAACAGGGCATGTACCACAAACTAGTGGTATATTTTATCATAAAATTCACCAAGTCAGTAAAAAATGTGTGTTTCCAAAATACAATACTAGTTACGAAGCCCCAGACAGTCCCATTCAAGCCCTCTAGTCCTTCATGCATCACCCAGACAAACTAGACTTCTGTGATAAATGATTATAAAAACCAAGAATCACATATATTAGGTTCTTCCAGTTCCAAGGAATCAGACATATACCTCAGGTCAAATATATTTCAGATCTTATTAGAAAACAAGCTGGCATCCCTCTTTTAGCATAAGGGGAGGGAGGGAACCATCTTCATCTCCAATGGTTTTATTAATGATGTTTCAACATTTCATAACTTTTACTACAGATGTGGTTTAAAATGACTAAAAATTAAATGTTTCATTAAGAGATGAACAATATTTATTTTTCCTGACAAAAAATTTTTTTGTTTTGTTTCTCAGCAAAACAACCTGAAAAATATCTATTAGTTACATGATTCTAGTTAGCAGCAGCAGTAGAAAAGTAGTGTATAGTGTTTGTTCCCTGTCAGAATCCACATAGCTGACTTTTAGTAACCATTGTGTTTGTGCAACAAGGAGTCCTGTGGCACCTTATAGACTAACAGATGTATTGGAGCATAAGCTTTCATGGGCAAAGACCCACTTCATCAGATGCATGTAGTGGAAATTTCCATTGTGTTTGTGTAACTGGTTGGCAGATCTTCCTTCCTCTCAATTTCTGAGAATGTTGTTAATGTCATTCTAGCTACTGAAGCAGTATAGGATAGATTCCCAGATACTTCTATCGTGCCCAAATAAAAATACAATTAATAAACCTTGTGAGGACAAACAATTTTGATGGCAAAGAAGCTGCTATGTGGACACAAACTCAGCTCTGTCACCTGTTACCAGAAAAGGCGATCTGGATAAAAGTTGCAGTACAGAAAAGATCTTACACTGGTATAAAAATCAAAATGCAAGTGTTGTATAGGGAATTCAGAATAATTATGAAACAGCATGTTTTTTTCCTAGCTCAGCCTTAACATATATTTTGAAATTGTCATTTGATATTAATTAAGCATTTGATGTTCATTTACTAGAGAAACTTAATGAGTCTGATACAGAAGTCAACCCAAGCTTAATCAATTCCAGTCTTGAGCTGCTGCAGTGTGACACAGTTGCTGCAGTGTCACTCAGTTAACTGCTATATACATTTTCATCTGCTTCTTCCTAATTTGATCAATAATTAACATGTATAGTCTACAAACAGGATTATATCTTTTTCAATGCCAAATTAGGGAATGAAGGTATGGAATTAGGCCACCATTTTCATGCCTTCTGAAGTAAGGAACAAAATTCTTTATTACTAAGCGTATTTGACAAAATATAGTCCTTGTTTCATCAAGTGTTCATTCAAGCCTACTATTCATTCCTCACTTAGAGTCACAGTTCTTGGTTATTGTAGATGAAAAAGTTCAGAAGCAAATGATTCATAAGCAATTCCTAAATGAGGAATAATCTTTCTTAAAAATATAATGATATATAAAGGTGTCCAACGGCACTGACCCAAACCCACTATACTGGAGGCAAAAGGATATGCAAGCTTCTTTATGCACTTAGATAGTGTTTTGCAATACTTTTGCATTTGGAAACCTTGTTCAACAAACCACTTCAACAAACAATATAAAATTTAAACCTAGATCTTGATTGAGCACAATATTCTCAGACTAAGTCACTGGGGGTGTGTCTAGACTGCATGGCTCCATCGACGGAGCCATGTAAATTGGGGTATTCGTCATAGTCAAAGAAACGGGGATTGTCAAAGAAGCGGGGATTATTTAAATCCCCACTTCATTAAAATAAACATGGCCACTGTGCTGTGCCGACAATCAGCTGATCCAACACAGCACGGCAGTCTAGATGTGGATCTGTCGGTTTGGGAAGCCTTTGCCGACTGATCCCTTATGCCTTGTGAAACGAGGTTTACGGTACTCAAGTTTACAGTACTCAAGGGTTCAGAAAAGGGCAACTAAAGTGACTAGGGGTTTGGAACAGGTCCAATATGAAGAGAGGCTAAAGCAACTTGGACTTTTCAGTTTGGAAAAGAGGAGACTGAGGGGGGGATATGATAGAGGTATATAAAATCATGAGTGTGTGGAAAGGGTGAATAAAGAAAAGTTATTCATTAGTTCCCACTAGAGGACACCAAATGAAATTAATGGGTAGCAGGTTTAAAACTAATAAGCGAAAGTTCTTCTTCACATAGCGCATCGTCAACCTGTGGAACTCCTTGCCAGAGGAGGCTGTGAGGGCTAGAACTATAAGGGTATGTCTACCTTATAGGGAGGCTAATGTAGGCATTTGAACTTGCAAATGAAGCCCGGGATTTAAATATCCCGGGCTTTATTTGCATGTTCCCATCCAGCCGCCATTTTTAAATGCCACTAGTCCGGACTAGCTGCCTGCGGCTACACGCAGCAGTTAAATGGTAATTTGAACTAAGGTCTTATGTTTCCATCCACTAAGTTTTTGTGGATGGAAGAATGTGAGTTAGAAATATTAAAGAATAAGGCAAAATCACAAAGATATTAATATTATTTATATATTTGAATTCAATTTACTCAAAGCTTCCATTGAACCCACAGTTTAAGACCCAAATACATTTGCATTTCTTGAGATGTGAAATGATAATACCACATATAAGGTGAAAAATAAACAGTATTACCCAGTTAAGCTTATTACATTTTGTATGTATGTATCATTATTAAAGGAAACAGTGCACAAGAAGATATTTTTAAACACAGAATCTCTTAGGAAAACTTAATTCCGATTTCAGCAGCAAAAATTAATTCCCCGTATTAATAGTGATAAGAAGATAAATATTCTCTCATAACTTGTGCATTTTCTGTCTATCTCAATAGGTACATAATCTACATGGTTGTTGTTTTTTAATGTGTAGGCTTCCAAAGCATAATTGATACAGCATAGATGTGTTTTAGAGTCTGAGAATGTATTTGAAATAATTAAGGGGGTTCCTAATTTAAAGATCCAGGGAATAAAATCTTGTCAGAGGGAATAGGAAAAATGTACTGGCTGAACTCAGAGGTGACCTAAATAGTGGTATAAATTATGTCAGTAAGTCTGTGTCAGTATGTGTAACCTGATATGATTTACATGCTGGGAGAACAGAAATGGAGTGAAACAGAGTAGTCTGACATCTTTAGGAGTAATTGTGTCCTTGGAACAAACAACCATGTTTTAAGGTCTGTGCCAGTGAGAGCACCTGTTCTTACAAAGTAATTGCCAACGTAATTGGGAAAGACTAAAAGTACCATGGGGAAACCATGCAACAAAGGTGAAGTGAGTGTAGCCTAAGACAGGGGAGTCATTAAAGCACCTTTTAATGCACTTTAGATAGTAAGTTCCTTGTTTCCTTGGGAGAGAGACTGTACTTTCATGTCCTGTCTTGAGTACAACATCACGGTTTAACAAGCCGTGAAAGTAACTTTTAAAATTTCTTATAGGTACCATCCTATTGCAACTCAGGTCCCTGCCAGCTCCTTAAATAGCTCCCTGCTGGCTTTTGCTGCAGCTCAGCCAGCTCTTGCTGGAACTGCACACCTGGGTGCACTGGCTTACTTTCACCTCTGGGTTTACAAAAAAAAAAAAAAAAAAGAAGCAGGAATTTTCTCTTCAACCAGCAGGTATGCCCATGGCTGCAATATAGCTCACCTTCTGCAAGGGAAATAAATTCTCCCCACACTTCCTACACAGATGTTAAAGCCAGTTGGTCTAGATCAGTCAGAAGTTATGGGCTTGATACAGAAATTACTGTATAAAATTATCTGGCCTATGTTATTCAAGAGGGCAGAATAAATTATTATCTTGTCCCTTCAGACCTTAAAATGTATTAATTTAGATTCTTATAGGAATAGACCCTGAGGCTACATCTAGACTACAAGCCTCTTTTGAAAGTGTCTAGTCTACAAGCAGATTTTTTAAAAAAGCGAGCTGCTTTTTCAAAAGAGAGTCTAGACGACCTCTTTCAAAAAAGCACGGTTTGGATTCAATAGCACCTTTTTTCGAAATAATACGTTCAAAAAAAGGCATTATTTCTCGTAAAATGAGGTTTACCGCAATCAAAAAAACTGCCGCATTCTTTCGATTTACTTTTGAAAGAGCACGGCTGCAGTCTAGACACAGGAGAATTTTTTTTCAGAAAAAGACTACTTTTTTTGAAAAAACCCTGTATTCTAGACACACCGTGAGAGGTTTCTTCTTTCCAGATGTGGTTCATGGGTTGCCAGGTGGGATGTAATGGGGTTGCTGTCTGCTCTGTAACTCGGGGTTCCCCTATGCTGTGATGTGTGATTCCCACTGACTCACCCACATGTGTATTGGCCCAGACACCTAGTCCCATTCTGAGCAGGTAACAAGGAGCTTCCCTGGGGAGAGACAAAGGAAGGGAAGCGGAGACGGACACCTGGCTGGGGGGCAGGGCCTGGGAGCTAGTCAGTCTTGTCTGGAAACACATGGAGAGAAGAGACTAAGCTGAGTACTGGGGAGTGAGGAGGGCAGTGGACCCCTACCCCAACGGCTCTGAGGCTGCCTGGCCTTGACTTCTTTAACCACATCACGTCTACGCTGTGCTGTATCCTGGAGAAGCAATAAACCCTCTCTATTTTACTGGCTGGTGCAGTCTCATCTTGCTGCTACGGGGGTGTAGGATCGGGGGGGATCCCCAACGTGCCATCACATCAGGTATCCAGTTTTTTATGAGTTTTTGAACCCCAAGCGGCAGCTCGCCAGATCCCATTGGTTGAGAACTCTGGCCAAAGCTATGGGTAGAGACAGTGTGTGGAGCCTTCTGGCTGCCTCGCCTTCTAAACCCAAAGGGACCAGCCACTTTCAAGGAGCTTCTTGAGGTAAGCACTTCTGGAGCCTGCACCCTTCACCCCACCCCTGGACCCCAATCTCCTGCCCCAGCCCACAGTCCCCTCCCTCACCCTGAACCCTTAATTTCTGGCCTCACCCTGGAAACCATACCCTCAGCCCAGAGCCCTTATCCCCTCACACACACCAATACCCTGCTTCACCCACTCCTGTACTCTGAACCCCTTGTTTCCACCTCCTGGCCTGGAGCCCCCTCCTGCCTCTCAATAACCATACCTCTCATTTTTGGTCCACCACCAACCCTAGACCCAGCCCAGTGGATATGAGCAAGTGAGAGTGGGGATAGCAAGCAATGGAGGGAGAGAGGATGGAGTGAGCAGTCCTGGACCTCAGAGAAGAAACAGGGCAAGGGCATTCTTTTTTTTTTAAATTAGAAAGTATTCAATTCTAGTCTATCTAAAATATATTCTGTGTACTGGTCTATGTGTGTCCCTCTGGCTCTCCAAAGGCTTCACAGAATCATAGAAGATTAGGACTGAAAGAAACCTCTGGAGATGATATAGTCCAACCTCCTGCTCAAAGCAGGACCAACCCCCCAGTAAAGCATCCCAGCAAGGGCTTTCTCCCACCCAGGACTTCTGTTTTATCAGTTTCGCAGAAGTCCTGCTTTAGACATATAACCTCTTTACATGTGACATTATTTTTTCTACCTGGGACGAGAAGCTAAATTTGTCAGGTTAGGCTGAACCCACCTCTGTTAAAAAGCACAATCATCCCATTAAAAAGCTCTTCTGTAAGATTCAAGTGGTATAGGCTGCTCACGCTACTGACTTTCACTTAGGGCATGGCTACACTACAGACTTTGGAGTGGCACAGTTTCAGCACTTACTATTCAGCTGTGCCACGGTAGTGCAGACATTGCCTAAAGCAACAGAAGAGTTTTTGCACATTGGTGTTGCTGAGTGGTGTAGCTAGATTGATGGAAGAATCTGTCCTTTGACACACTTAGGTCCACTTGACTACAGTGTTTAGAGTTATGAATTTTTCACTCTCCAAGAGAGGTCCACCTACATGTTAAGTGTAAACCACACCTGAATACTTGAGTAGTTAGATTATTTTTAAGGTAGTATAAACCAGATAAAAGAGGATTACATATGCTTAATTACTGTATGAATAACCAACACTAGTTACATTTTACACAGGTCTGTGAAGTATGTTTTATCTTACACCGCCATCCTGGGAAGAATCATAAAACCCTAAGATAAATTCAAGAAATACCTATTCCAATGCAGGTGCTAGAGACTGTGTTCATTCTATTGTGTACTTTTAAAACATTCTATATTTAATAGAATTGGTGAACAATGTTATTATACATTACATTAGAATATTTTTTTTTCTGTGCCTAGATTCTATACCAGTGAGAAAGTCCTGATCAAAGAAAAACTGTTTCTTCAAGAAATTATATGAAAATAAAATATTTGGAAGGGGAGATAAATTCTACAGGAACTGCCGTGTCTTCTCTGTGATCCCTGTGATAGAAAAGCTATGCAAGATTTGAGCATTGTATCAGAGTTGTGCTAAGTAAAAAGTGTTCATTGGTGATACTGTTTATGAGTATTGACTTTCTCACATATTCCTGTACAATTCGACCAAATTAATCCAAAATTGTCTTTGGTACCAGGACTCTTCTAAACTTGCATCCATGGTAGATTCATATACCTTTATTGATGGATATAATTTACAATTTTTGTGTCTGTATCTGAGAATAAGCTCAGGATATACTTTCCCTTAAAGCAATGAATTCTTCTTTAGCTCCAGATCCCATTGTAGGCTCTAATTTGGATTGTAATAGCCCTAGATCTATTGATGGAACACATGAGAATATTACCATTACATTTTCAGTTCAGACTGGAAATGGAACATACTTTCATGTAGTAGAGTAATCAGATGAGCAGAAAAACATGCTTTCTTATTTCCTAAATCTTTTCCTATAACACATACAACAGAAAACTGTCCTATTCCTTTCCAGTACATGTTTTTCTTGTTAAAACAGATGCCATGTCTTTATTGTGTGCATGAGAAAGCATAGAAGCTGATGATCCAAGCTACATAGATACGTCTGTGTATCAGAAGAAGAGATAAAAACTGTGGCTGGTTTTTGACTGTCTTATTCATTTCAAACAGTTTAACTACTGGTTGTACTCTCTCAAAGGAAAAAAAACTACAATGCTAGGTCAACTAATAAGGCATTATTTATCTTGCAATAGATATAATACAGATTAGATATTTTTTGCAGAAGATGCTGTAATATAAAGAAAGATGACACTCCAAGAAAAAGCAATGAGTTCTTAATATTTCTCATGAGTAATGTTATTTTTAAAATGCCTACAATAAAGTGTAGCCTCATAGGGAGATATTGTTCTCATGCTAAGACCTTTCAGTTTTAGATACTGGATACTAAAGTAAGCAATTACAAGAAAAAGTGGAGAAAATGACATTTTCTGTGAAGTAATAGAATTAGAAATAATAAAACTAATTCATTGTTATATCGGTGCCAATGCACAACAGCTACAAAGTATAGTACTTCATAATGCTTGACTTAGAGTAGCTTACGTTCAGATAAATTTAGATGCAGTTGGGCACTTTTCAGTATGGATTCATGAATATGAAAACAAAATTATACAATCTTTCCTTTATATATTGTAAGTATGTATCATTTAAATATAAGCATATTTCCAAATATACAGAATATGAAATTTCTATATACCTAGAATTTTTATAGATAATATATATATATATATATAAGAGAAAGGAACAATGAAAAACTCTATAAGGTTGAATAGTTTTATACATGATGAGCAGAAAAACAGAAAAACTCTGATCCATTGTTTGCTTATACTGGAAATAAAGATAGAAAATGTAGCTGTGACCAAGCTGCAGAGTTCAGAGTTGAATTCCTTTCCATATTAACTCAAAGTTACAGATCTAGGAATGTGATATGAGCCTATCCTTAATGTAAACATGGAGAATGTTCATTGAATGCCACCATATAAAGATATTTGGACAAATCATCACTAATTTTTCATATAATGCCAAATTTCTCCTCACAGTTGATAGCACTTTCAATTTTAATAAAATATTTCAAGAGATCCCCTGCAGGTCAGAGATGTCAAGTTAATATTGTCAGTTAAGAAATCAGTTAGAGAAGTTTCTACCCAGGGGGTTTCTGTGATTTGAAAGTCATTGTGGTTGCAAGTTTTACTAAGCACAAAAAAAGCTCACTATCTTAATCTATGTAGGTCTGAAATTAATGATGAAGCTGCAGTACTGCTCTGATAATACTAAGTACTGAAACTTTATTCTTTTGAGACCAAAGCATGGTCTTACTGCAGTCTGCAGTTTTGAAACTGACTATAGGGTTTGGCCATTTGTGGTTTTCCACACACCTAATCACTTTAACCCTGCACACCAATATAAGAGAGAGAGGGTATGTCTACACTACAGCATTATTCCAAAATATCTTATTTCAAAATAGTTAATTCAAAATAAGTTATTTCAAAATAACGTGTCTACACACAAAATGCATTTCAAAATAGCATTTTGCTATTTTGAAATAGCCCGTCCACACTGAGTGGACTCTGAATCACATTTAAGGCTGGCCGGAACCAGTTCCAGCAGGGTACCAGGTCAGGATTTACTCAGTGGGGCTGCTGCCTCAGACTAACTGAGGTCTGTGCTTAAAGGCCCCCCACCCCTCCAGACAGCTGGTTCTCAGGTTTCCCTGCTTGCTTTTCTACCTTGATGAGGGACAGCAAAGCATTTTTGTCTCTGCGTGCTCTGGTTGCCCTCACTTGGGACATCACAGCACTGCAACATGGAGCTAGAGCTGTCCCTGGGTGCTCTGGTGCTTCTCTTGGATGCCTTGCTGTGAGCCTGGCTGCACTTGCTGCAGGCTGCCATCTGGAAGGTCCATCGG
>JANRFK010001234.1:89356239-89369783 GCA_030068395.1 Apalone spinifera | reverse complement strand
GGAGGAGCGGTAGCTGGGGAGGCAGCAGGCGCTGGAGCGGCAGGAGGCAGCACGGTCTGCTCCAAGGTCTGCAGGTGCTGGCAAATGGCATGGCACTCGGCAAGCTGCTCCCGCCAGAGCTGCAAGTCTTCTTGCACCCAGTGCTGGAGGGTGTGGTGCAGGGCTCATAGTGCCCCCAGGTTGGTACCCCTCCACTTCACAGGTGGGCCTGCAGAGCCCTCAGTGCAGGAGCATGTCCCGGGCGGGATGGTGAGCCGTGCACATGCAGCTGGTGAGGCTGTGGAGAAACAAGAGAAGTGGTCACTTATCCCTGGGGACACAGTGGGTGAAGCTCAGCCCCCCTCTGCAAGGTGAGGATGACCATTCCCTACATCATAAGAGCTGATGTGCTTGCACACAGGCCATGTTCAAAATGTCCTGCTATCCGCAGGAGTGGGAGCTGCCTCGAGACCACACCCATGCCCCTGTGGTGGATATAGTATGTGTGTGGGGGGGGGAGGGATGTCCCCTGCCTCTGTGTAGAGTGGCTTTGTGGAGGGAGGCTGGGTCCCTGGAGGCAAGAGAATGTCATGCGTCCTCACACATGTGTGTGGCTAATAGGGTAATGCCCCTGTGTGGCAGCCAGCTGGGTCCACATGCCCGGGTGGCATGGCACATGCTAACACATGCACAGGTTGCTGCGTGATCCTTGGACAGCAAGGCCCACACATGCAGTCCCTGGTTTCCATCCCCCTCCACCCCCCCCCCCCCCCCCCCCCCCCGCATAAGGGGACAGTGATGGCACTCACCTGTTGTTGCTTCCCTGGCCTGAGATGACACCGGTGACAGGTCCGCTGGGGCAGCTCAGGTGTCCTGGCTCATCGGGATGGTGATGATGGCCTCCTCTGGCTCCTGGCTCTCTTCCGCCTCTTCTTCGATGCCAGGGTTGATGACCACCTGGGGGGCACGGACTGTCTTACCCCCCTGGGATGCGGTCCAGGGCATTGAAATAGGGGCAGGTGTGTGGGTTTGCCTCTGGTTGGGAGCTGCCCCCTGTGGCCCTGGCATAGGCCTACCGCAGCTCTTTGATTTTCATGCACACCTGCTCCTGGCTGCGTATGTGGCCTTTGGTGGCCAGGCTGTCAGCCATTCTGCTGTAGACGGCTGCGTTCCTGCATGTAGTGTGGAGATCATGGACATTGGAGGCCTCCCCCCCAAACCTCAATCAGGTCCACGATCTCTGCACTAGACCAAGAAGGTGCCTGCCTTTTGTGGCCCCTGGCAGGCTCCTGGGAGCTGGCGGAGTGGTCCTGGGGTGTGGTGAAGGGCTGGCTTGCTCACTCCTGTTGTGGGGCCACTGGGTCAGAGGCAGTGACTGCTGGCTCTGGGCTGGCAGGCCTGGAGCTGGCACAGGCACTGTGGCCAGACTCTACCCCTTTAAGGGCTCTGGGGAGTGGAAGAGGGAGAGGAGTTTTCCTGGTTGTGCCCAGAGTGGCCAGCAGGGCACTCTGGGAAGGGCTGGAGGCCCCCTATTTTGAAATAAGCATCTACACAGCACTTATTTTGCATTAGCTATTTTGAATTTGGCATTATTCCTCGTGGAATGAGGTTAACCAAATTCGAAATAAGCCCTCTGCTATTTCGAATTGATTTCAAAATAGCGGTTTGGCTGTGTAGATGCTAGGAAAGTTATTTTGAAATAACAGCTGTTATTTCGAAATAACTTTGCTGTGTAGACATACCCAGAGCGAGAGAGAACTAATGAAAATATAGAAAAAATAACTGTTTTACATAATCTTCAGGGGGTAGCCGAGTAAGTCTGTACAGAAAAAACAACAAATGGTCTAGTAGCACTTCATAGACTAACAAAACATGTAGATGGTATTAGCTTTCGTGGGCACAGCCCACTTCTTCAGATGACCCGAGTTTTGCGTTTAGGATGTGCAGACCCAAAATAAATAGGAGAGAAGGGGGCGGGAGAGGGAAAAAAAGGAGAGGGGTGGGAGACAGGGAGCTAGAGGGAATTAGTAAGTATCTGAAGATTGGGTAGTTAAAACAAAACAGATAAGAATAAAGTCAATTGATAGTATCTTTCCTGACATAGGAGTCTATACAAAGAGCTGTTTGCACCTTCAAGGACTGTTAAGTGGGGCACTATCAACACTTAAAGGGACCCCTCTGCACAGCTGTTTCTCTGCTTTTGCTGCATGCTTGCCTGCTTCTTCAAGGGACAGCAAAGCTCTCTCAGTGCCTGTTGTGGTTGCTCTGCTTTTTTGGATGCCACAGCTTGTCTGTTGGTGCCATGGAGCTGGAGCTGCCCCTGGGCATGTGATGGCACCATAGAGCCATGCTTCAGTTTTTGCAGCACTTTGTGCCAGCTGCCTTCCTGGTCCTGACCAAGCTCAACCCCCGAGCTCTTTCTGGGGACCCTCCCCCTGCTTGTGGGACCTACACTCTGGCAACCGCAACCCACTGTGGAGAGGATTATGGAGCAGTGGGATGACCAACAGTGGCTCCAAACCTTCTGCATTCGTAAGGCCACCTTTTTGGAGCTATGTTCCTGGCTCACCTCCACCCTCCGGAGATGTGACACCCAACTGCAGCCCGCCACTCCCCCGGAGAAGCGGGTCACAATCGCCATCTGGAAGCTCACCACACCCGACAGCTACCGATTGGTGGCCAACCAGTTTGGCGTTGGAAAGTCCACCATCAGGGCCCTCCTCATTGAGGTAAGGCACACTGGGGGTTGCAATCCCTGCAGGGGGAGAGTCCTGGAAAAGGGGGTCCCTTGGGAAATTGGGGTTGGGGCCTGTGGGGTGTGGAGTGGCTGTGTGGGGGGAATCCTGTCCCTGGGGGGTTGTGCCGTCCAGCCCTCACACAGCCCTGCTGCTGGGGCAAAGGCAGCTTTATAGAGAGTGGCTCTTAGGAGGGTTTTGAGGGGGGTATGGGAGGCGGTTGGGCACCGGTGAAGGGTTCAGGCACTCCCTCTCTCATTCTCTGCTTTGTGTTTGTTTGTCTCCTGCAGGTTGTGAGGACCATCAATTCCATCCTGCTGCGGAGGGTCATCCACCTGGGAGACCTGGACCTAATCGTGGCTGGATTTTTCTGAACTGTGCTGGAGCCATAGATGGGGCCCACATCCTGATCCAAGCACCAGAACATCAAGCGGCCAAGTATACTAATAGGAAGGGCTACTTTTCTATGGTGCTGCAGGCCCTGGCTGACCACCTTGGACAGTTCACAGACATTTTTGTTGTGTGGTAGGGCAGGACACATGATGCCCGCATCTTCAGAAACTCTAGCCTGTACGGAAAGCTGGAGGTGGTCACATTCTCCCCCACTGTGACTTTGTGGTTGGGGACATGCAGAAGCCATTGTGCATCATGGGGGATGAGGCCTATCCCCTGATGCCATAGATAATGAAGCCATATACTGGACTCCTGGACCAGAGCAGGGACCAATTTAATGCCCGCCTGAACTGGGCCCGGATCCAGGTCAAGTGCACCTTCGGCCACCTCAAGGTGCCTCTTGACCTGCATGGACATGGGGGAGCACAACATCCCTGTGTTGGTTGCGGCATGTTGTGTCCTTCAAAACATTGTGGAGAGGAAGACGGAGGCCTTCCTGCCTGGTTGGGGGGCAGACTCCAGCCACGAGGGGAAAGCCTTCCAGCAGCCGAGGACAGCTGCCATTCGCCAGGCCCATCAAGCCAGGGTGCACAGCTGACAGGCCCTGAGGTTCTCTCAAGGATGCCAGCAACTTTCCTCAGGGCCTCCCCAACAGGAGTCTCTGGCTTGCAGCCCTATCCCTTCACCACCACTCCCTTCACCCCTTCCCTGACCTCAGAATAAAGACATCTGTTTGGTTTTGAACAAAACGAAGTCTGTATTTATCTTACAAACCAAAAAGATGGGCAAGGAGAGGGGGGCTCATAACCTGGAGGGGGAGAAGGGTAGCTAGATGTGCCACCTCAGGTGCAGGGACCTCATCAGAGTTGGAATCGGATGGGTCTGGAGATCACAGTGGGGTGAGAAGGAGGGGGGGGCGAAGCGGGGTCAGGAACGGCAGGGGGGGCAGTGGGAGGGGGCATGGGCATCACCAGGGGAGGGAGCAGAGGCATCGTATTGGGGGCAGGCAGGGGGGAATGGGCATAGCAGAGGGGGCAGGAAGGTAGAAGCCAGGAGCAGCGATAGCAGGTGGTTGTGCCATCAAACTCTCTTGCAAACTCTCAATTAGAAGTAGCTAGCTTTGTGTTTTATCATGGAAAAGATTGAAAAAGACCTCAGGAAATCATCTATCCTAACCCACTATTGAAAACAGGATGAACTTCCAACTAAATCATCTCAGTCAAGCCTGGCCTTTAAATCTGCTGAGGATAGAGATTCCATCACCCCTCAAAGTAATCCAACCCACTGTTTCCCTCCTAGTGAAATAGTTTTTCCCAATATCCAGCCTAGCCTTCCTCCACTGCAACTTGAGACCATAGCTCCTTGTTCTGTCATTTGTCACCATTGACAATAGGCTAGCTTCATCCTCTTTAGAACCACCCTTCAGGTACTTGAAGTCTGCTATCAACTCCTCCCCTCATTCTTCTCTTCTGCAGACTAAAGAAACTCAGGTCCCCCAGCCTTTTCTCATAAGTCTTTGCCCCAGCCCACTAATAATTTTTGTTCCCTCTGATGGACTCTCTCCAATTTGTCAACATCCTTTCTGTAGTGGGGGTCTAAAACTAAATGCAATATTCTAGATGTGGCTTCACTAGTGCAATCTAGAGGGAAATAATCACATCCCTTCATGTGGAATTGTCCTTGCTCAATCTTCTTTAACTTTCTTTTGGCCCAATCCTCAAACTTCTCTAGGTCACTCTGGATCCTATCCTTACCCTCCACTGTGCCTATTTTGCTCCCAGCTTAGTGCCATCTGCAAACATGCTGAGCATGCAATCCAACCCCTTATTCAGATAGTTAATGAAGATGTTGAACAAAACTTGGAGCACTTGCTTGATACCAGCTGTCAACTAGTCACTGATCACTACCCCTTGAGCTCAACAATCTAGACAATTTTCTATCCATATTATAGTCCATTCATTCAAGCCATCTGAGTTTTCTGGATTTTTTATCTTTTCCCTTGTGCCTTAGGCTGCTATTTGCAAACTACTAATAAGCACCTCATATTAGTGTTTGGCTAATCTTGTTCTTCCATGTGCTAATAACTCAGCCACCATCATTTACGTGATTCTATCATTCCCTGAAAAAGAGCAAAGAGCAAAGAGAGACTGTGGTTGCAATTAACAATAACATAAGGGAAGACTTGACTAACATTCATTCTTCATTCAAATCCCAACTCCTCACACTCATACTTCAAGAAACAAAATTGAACGTAAAAAAGAAGCAGGGGGACAATGTGACATACTCCAGAAGTGCCCAGGATTGTGTTGAAGTTCACGATTATATGTCCTTAGCCTGAGATAGCCTTGTCAGTGCTTGTTGTAGCTCAGCTCCCTTAAAAGAACAGCTCTTATCAACCCCAGTACTGGCTTCCAGATCATGTCTAGTTACATAATAACTCCTGAGTCCTGAGAGTGCTTTCTGACTGTGGGCTTTCTTACTGTGGGGCTTTCTTACTGTGTGCTGAGCTTGTGTTTGTTGGTGTCTGGTGGTGGGTTCCCCCCGCTTCTCTGTATTTTTGAGTGAGGCTTTAGAGAGGGAGTTCTCCAGGTAGAGGAGAAGCAGATACAGGACACTTGAGGGAAGTGTGTGTTGTGTTTGGGGATTTCTTGCTGTGTGCTGAGCTTGTGTTTGTGAGTGAGTGTTGGTGTGTGTTCTTTTTTTGTTTGTTTGTTTGTTTTTTCCCCTGTGTTTGTGAGTGAGGCTTTTTTTTTTCCTCACTTCCCCTTTGCCCTCCCCCTCCCCTTCATGGAGTGTGTGCTGTGATTGGCTGTGATTGGCAGGTGGAAACTGTTGGCTTCTAATTAAAGTTTGAATTCTAAAAGCCTCTGCTGATGGGCTGAGCCTTGGAAGGGGGAGGGACTTTCAGGCAGTCCATGTCTTTATAAGGCTCCTTGAGCAAGCGACCAAGGAGCTTGCAAATGGATGAATGCTAACAGGGAGTTTAGAGAGGGAGTTGGGAAGGGGGTGAGGTTCTCTTGCCTTTCTTTTTAAATCCCTTCTCCAGGACAGGAGGGATGGATGATGATGGTTCTGCTGTTGTTACCTGCACGGAGTGTGCCATGTTTGTCTTCCTCCCGGAAGAAAGAATGGATTTCATCTGCACTAAGTGCAAGCTGGTCGCCATTTTGGAAGAAAAAATTAGAGGGCTGGAGGCCCAAGTGTCGACCCTAATCTCAGTCAGAGAGGATGAAGACTTCCTTGATAGAAGGCAGCGTTTAATCCTTCAAGCATGGCAGGCGGAAGAGCCAGAGAAGGCAGTACGTGACCAGGAAGAGAACTGGCAGCATGTAACTTCTAGAAGGGGAAAAAGGCCAGCATGGGAATCCCCCAATACTATAGAGGTAAGTAATCGCTTTCAGTCTCTCTCCACAGGTTCTGTGGAGCTGAAAGCTTTGGAAGGGATCTCACAAGGAAGAAACCGGAAGGGAACACCATCTACTGGAAGGCATGGGATGCTTAGTCCTAGGGATGGGGGTTCCACAGCCACCACCCCCAAAAGAAAATGACGGGTGGTGGTGGTCGGGGACTCCCTCCTAAGAGGGACTTAGCCATCCCTCTGCCGTCTGGACCTGGAATCTCGAGAGGTATGCTGCTTACCGGGAGCTTGCATTCAGGATGTGACTGAGAGGCTTACCAAACTGATCAAACCTTTGGATCGCTACCCCTTCCTGCTTCTCCACGTGGAACTACCGATGCGGCCAAGAATGACATTGAGCGGGTTACTGCGGATTATGTAGCACTGGGAAGAAGGATCCAAGAACTCAGAGCGCAAGTGGTGTTCTCGTCCATCCTCCCTGTTGAAGGGAAAGGACTGGGCAGGGATCGTCAAATTGAGGACGTAAATGCGTGGTTGCTCAGGTGGTGTCGCAGAGAGGGCTTTGGTTTCTTCGACCATGGGACTCTGTTCCGGGCACGAGGATTGTTAGGAAGAGATGGGATCCACCTAACCATGAGAGGAAGGAGCATCTTTGCGGGCAGGCTTGCAAACCTAGTGAGGAGGAATTTAAACTAGGTTCGTCGGGGGACGGTGACCAAAACCCTGAGGGGAGTGGGAAAGTCGTATACTGGGAAGAAATGCAGAGAGGAACGAGCAAGAAAGGAGGACCCCTGTTTTCAATGGAGAAGATTGGGCAATCAACTGGTTATCTGAGGTGTTTATACACTAATACGAGAAGCCTGGACAACAAAGAGGAAGAACTGGAGGCCCTGTCCCAGTCCAAGAAATATGATTTAATTGGGATAACAGAGACTTGGTGGGATGACTCGCATGACTGGAGCGCTCTCATGGAAGGGTATAGACTGTTCAGGAAGAACAGGCAGGGGAGAAAAGGAGGAGGAGTTGCACTATAGGTAAGAGAGCACTATGATTGCTCTGAACTCCAGTATAAAGAGGGAGAAAAACCTGTTGAGAGTCTATGGGTTAAGTTTAAAGGAGCAAACAACAGCAGTGATGTTGTGGCTGGTGTCTGCTACAGGCCACCGAATCAGGTGGATGAGGTAGATGAGGCTTTCTTCGGACAACTGAGCGAAGCTTCTGGATGGCAGGCCCTGGTTGTCATGGGGGGCTTTAATCACCCTGACATCTGTTGGGAAACCAATGTGGCAGTACACATGCAATCCAGGAAGTTTTTGGAGAATGTTGGGGATAACTTCTTGACACAAGTGCTGAAGGATCCAACCAGGGGCCGTGCGCAGCTTGACCTTCTGCTCACAAACAGGGAGGAACTAATAGGGGAAGTGGAGGTAGGTGACAACCTGGGAAGCAGTGATCATGAGATGGTAAATTTCAGGATCCTGACCAAAAGAAGAAAAGAGAGTAGTAAAATACACACCTTGGACTTCAAAAAAGCAGATTTTGACTCCCTCGGAGATCGGATGGGCAGAATCCCCTGGGATGCAAACATGAAGGAGAAAGGAGTCCAGGACAGCTGGCAGTATTTTAAAGAAGCCTTATTGAAGGCACAGAAAGAAACCATCCTGACGCCAAGCAAGAGAGGCAAACATGGTAGGAGACCGGATTGGCTTACAAGGGAAATCCTTGGTGAACTTAAGCACAAAAAGGAAGCTTATAAAAAGTGGAAATTTGGACAAATGAACAGGGAGGGGTTTAAATGTATAGCTCGAGAATGCCGGGGGTTATCAGGAAGGCAAAAGTGGAAATGGAATTGCGACTGGCTAAGGATGTGAAGGATAACAAGAAGGGTTTCTATACGCATGTTAACAAGAAGAAGGTGATCAGATAGGGTGTGCGGCCCCTACTGGATGAAGAAGGTAACCTAGTGACAGTTGATGTGGGGAAAGCTGAAGTACTCAATGCTTTCTTTGCCTCTGTATTTATGGACAAGGTCGGCTCCTGGACTTCTGCGCTAAGTGATGCAAGATGGGATGAAGATGAACAGCCCATGGTGGGTAAAGAACAGGTTAGGAAATATTTAGAAAAACTAAACGTACACAGATCCATGGGTCCGGAGTTAATGCATCCGAGGGTACTGAGGGAGGTGGCAAATGTCATTGAGGAGCCTTTGGCCGTTATCTTTGAAAAGTCGTGGAGATCGGGAGAAATCCTGGATGATTGGAAAAAGGCAAATGTAGTGCCCATCTTCAAAAAAGGGAAGAAGGACGATCCAGGGAACTATAGGTTGGACAGTCTTACGTCGCGGTTCCTGGAAAAATCATGGAAGGGATCCTTAAGGAATCCATTTTGAGGCACTTGGAAGAGAGGTAAGTGATTAGGAATAGTCAGCATGGATTCACAAAGGGCAAGTCGTGCCTGACCAATCTGATTAGCTTCTATGATGAGGTACCTGGCTCTGTGGTCATGGGAAAGTCAGTGGATGTGATATACCTTGACTTTAGCAAGGCTTTTGATACGGTCTCTTACAATATTCTTGCCAGGAAGTTAAGGGAATGCGGATTGGATAAATGGACAGGAAGATGGATAGAAAGATGGATAGAAGTCCGGGCCCAGCAGGTAGTGATCAACGGCTCAATTTCAGGTTGGCGGTCAGTTTCTAGCGGAGTGCCCCAAGGTTTGGTTCTAGGACCGGTTTTGTTCAATATCTTTATTAATGACCTGGATGAGGGGATGGATTGCAACCTCATCAAGTTTGCGGATGACAATAAGCTAGGGGGAGAGATAGATACGCTTGAGGGCAGAGATGGGGTCCAGAGTGACTTGGACAAATTGGAGGATTAGGCCAAAAGAAATCTGATGAAGTTCAACGAGGACAAATGCAGAGTCCTGCACAGAAGAATCCCAAGCACAGTTATAAGCTGGGGACCAACCAGTTAAGTAGTAGTTCTGCAGAAAAGAACCTGGGGGTTACAGTGGATGAGAAGCTGGATTTGAGTCAACAGTGTGCCCTTGTAGTCAAGAAGGCTAATGACATATTAAGGTTGCATTAAGAGGAGCATTGCCAGCCGATCCAGAGATGTCATTATTCCCCTTTATTTGGCTTTGGTGAGGCCACATCTGGAGTATTGTGTTCAGTTCCAGGCCCCCCACTACAAAAAAGGATGTGGACGCATTGGAGGGGGTCCAGCGGAGGGCAACCAAAATGATTAGGGGGCTGGAGCATATGACTTATAAGGAGAGGCTGAGGGAGTTGGGTTTGTTTAGTCTGCAGAAGCGAAGAGTGAGGGGGGATTTGATAGCAGCCTTCAACTTCTTGAAGGGAGGTTCCAAAGAGGATGGAGAAAGGCTGTTCTCAATAGTGACAGATGGCAGAACAAGGAGCAATTGTCTCAAGTTGTGGTGGGAGAAGTCCAGGTTGGATATTAGGAAAAACTTTCACTAGAAGGGTAGTGAAGCACTGGAATGGGTTATCTAGGGAAGTAGTGGAGTCTCCATCCCTAGAGGTGTTTAAGTCTCGGCTTGACCAAGCCCTGGCTGGGTTGATTTAGTTGGGATTGGTCCTGTCTAGAGCAGAGGGCTGGACTTGATGACCTTCTGAGGTCTCTTCCAGCTCTATGGTTCTATGATTCTATGAAGTATCCAGTCTTTAGTCTGGGCACTCACAGAAATGACCAGGTTAGCAGTTCCCAAAGGGATAGTGCTCATATTAGCTTGTATGATGCAATCCCATTATAGTAGCACTACACTGAGATACTTATGGTGAAAAGAACTGTAAGTTTATTGTCAAACACTGAAGAGACAGTGAATGTGACAGAAATCCTCTTGGGGTTATGGGCTGATCATGCTATCTGCCCTCTGCGGCTCACCACTACCCTGTCCTGCTGAGCCAGATACTCTGGTCTCCAGCCAAAGCAGAATTGGGGATACCACCCCCTTGCAGAGCAACACAGACACTGAACGAGTTCAGCTCTGGGAGGGCTCAGCTATAAGGGCTCAGCATCCAGGGAATCAATCTCCAAAAGAGATCAAACCCCCAAATAAATGTGTATAACTCTGTGTACAAAGAAAGCTCACAAGATCAGTTCCCTTTATCAATGAAAGTACAGATGTTGCATCCTCTCCCAATAGCAATTTTTTACACTGGAGTTGATAATAAACCAATGTGTTCTTACTAAGTATAAAACGGTAGTATTTAAGTGATTACAAGTAAAAATAGATCAAATTAAGTTACTAAATTAAAACAAACAAAAAATGCCAGCTAATCCCAATCCACTAAGAAACTCGTTACATTCAAATTCTTACCCTAAACAGTTGTTCTAAACATCTCTTTTACAAGCAAAGCATCCTCCTAGCTTGGGCCTGATCCTTCCACCTATTCAATCTTAGATGTTTCCAGCAGGTATGTTAGGTGGTAAGATGGGCAGCGGGGTGTCTCCTGGCATCTGACAACTGCCCATGTTGTTGTGTTCTACCCCCCCGCCCCCCCCCCACACACACACCCTTATGTTCCTTTGTGCTCAGTTCAAACTTCTCTCACCTTGAGTGGAAAAGTACAAGATCCAAAATGGGTTTCAGCATCAGATGGCCTGGCCACATGTCCTGGCATGACCAACCACAGTTTGGTGTTACAGAACAAACAAGACTATTCATTGGTCATTGGTTTGATCCAGTGAGCCATTAAGTTTCCAAAGCATCATTAATGGCCCTCATTAGCATGTTTAGAATTATCACCAAATCCACACTTCATATTTCTAATTTCAGATGCAAGAATTATACAAGCACAAAAATAGGATATACATATTCAGTAGGTTGTAACTTTAAATTTGATAAGTTTCAGGATGTATTTCATCTAAAGTGTCTTTGAGTTATTCATATTCATATGTCAAACTTCATAAAGCATGGGGGGGTTGGGTTGTGACAGTTAATTAAGATAATAATGGAAACACAAATGGTTAAACATGAAACAAAAAGTATAACACGCTTCTGAGAGACTAAACTAATTTTAATTTAAATTAACTCACATCTGAATTAGTTTCTCTCACCTAAAGAAATCTCCCATCATCTCCATCCAACATGACTTGGATGACTCTTTCAGAACTGCAAGAATTACTGTATTTTTTTTGCTTCCTCAGTAAAGCAAAGAGATGCCTTTTTGCCTTTTCCTTATATCCTTCAAAATTCACTGTTTTGTCCCTATTGTCTGAGTGACCTGCCTGGTGTGCTGGTACTATGTTGACTTCACATTATCATGATGACTTTATATGCAAACAGGACTTCCATTGTGTTGGCTTAAGTTTAAGTTACATGTGAACTGAGGAAGGAAGGTGAATATACATCCTTAGTCTGGCAAAAACCTGTTTGTCAATACTGCTCTAAAACATAATTTCCAATATGTGTGTGTATGTGTGTATCTATACATAGCTATACACATGTGTGTATATGCACACACACATACAACTCCTTCCATAGTGTCAATACATACATTTCATAATAATATTAATGGCCAGTACAATCCTAGCTTTTATTTAAGGTGTCAGATGACATTCCTTATAGTTATATACCATGAAAACAATGTTCTAGGTATAGTGAATTTGTCAGGCCTGAAAGGAATTGCTGTTATAGAACAGTGAATCCTTTGCCAGGTGGCACTGAGAAGTTTATAGGGTCAAGGGGTTCTGGTACATAAGGGTTTCTAGGTGCAAGCTTAATCTGGCTTTTGGCACTGTCTACACTGTAGGAAGGCAAAGGAAGAACACTCTTCCTTCAACTTCCCTTACTCCTTGTAAAATGAGGGTTACAGGAGTAGGAGTAAGAAATCCTCCAGCTTGCCATTATTTTGAAATAATGGCTTGCATTGTAGATACGCTCTTTGCTATTTCAGAATAACTGACATTATTCCAAAATAACGCTGCAGAGTAGACATAGAAGAGTTCTGGTAAAAGATCATGCTATACTGCACTGAAAACTGAGGCTGTTGAAAACTATATTAAATGTAATATGAAGAGGTTGAATTTGAAAACATACTTTGGTAAATACTTTTTCTTCAGTATGATAAAGGCCTTATGAGCAATGCATGAAAAAGAAAAGGAAGTCTGTCATAAGTAAACAAAAACAATAGCCTTAATGTATTCCTACACAGTTTAAGCAAATCAGTTTATGTATATATGTGGGGGGAATTGTTGTGAGCATTTTCAGTAGCAACATCAATATTTTCTTTTGAATATTCAAGGTGTAGATTGCTTTCAGAAGGGAACAAGTTTCAAAATTATGTTAAAGTGAAAGATTCTTTCAGGCTGACTGATACTCTTCTCAGACTTTTCAATTACAAGATGGAAATGTGTTTTACATTGAAAAAAATCTTCAAGAATTACATGATAATGTATTTTAATTTTAAATACTTAGCTACTCTTTCTTTTTTTAGAAGCAGTTTAATATGATCTGAAAATATTATTAATACAAATTGCAATCTTTACTGTATTTTTTCTGTTTTACTGATTGGAATTTTAATCAATTTGGGTATGTCTACACAGCAAAGTTATTTTGAAATAATGGTTGTTATTTCGAAATAACTTTACTAGCGTCTACACAGCCAAACAGCTATTTCTAAATTAATGCAAAATAGCAGAGTGCTTATTTCAAATTTGGTAAACATCATTCCACAAGGAATAATGCCAAATTCAAAATAGCTATTTAAAAATAAGTGCTGTGTAGACATAGTCTGAGAGTGGGGCCCTGGTGGCCACTCCAGCATCAACCAAGAACACTCCTCTCCCTTCCGCCCTCCCTAGAGCCCTTAAAGGGGTTGACTCTGGCCACAGTGCCTGTGCCAGCTCCAAGCTTGTCAGCCCAGAGCCAGCAGTCATTGCCCCTGATCCAGTGGCCTCAAAACATAAGCTAGAAAGCCACTGGAAGCCAGCCCTCCACCGCTTCCCAGGAGCCATCTGCCGGCTCCCAGGAGCCTGCCAGGGCCTGGAAAAGGCATGCACCTTCTTGGTCCAGGGTGGAGATCATGGACCTTATTCAGGTATGGAGGGGATGCC
>JANRFK010001234.1:89331333-89356139 GCA_030068395.1 Apalone spinifera | reverse complement strand
ACGTGCTATTTTGAAATAGCAAAAAGCTATTTCAAAATGCATTTTGTGTGTAGATACATTATTTCAAAATAACTTATTTTGAATTAACTATTTCGAAATAAGCTATTTCGAAATAATGCTGTAGTGTCGACATACCCTAAGGTATTATTTATGAATGACATATGAAAATTATGTTTTAAAAAATGCAGAGTTCAGTTCCAAAAAAGGCCTTCAAAAGTGAGTATTTCTGTTAATGAACTAGTTCATCCCTAATTATTGAAGTAGCTTTAAGTCGTATATTTTTTAAGTTGAATATTTTGCTTATTTAGGTTGATTTCTCTTGTCTGTTGACTTTCTGCCCTGTTTTGGACAACTTTTTTTTCTCATTTCTCTGTGTTGTAAAGCTGATAATAATCCAAGTACATGCCAAATAAATTGGGGGGGGGGGTTGAATACAGAGTTTATATGTGTTAAATGTAAAAGCCAATTTTCCATTTATATGATGGGCAAGTTGGAGCTACACTGGGCATATAGCCAGGATGAAAAGGCACCTTAAACCAGTTTAGCATATTATTTTTATTTGTTCTCCTTTGAAGAGCTGCTGTACAATCAATTCAAATAAATTAAGGCAAATTGCATACCATTATAAAAATTTTCCATGTTGATCCATCATGAAAAATAAAAATACCACCATCACAATGGTAAGCTTTTATACCAAAAAATATAATTGTCAATTTGTGGAATACTGCTAATAACTCTGTTCCCTTTAATTGCAGCATGCCAGAGAACATTTTCTAATTCAACTAGCAAAACAAAACTTTTATTCTAGTGCAAAATGATATTTAATGCCAACTAAAGAAAGAATGCAAGTACATGCAACTAATATAATAGAACAGCAAATATAATTCTATGCTGAAATTGTGCCTACACAAGGCTTGCACTGAGAACCAAGTATAGAAAAACCTGCCATTAATGTTTTATGTTGCATTTTTCTGATATTCTTTTGTGGATCTTCTCCAAGATCTTGATTTTCCTCCTTGTGTAATCCAGCAAAGCACAAATCTAGTTATAATGAATTGAATCTGATCACTAGAACAGGACATTCACACGTGGAATATGGGAAGGAGTTCAGGTAGCATAGCTCACTAAATTTAACATATTAACTTCAACAATAACTCCCCCATCTATTCAGGACCAAATTCAACTATAAAACAAAAAAAATCATTTATGCAAAAAAATGAAAGTAGAAAGCATTTGAATTGATGTGCTGTGTAGCAGGCACTCAAAGGACCCAGTTCAGAGGAGAACTAAATTAGGGCGTATGGTATAAGTCAGTGAGCGTTGGTGTTAGCAGTTATAACTATCTGTTAAAGGCACAGAGGAACAAGTGGAAAAGCAAACTACAAGATGGTGTAAGATAAAGCAGCAGATCATAGAATCCTAGGCCTGGAAGAGACAAAAGGAGGCAATCGAATCCAGCCCCCTGCCTGAAGCAGGGCCAACCCTAACTATCAGATGTCCTGATACTATAATTATCTGCTTTTCTTGTTACAGAGCCACCCTTCCATCACTCTCCTCCTTTGAAATTTACAAACACTAACATTTATTGAGGCACATTCAAGCCCTGCTCCCGTTGACTTAGGCTACGTCTACACTGGAAAGGTTTGGCAACAAAAGTTGCCAAAAGCAAGAAACAGACAAACCAATTTTTCTGCCTCCCATTGTCAACATTTCATGGCCACATTGCTAGCACCCAGTTGACAGATAGAGCGAAGCAATGTGGGTAAGAATCCCTCAGTGCAGTATTGTGGGAAGACAAGCTGATACTTGTGCTTCTTAGGATTCTATGAACTCTCCTTGCTAGGGAACGTCAAAGCAGCACAGCAGTCTCTCCAGCCCTCCCCATGAAGCAGCAGTCTGCTTCCCACTGTGTTCCTAGTGCAGGGAAGAACAGAAGCATTCCAATGATTTGTTGTTTGTTTGTTCTCGAAACAGAGCAGTGCACTCAGCTGTTAGAAACTTCCTGGAGCTTTGAAAGGGGAGGGCTGCATGCCTGCGGGGCTGGAGAGATCACAAAACACTGAGCACAGCCATCAGTGTAGGCATTGTGGTACACCTAAAGAAGCCAGTTCTTTCTACAAAACAAACACCAGAGTCCACACTGGCTCTTTGCCAATAATAAGGGGATGGGAAAATATAAAAGTTTCTTGCAGGGATAGCAGTTTTCTGTTCCTAAAACTGGGTGTTTTTCCTGACAAAAGTCACATTACAGTGTAAATGCTCTCACTGTTTTGTTGCCAAAAGGCAGTTTTTGGCAACAAAAATGCCAGGATAGAAAAGACCTTACTGAGGTTTTTGTCTGTTTAAGCTACAGCTGAATTCAGTCTCTAACACTAGTTCCAGATGTTTAAGCCACCATCACTAGCACTTCTGTGTTTAGTCTGTAGAGTTTCTGGTAATTTTAGAAACAAGTCAGGGTAGGAAACTGTTTTCTCTTGACATATAACAGTGTTCCAATTGTTTTTCGTAACTAATTGGATAACAATTATTTGATGTTGGAGGACTTAATTTTCTGCTGGTGACTGACATAGCTAAATTGAAGTAAATAGAGGTGTACCAATTTAAAACAGCAGAAAACATGTCCCAGAAAACTTTCCTTTTTCTAACCAACTGCTTCTAGGATGCCATGAGTTATGGACAATTTTTGTGTGCAGTGTAGCTCAACATATCCACATTCAGAATTATTAACATATATGCAGTCTTTGTTGAGTGAAGAAAAAGCTATCCTCTCATTCATTCCTTTCTGTCTATTTTTGGGGGAACGGGTCTCTCATACTCTGAGAAAGTAGTTTCCACTGGGATAGCCTCTAGGATCACGTTGAGTGAAAAATCTAGTGACTGAGTTACAGTTTCCCAGTTGTATCCCTTTGTTCTAAGTGTTTACCATGCTGATTAGCAGCTGGGCCTTATTCAGCACCATATTTTAGAATCCAATGGGCCTTCTGTTTTGTTGATTGCTTAATATCAGCCCTTAGCTGTGCTGCTAATTACTAAAAGCTATTAGCATTTTGCATTGGCCTGACCCACATTCTTCTATGAACTGGAAGTCACTTATAGAATGCCATTGATGTTTCTACAACTAAACTAACGAGTTAATTTGTTCAGAGATGGCATATGATATTGAAAAGCTCATGAGAACTGTATTGCCAAAAGAGAATATTCCAAAGAGGACTTTTGGAGTTCTCATTCTAAGTTGAAAAGAAAGTGCCAATCTTTCCCAGCCTTGCTCTTCTGTTTATTTTTATCAGATTGCGGAAGAATTGACATTTCACCAACTAGTCTTCTTAATATAGTAATTACTGATAGTAATACATAGTAAGTACTTAGGTAAACATTGAAAATCTGTAAACCTTTCCTCAGATGCATGGGAGCTTCTGGATACTTGATCGGCCTTTCAAGCCACACAGTAGCTGAAGTTCAGGGGTTGGCTTGAAGTGTAAAATAGAAAATAAATCAATGTATTACCCTTTCCAAATCTCTTCCTTCATGCCTGTAGTTAGGTGACTCCCTGGAGGCTTCTTCAAAATAGCACATAGGTTCATTGAACCAGTTCATCCCATTAAAGTGTGCCAAGCACTGATGGAATGAACTGGTTCAGTGATCCTTAGTTACCTACAACCCTGTAGAATATTGGAAAACCCCAACTGTCTAGATCAGTCATAAAAAGCATCTGTTGTTCAAATGTGTAGGCCCAGCTGGGAACCCTTACCTTTAAAAATGAAACTTTTGCTTTGTTTATTTAAACACACATGCACACACAAGCGTGCCCACACTTTCAATTCTTTACTCATCTCAAGTTCAAGTCAGACTCCACACTGCCACTTAGTGCAGTTACAGCAGACAACTCTGGAATGGATTGACACACTACACAGCCTACCCTTCATACTTCTGTGACGTATCTAGCCAAGCATGGATTTCTAACATCCCACACAGTTACAGGTAACTGAAGTTCACTGAACCAGTTCATCCCATCTGTGCTTAAAACAGTTCAAAATGTCACCACTGGACCTTGTCAGATATACAACATTCATTTAAAAGTCTTAGAGTCCTGGTGCCATTTAGAACAGTGCCAAAGAGAGCTGCATTTTGAAAGGGCAGTATGACTGTGCTGTGGTGAGTTGGCACAGTTGCCATTTGCTACTATTGGTTTCAGTGGAAACTATGATTTATTGTTATCAGAGGCCAAATAGAACAGCATTAGGTTGCAGTGGCTGGGAAAGTCAGCCATCAGTGTTAAATAAAATAAGGACTAGCTATTGAAGATAGTAGTGAGAAAAACAAGAACACTTTTGATGTGTAACTAGAACCTCTAGCTACCTAGATGGGAATTTCATAATTCATATGAGTTTATTTGCAGTTATCAAGTAATAATGCTATTATCATTGAGATTCTTACTCTACAGCCTAGCTGCAGTGAAAGGTTTCACATATATTTACTCTAAAGTTACCAAAATGACCTCTCAAGGATCAGATATCTTTTATAGGCACAATCTTGGAGAAGATCAAATGCAGGGATGCACTATCATAGAGGAAGGTCAAAGAAGGATTGTGTTGCAGAAGGGCATCATTCTTATGGAGCTGTCAGGTTTGTAGGGCAGTGTGCTCACTGCTATACCCTATCAGATGTGCTTTCTACTATGACTTGGCAAACATGAATTGGGAGGGCGAGACTATCCTGTTGGGATTTCTATTAGGGCTTGAGGTTCAGGGGAGTGGAAGGACGAAAAAGCAGGAACTGTACTTAGGGAACATAAGAAAAGTAATTATGTTTGGCACCTACATAGTGATGAAAGGAAAGGGGATGTTTTCTTCCCTCTCTTCCCCACTCTCAGCCTATGTCTATACTACGGGGTTTTCCAGGATACAAGGGGTATTCTGGAAAAACTCCGCCACATCCAGGGAACATGTCTATTCTTCCGCTTTTGTTTTGCGGAAAAGCAGATGAACTCTTTCAGAAGCCCTGTCTTCCTCCTCCCATGAGGAAGAAGGGCTCTTCCAAAAGAGGAGGCTTTTCCAAAATTTGGACCATTTAGATGGGCCAAATTTTGGAAAAGCCTCTTCCAAAAGAACAATCAGAAAAAAGTACGCAAATTGCGGAATGCAATTTGTGTACCTTTTTCTGATAGATCATTATAGTGTAGACATAGCCTCACCTCAGCAGTTAGGGACAATAAGTTGAGTTATATATCCCAGGAAACCATATGTAGAAGTGTGAAGAAACATTGAAAGATTTTACAAATGCATCCACTTATTGCAAACTGTAGCAGCTGACATTGATTGACAAAATAATCCAACATGCATTTGGTTTTGAATCAAGACTTTTACAGTGAACCTCCCCTCTTAACTATCTACAGTGAACTCTCCATCATTCTAAAATTCCATCTAAATTTTCCCACATTCCATATCTGTTCTTATGGCTCAGTGCACTTCATCTATTCCACAGAAACTGAATGACAGAATGATGCACTGAAATCACCATGCAAGTGCGCTATGAAGTAATTATGTTTGATGGGGCAGATGTGCTCAAATTAACTTTTTTTCCACGGACTTTAGAAAAATCTGTGGCACAGACTTAAGGGAGCATTTCTTATGTTATTAAAAATAAATTACTTGTAAAATAGGGCTGTGATTGATCTCATTCTAACATTTTAGAGCACCGAAAGAGAAAACAAGCATGCTTTGTGTAGTTAACAACTGACTATACTGTCATTTTTGCTGCGAATTATGCTTCACAAGCAAAAGAATTTTCAATATTTGTCAGTCCTTTTGGGTTCAACATTTTGAGGTTAATTAGCTTTGTTTTTTCATCTTTCTCTACTGATTAGCTTGAAAGACATTGCACCAGAAATACAGTTATAATGACACATCATAACAGACCCTAAATATGATCAATTTTAAAACAAAAATGATTGTCAAAAGAGTTTTGCAACGTTATTTTTAAAAACATCAGGTCTTATGTCATTAAAAGTGGAAAAGAAATAGCAGAGATGGCTTTTAGAAGGCAAACCATCAGGATATTCCTTGGGACTAAGCCTACAGTGAATATTATATTACATAAAACTAGGGTACATTTAGTTGCTTAATTAGGGTAACCATATTTCCCTATGACAAATACAAGATACCTGGTAAAATTGCTCGGATTTATGTGATTTCAATGGCAATCAATCAGAACTATGAAGTGCAAACATTCAAAATACCTTTAAGTTGACTAAGCACCCATTGAATGACACACTGCATTATTAACAGTCTATATATTTTAGAAATGTGCATCTGTCTGTCCATCCGTCTGACTGTAAGGCCATTTGTTCAAGAACTCCTCCTAAATAGTAAGAGCTAAGATTTCCACATTTGGTTTGCAGCTTCATCTTATCATAACTTAAAGCAAGATCAAGATTTGGTTGTGCCAGGAAACTGGGATGTGTATGGACTTCTATTGTTTTCCATAACATGGAAAAGGAGGGGCTGTTTGAAGGAGAGCTATACTACAGAGTAACTATTGGGAGCAGACACACCACCAAGAGACTGGACAGTTGGGGTCAGGGATTGCCACTTGCTGGCCATTGGACTGGCTAAATGGCCCCCCTTCTCTGATCTCCTCCCCCTGGCCCTCAATCGCAGTGCCAGATTATGGGGAATCTTGCCAGCAATCATCCCGACTGCTGTGCCAACCCCCCCTTTGGGCCACCTCCAGAGCTGGACAGTGTAGCCCTTTGCCTCCAGGAGATGCCAGGGGGACTGGAAATCATGACTTGGCTCCACCCCCTTGACGAGATAACAGGGGGCCAGGAACCACAGGAGACACCAGGGGGCTGGAAACTGTGGCCTAGCCCTGCACCTCCCATGAGTAGAGGCTGGTGTGATGCTACTTGTGGATTATATTTGTCATGTAAAGCAAATTTTAAGGATCTACTTGTTTTTCAGCAATTTGACATAAAATGCAGCACAGTCTAGGTCAAAATTCACTTGCACAAACAAAATAGCCTTCATGGTAGAAACACCGAGATGTGATTATTCAAGCGATCAAACTATATTACTGAAAAGAACATAGGAACATAAGACTGGCCATACTGGGTCAGACCAAAGGTCCATCCAGCCCAGTACCCTGTCTGTCGACAGTGGCCAATGCCAGGTGTCCCACAGGGAGTGAGTCGAACAGGTAATGCTTAAGCGATCTCTCTCCTGCCATCCATCTCCACCCTCTGACAAACAGAAGCTAGGGACACCATTTCTTACCCATACTGGCTAATAGTCATTAATGGACTTAACTTCCATGGGTATGTCTACACTAGCCTCGTTCGAACTAGGGAGGCTAATGTAGGCATTCGAAGTTGCAAATGAAGCCCGGGATTTAAATATCCTGGTCTTTATTTGCATCTTCTCGTCTGGTCGCCATTTTGAAATTTTACTAGTCCGGACTAACTGCCCGCGGTTACATGCGGCAGGGAGCCGGTAGTTTGAATGAACGCCCCTAATTCGAACTACCATTAAACCTCCTTGCAGGAGGAATAACAGGTAATAATTTAAATCCTGGGCTTCATCTGCAAGTTCAAATGCCTACATTAGCCTCCCTAGTTGGAACTAGGGGGCTAGTGTAGACGTACCCTTAGATAGTGAATCAGGGAGGGAAGGCATGGATTCACACAGAGAAATTAAACCAAACAACCAAAACAAAGAAAAATGCCCTGACCATGACTAAATACACATTTTCCTTTTATTTACTCATGAGCCCTTTCTAATTCAGTCCACTTCCATGCCCTATATTCCTTGTAGGCATTGTTATTCTGATGGCTGCATGTTGCTTCATTCAAGCCCTTAACTTAGAAACCACACAAAAGAAGAGCAGACCAGGTATCTTATATACAATTCAAATTTCAGCACTGTATCCTATTGGTTCTTCTGGCCCCCTGTCAACACCCTTGCTAGCTACCTGAGTTTAACCTTTTAGTCTTTGAGTGCTGGCCAGCACTCTTTCTATCCACCACAAAAGGGAATGAATATGCAGTATGACTTTGTCACTGATTAACTGTTTTCTTTGATTGCTTCTATTGTCTTCTAAAAGGTGGCTGTTTGCTTATTAGCCAAAATGAGCCACAGTTTTGTGCAAAGGTCACTGAAGACTTTCTTGAACAGTGCTGGGCATTTGTCTTGAAAGAGAAAATATGTCTTGTGTCCAACAAAAATCAACAAACAGTGTTGGTCTAAGAGAAAAGAATCATGTAGTGCCTTGCTGTAGCAATTTAAAATACTCCTGGTTGACAAATCAACAATAATCTTTCAGCTCTTTGACATGAACAGTGTAAATGTGAAAGTCTGTATAAACTTTCATGGCAAAGGACTCCAGAACAATTGGAAGACAGTCAGCTGCTGTCTGCAACCAAAACCAAAGATGTCTTCCTCCAGTTTGACTTTCAGTTCTCACCATATGTTGTTTTTCCCAGCATGTTTAGCACCACCAAAATATGTATTACTATTATCTGCACAAATTCCAACAAGTTTTCACTAAGAGAAGGCTCTCAATCAATTGACATAGAAATACACACAACATATCAGAAGTTCCACATGGTAAAGAGGAAAGCTCAACATTTGTGTTTACCCCATCAGAAGGAGTAGCTAGGACTATGTGTGTCCAGGAAATAGTTTAGGGGACAGGGAGGGAGTAACTAAGAGCTGTGTTCAGACAGGAGAATACCTCAGGGTGCAGAGAAGGGGTATCTAGAGGCTGACTGCCAGGAAGTCTTTATGGTTCCCTCCTCCCTTAGGGCTCTGGCAGACATGGAGTTGGGTCCCCTGTGGCTCTTACTGGCTGTGTGAGCAAAGGAGGAGTAGTTTCAACCAGAAGAAGCAATAGCAGAGGAGGGAGCACCACCATTATCTGTGCTGTGACACCAGCTAAGGAGCAGCTGCCCTCATGGGTTAGAGGAGTGGTAGGAATCAAGATGTGGGTGTGCTGGAGATTCAGGGGGCACCATGGATCAAAGCTTCAGCCTAATGAGGGGTGCTGAGAATTCAGGGGAGCTTCATGGATCAGGTCTTCAGCCTGAGGTGGGGTACTGGGAATTCTGAGGGCACCACAGATAAGAGCTTCATCCTAGGGGGTACTGAGAATTCAGTGGGGGGTGGCACCAGGGATCAGGGCTTCAGCCCTACAGTCTGAAAGAGCTAGCAGACTCCCCTCCCTGGTTGAGAAACCCGCTTTAGGGTGCATATGGGGAGTGGTGACACACACATTCCTCACTCACTCCCACATACCCTTACTCCTCTATAATACATAGGCTGCCTTTCTCTTACTGACTTCATGTCTTTCTGCCTCTGTACCCTGCCTGATCACCACCTGCTGGCCATCGCCTGCCTGCATTCACCTGCCAGCCACAAACACGAGGTTACTCCTGCTGCAGCTGCACGACTGACCAACAGGCATAGCACCTGATGGAAAATATGGGACAATTTGCCAGATTTTTTTTTTAAGCAGGACACCTGCAAGAGGGCTTAAATAAGGGACTGTCCCTTTAAAAACAGGATGCATAGTCACTCCATGCTTAATCAATTTTCAACTAAATTGAACACATGGTATGAAGAACCTTTGCATAGTTCTAGTAAATTCAAGGACACAAAGAAAATAATGCAAGGTCAGGAGTTGAAGCACATTATTTCCAGTCTAAGTGACCAATTTTTCAAACACACAAGAAGTTATTAATTGCTGATTTTAAGTTCAGAACATAGTCCCTTAGAGGACAGATTGATCACAAAGGGCCTAGTCCTACCTCTACTGAAATCAATGGCAAATCTGCTAAATTCAGAAACAGACTCAAAGTTTTGTTGAGATCATTATTTTTAAATAGTTTTCCCGAGTTGACAGGTTAGTTGTAGTTTTTAATGCCCAAAGCAAAGGCTTTTGGAAGTGACTGAAGATTAATATTGCAAGCAGGATCCTGAAGGAAGGATAACTCTAGTATATTAAATTCACTGCTTACCTGAAAGTAAATAAGTACCCTATACTAACATCCTGAAGGATATATGCTTGTATGCCATCAAAGGCAAGCTGTCAAAATAAGATCAAGTGCTTAAGTTCACTTAAAAGTCAACTTGCATTCCAAAGTGATGTGCTTTCTTACAGCGAAATACATGGAAAACATGTATGTCTTTGTTTCCATTTGGAATGATTTCACTTTTTAATGAATGTTACAATGTTTCTATAAGTTTGCAAGATTAGACACACATACTTCTATCAACTGAATCAAAGTGTGACTGCTAATGAACTTTGGCAATAATAGTTTGCAAGCAATAATTATAAATAGTCAAATTTGATCTAAATAGATCAATATATTTCACAAAGTTGTCAATTATATGTGAGAATAACAGCAGAGTCATGGAAGGACCAGATAGTATATTTATGCTTCTGATGTCATTTTATTATTGTCATACAGTCAAAGGAAAAATTGATCTTTGTGGAAAAATGGAAGCAATTGAAATATAAGAAGATAAGCATGATGTTGAACCCCAGATTCTCTTTGGAAATATGCTTATGAATATGAATATGAATATGTCTAACTTGGCTATACTTTATGCAAAATATTGTATGTAACCTATCATTGGAGAGCTTATAATCCCCGGAATGTGTATATTCTATTTATTTGCATGTATCATTCCTGCATTAAAAGCTAGAAATATGAAGCATATTTCTGTTTACTGATCTAGATATGCTGACTGCCATTAGTGGTGCTAGGAACAATGGTCTGTGAATAGTCTTGCTTTTCCTGTAAGCCTAAACTATAATTGGCCCTACAGAGACTATGATGATGTCACCTGATGCTGGAATCCATCTTGAATTTTGTACTTTTCCAAAGGTGTTGGGGGAATTGAAGAAAGTCTTCCCACAGCAAAAAAAAAATTCTATTTAAGGCAAGGGAGGTAAACAATGTTTGTTTTCAAATGGTTTTGTAGACTGCCTCCCAATCTTGAGGGAATACTTGAAAACACAGGGGTGAAGAAGAGCTCCTGTACCCAGGTCAGAAAGAACAGCTCTGGCTTGAGAAGCACTTTACCTGAAATAAGAAATGAGGTGAGAAATTATGATTTGTAACAGCTTCTCTTAGTGTATTCGGCTTAGCTGGCATATTTTCTTTTATCTGTATAATATCACTATGTAAATCCTACTTTTTACACTAAATAACATTACTTTTGTTTATTAGTAAACCCAGCGTAAATAATTGTTACCTGAGGGGGGCAGCTGTACATACCTATTATATCCAGTGTTTCCTGTAAGCTGTATGTGTATGCGTCTGCTCAGGAGAGACTAAGATGCTGCCCATCTGAGTAGCAAAACACTAACAACTACATTTTCTCTTTCTGCTGCTGGAGCACATTTACACATTCCTTGATACACATAAACATTTAGGCTATGTCTAGACTACATGGCTCTGTCAACAGTAGTAAAATAGTTTATTCGGCATAGTCAAAGAAGCGGGGATTTAAATAATCCCCACTTCATTAAAATAAAAATGGCCACCACAACCGCTGTCAACCGCTCCAGTTTGCCTCGTAAAACGAGGCTTCCTTTGTCGACCGCACCGTGTTTAGACTGCTGTGCTGTGCCGGATCAGCTGATCGTTGGCACAGTGCGGCAGCCATTTTTATTTTAATGTAACAGGGATTATTTAAAACCCCGCTTCTTTGACTATGCTGAATAAATTATTTTACATGGCTCCATTGACGGAGCCATGTAGTCTAGATGTAGCCTTATTCTGCACATGAATGGAAAAGATTAGAAGGAACATGGATTATATCCCTCTTAATTGTCTCTTCAAAACTCAGCAATCCCAGTCTTTTTAATTTCTCTTCATATGGCGTCTGTTCCATACCCCAATCGTTGTTATCCTTTTCTGACCCTTTTCCAATTCTAATATATCTTTTTTTGGGATTGGGTGATCAAAGATGCATGCAGTAGTCAAGGGATGAGAATACCATGGATTTATATAGTAAAGCTATGATATTTTCTATCTTGTTATCTACCTTTTTCTTAATGCTTTTTTGACTGCACTGCAGATTGAGCGGGTATTTTCAAAGAACTCTCCATAATGACTCCAAAGATCTAACGGCTAATTTAGATCTCATTATTTTCTATGTATAGATGGAATTATGTTTACCAGTGTACATCACTTATCAACATTGATTTTCTTCTGCCCAGTCACAGAGTTTTGGGGATCTCTTTATTTGCTATTGGTCTGCTTTGGACTTAACTATTTTGAGTAATTTAGTATCATCTGCAGATTTTGCCACCTCATTGTTTACCCCTTTTTACAAATCAGTTATGAATATGATGAACAGCACTGGTCTTAGGATGGACCCCTACTCATCACCACTAGTTACTGCTCTTCATTCTGAAAACTGACCATTTATACTTACCCCTTGTTTCCTGTGTTTTAACCAGCCAGGAAAAGCTCCAGAATTAGATGGACTCATATGAAAATGTACACCAAATTGAGGACTACATTCTTACTTAGAATCAGCAGGGCCAACTGTAGGTGGGGGGATGGTTCTACCCTTGGGCAGAAGAGCTGGGGCTGGAACAGTGATTTAAGTGGCTTGAGGCTATGGTAGCGATTGTGGCAGCAGCCAGAACACCGGACTCTTGAATCACTGGGCCCCAGAGCAATTACCTCCTTTCTCTCCATTTTGGGCAAATTAGGGATGTTAAATATCAGTTAATTGAATAGTTGAGTAACCTCATGAAATCTTATTGCTTAGTCAAATATTCTCTAGTCCCCAGGGCGAGGTTGGCAGCCTGTGGGCTCTGGCCTCACTCCTGAGGAGCCCCCTGACACTCTGTGCTGCTGCCTCTGTATCAGAGGCAGCAGCGTGGGTTATGAGGTGGGCGTTAGTCCACAATTGGGGCCAGTTTAAAAAACAGCACTTCTCACAGACTGGTTGCCTATTGCCCTAGGCTGCTGTCTCTGATAAAGAGGCAGCAGTGAGAGGGGGCAACAGCCCTTGTCTAGGGAGGCCTGAGCTCCCAGACCCAGGGTAAGCTGGAATTCCTGCCCTAATGTACTGTAAATGAAGAGTCGCAACAGGGGTAAGTCCCAGACTGAAGCCAGCCTGTTAAAAAATTACTGGCAAGGGGAGGGAAATGCATATAATCTATAGCATTAACCTATAGACTTTCGCTTATCAGTTAATCAACTGCACTATTACATCCCTAGGGCAAACCTACATGGAATAGTACCTTCCAGGATGAGTCCCAGAGAAATCAGTGGAACTACTTACTGAGAATGATACCACTCAATATCAAGTTACCAGAAGCTGCTCCAGAATGAGCACTACACTCATATTTTTGAAGTGAAGGAAGACGTGCTTTGCTTTAAACTAATCTTTCAAGTTTATATTATTCAACTAAGTAAGAACAACTGTACCACTATGCAGAATAGCCATCTGTCCTAGAGCTGGAGGAACTGCTTATTACAAATACCATTTCATTATGAATTAAGGCTTGGATATTCAAAGATCTTTAGGCACCTAACTCCTATTGGCCCTAAATATCTTTGGGGATCTGGGATAAGATTTACAAAACATCAGAATGGCATAGAAATTATTTGTAATTGTTCTCTAATGTTTTGCCAAGAAATTATCAGTGTATTCTTTGTGCAGCTTGCTTTCAATATTGTGGGTGAAATTCTGGCACCAATAGAATTAATAGGCATTTTACTATAGCCTTCAATAAGGACAAATTTTACTTTTGTATCTATTTTTCATATCACAAGACTGTTTATATAAGTGACGCTCATTTAATTCTACTCTGTGATTGGATTACTTTGATTTAAAACAGAAGACGCAGTGAAAAATAATTGTGATGAATTCATTTTCATTGAACAGTACTTTGAGCAATTTTGTGGATTCGTGCACATTGTCACATATTCCTATTATCTGTACAGAAATTTCTGAAAATGACCGATATGAGTCCCACTGAATCAGAGCAAATGGATCCAAACACACAATCACAAGCATTACAAATCATGATTGCAGAGGCCTTAAAAACTAAGTTGGCTGAACTTTTTTCAGAAAATATTTTGGCACGGTCAGTCCCACTTCTGGGTCCCAGACCCCTGTTCTGCCCACTATTCCACAGTTTAGGGGCCACAGTTTTGTCCCTTGGCAAAACTAAGGGGTGTTGGGGCCAATGCCTCTGGCCAGTTGCAGCTGAGTAAACAGCCCTCCTCAACCACCAAGTAAAGTTTCTGGCCATGTTGGAAGGGAGTCTCCAAACACTCTCTGGCTATGTCTACACTCACGGCCTGTTGCGCAAGAACATCTTGCGCAAGGGTTCTTGTGCAAGCAGTCATGCGCAAGAAAACGTCCCCGCTGCCATGTGCGAGCTCTGCTTTTGCGCCAGAGCGCCCATGGCAGTGTGGACTCTCTCTTGCGCAAGAAAGCTCTGATGGACATTTTAGCCATTGGGCTTTCTTGCGCAAGAAATCCCTGTCCAGTGTCCATACTGCCCTCTTGCACAAGAGCTCCTGTGCAAGAGGGCTTACACCTGTTAAAAAAGAGCGTAGCTCTTGCGCAAGAAGCCCTCTCTTGCCATGCCGTACTGTAAATTTCCTTGCACAAGAGCAGGAGGGCAGTGTGGACGCTCTGCGGATTCTTGTGCAAGAATGGCCATATTTGCGTAAGAAGCCATGAGTGTAGACATAGACTCTGTTAGAGCCCCTCACCTCCCCCTATAGCCTTTAGCAGTGCTGATGTTGTTCTGTTCAGCTCAGCTCCTCTGAGCCGCTTTATCAGTTGTTTGTTTGTTTGTTTGTTTGTTCCTCTCCAAACTCCTTTTCCACTCCTTCCTACCATCCCGCACAAGGAAGATTTTTAAAGAGGTCCTGTGGCAGCATGAAATCAGCTCACCTGGTCCTTAATTGAGTTGTAGCAGCCCTGTCTCAGCTGCCTCTGATTAGTCAGGGCCATTGCCGTTTATTTTTAAGAGCTGCCTCTCTCCCCTTCTAACAAGCCCTTCAACCTGCCCTGTCATGTGACCTTGAGGTGGAGCGAGGAACCACTCTTCCACTAAGCATGGCAGGCTGCTGGTCAGAGCTTGTTGTGCTTTTTTTCCCACCTGTACCCCTCCCCCTTTTTTGGGAGCAGTGTGTGGGGGGCTACTGGAGTTGTGGCAGGCAAGCCCTAGCTGCATTTTGGGCCAGGTTCCCTTTTCTGTTTGCCTGCTCTGTTTGCAGGCAGCTTCCTTCCCCCCTCCCCCCTCCCCCGCTGCCCCCAGCTGGCTGCAGGAGCTGCTGAGGGTGTGGTGGTGGATGGGGGGGGGCTCTGCTGCCCTCACCCTGGGTGGGGGGAGGAGCACCCCCATTTTCCATCTTTTTGGGGACTGCTTGGCCCCTTTCTTTACTCTGGCCAAGTTCTCGGAAGCCCTCCATCTCGTGCTCACCAATAAGTCCCCGGGCATGGACAGGCTGTCCATGGACGGGCTACCACGTGTTCTGGGATGTCCTCGGCCCGGACCTTGCCAGCGTCTGGGCCAAGTCTGTGGGGTCCTTCCGTTATCATGCAGGCAAGCTGTGCTCACCTTGCTGCCCAAGAAAGGGGACCTCCATGATCTGAGGAACTGGCATCCTGTCTTCCTCCTCAGCACGGACTATAAAATCATCACCAAAGCCATGTGCCTGAGACTCAAGTCTGTGCTGGTGGACGTGGACCTACACTGTCCCGGGCCGTACCATCTTCAACAACCTTTATTTGGTCCAGGATCTCCTAGAGCTAAGGTGTAGGGATGGTCTGTCGTTTGCCCTCCTGTCCTTGGATCAGGAGAAGGCTTTTGACTGGATGGACCACAGGTACCTCCTAGGCACTCTGCAGGCTTTTGGCTTCAGGCCCTGCTTTGAGGGGTTTCTCCAGGTGCTGTACACTTCTGCAGAGTGCTTGGTCAAGCTCAACTGGACCCTGACCGCACCGGTCAGCTTCAGGTGGGGAGTACATCAAGGCTGCCTGCTCTCAAGCCCGCTGTATACTCTGGCCATCGAGCCCTTCCTCCGTCTCCTTCGCAAGAGGTTGACAGGGTTGCTGCTCCATGAGCTGGAGATGCGGCTGGTCCTTTCGGCGTACTCTGACGATGTGCTCCTCGTGGTCCAGGACCTGGGAAACTTGGTGCTGGTGGAAGCCTGCCAAGCTGTCTACTTGGCGGCCTCCTCCACCCGGGTCAACTGGGTGAAGAGTTCTGGCCTGGTGGTAGGGGCTGAGTGGCAGGTGAGCTCCCTCCCACCTGCACTTCAGGCCATCAAGTGGAGCGCGGGTCCGCTGCTCTATCTCAGCATTTTTCTCTCTGCCACTCATCCCTCTCCACCAGAGAACTGGCAAGGTTTAGAGTCCAGAGTGGCTGGGCAGTTGCGGAGATAGAGAGGACTGCTCTGGTGCCTCTCCCTGCATGGGAGGGTCCTGGTGCTTAACCAACTACCGGTAGTCCTGTCCATGCTCTGGCACCGTCTCAGCACCTTGGTCCTGACCCCGGGTTTCCTGGATCAGATCCAGCAGCTGATGCTGCAGTTCTTCTGGCTAGGACTGCATTGAGTCTCTGCAGGGGTTCTCCATCTTCCCCTGGAGAAGGGAGGGCAGGGTCTGATGTGTTTGTGCACCCGGGTCCATGTCCTCTGCCTCCAGGCCCTGCAGAGGCTCCTATATGATGCAGGTAGTCCGGCGTGGAGCACGCTGGCGCATGCTTTCTTTCACCGCTTCTGAGGGCTCTGATATGACTGGCAGCTCCTTTATTTGAGAGGTCTTCTGTGAGACCTCTCCGAGCTGCCGGCCTTCTACCAGGACCTACTCCTTTTCAAAATAATTTTGAAATAACAGATGGTTTATTCCGAAATCTTTAAGCCTCATTCTATGAGGAATAACATCTATTCCGAAACAGCTATTTCAAAATAAGGTATGTGTCGACGCTTCACTGCTGCTATTTCGAAATAGCCCCTCAACAGGGCCATTCTACATTAGTCCTCCTCGGTGCCTCATGGGGCATTAAATCGAGATAGCATGTCTACATTAGGGAAGCCTGCCTCAGACTAATTTTGAGGCTTCCCTGTAGTGTAGATGTACTATTTTGAAATAAGCTATTTCACAATAACTATTCCAGAATAGCTTATTTCAAAATCAGCATGCAATTTAGATGTACCATTAGAGAGCAACTCTTTTTAGTGTTTTCTACCAGGAGGCTCTAACCCTTGTTCCATTTCCTGCCAGTTTGTGGCTGATGCAAAATTCCCCATCAGATATCCCCGTTTTCTTTTGTTCAATAGAGACATATTTTTTAAAATATTTTACCCTACTTTCCTGATGCTTTAACTAAACTCCTCACTTTAAATAACCTAAATTCTTTTCCTAGTAACATGCTCAGCATTATCAGATCAGGTGATCATCTCTTTCTTTAACCTTACATGTGTTACATAACGCATCGTTGTGGCTATTAAATACATATAAGTTATTATTCAAACTGCAGTGACCAGTTTTCTCTCTCTCTCCATATATATATATATATATATATTTTAGAGGCATCTGTCTGTCTATGAATTCATTTGTTGAAGAACTCCTCCTAAACAATAACAGCTAAGACCACCAAATTTGGCATTCAGCTTTCTCTTATCCTAACTTAAAGCAAGGTCAAGGTTGTGCCTGGAAATTGATTGTTTTCCATAACATAGAAAGGGAGGGAGGCTGATCAGAGGGATGTGATACTACGCGGTCTCCACTGGGGCAGTGAGTCTGGGTTCAGCTGTACTACAGAGTGATCACTGGGGGCAGCCGCATCAGGAAGAGAGTGGCCAGCTGGGGATCATCATCTTGCCAGCCTCTGGTCTAGGTAAATGGCTCCCCTACCTCAAAACCTTCCTCCTTGGCCCTCAGCACCAGCACCAGATGGGGGGAGGGGGGAGCAGGGAAATTCCCATCCTATTGCCTCAGCACCCCCAGAGCACTACTGAGGCTGGGAAGTGCAGATCCCCCCAGGATCCACAGGTGCACTCCCAGCAGTGACGGGCTGCACAGCTGCGTTGGCAGGTCTGTGAAGGCCCCGTTCCCTTTTTCCTGGGCTAGCCCAGGGAGTGACATTGGGGCTGGCCTGTGCAGCCCCTCCTCCCCTCTGCCTCTGGGCGGTCCCTGGGGAGCACCAGTGCAAGGCCTTTGCAGTATCCCCGCCCAGCCCTGGGCCATCCCCACCACAACCCCAGACTGCAGGCTGGACTCGATGATTTCTTGAAGTCTTTTCCAACCCTATGTCTATGTCTACACTGCCAGGGTTTGGGGATTTTTTTGGAAAAAGATACGCAAATTGTGAACCGCGTCACTTTTTCCTCTTGACATTTGGCCCATTTATACTCTTCCAAAAAAGCACATGCATTCCCTGGATGCGGCAGAGTTTTTCCAGGATACTTCTGGTGAAAAGAACAAAGCCCAGACACATTCACATTCATGTCAGCAAGGAAGTCCTAACAGGAGAATTCTCAGTGAGTCAGTTACATTAGTAATTTGAACCACCTGAACTGGACTTTTGTATGCTCTTGCATATTTTTACAATATTGCTTCAACATGTGGAATTGCTTCAGAGTCGCAAAAACCTATGAGAAGATACATAATCAGATGTATGTCCAGTATCATAATGCAATATATAGAATAGATAATGGAGGGTTTAGTTTGGTGGTATTTCTAGGAAAAGATTTTTAGTGCAGCTAGAACATCAGAAGTGATAATTTTTCTGATACGGAAATTCATGTGAAAAAAAAATAAAACATTCACAAAAATCACTTTTCAAATGGTGGCAATTATGCCAAACACAAATTGCTTCCTTGGGTGTCATACTTGCTGATAGAATTAATGAGTGACTTAATAAGTCTTGTATTAACATAATGGGCTAGTTAGATTAATTCACTGGACAAGTAAGAGTATCACTGCATGTCTTCATAGGGAATGTATCAGTGTTAATGTTACAGGCAGTTAATAAAATGAAAGGGAAATTATGTAAGAAGTCAGAGGTATACAGTTTATTGCCCACCAATATCTATGCAGAGGTGAATTCATGTGGTTACTTACTACACACTCACAAATCATCATAGATTTTGGAAATTTAAGCACTCTTTTTGCTTTAAGTATATACACCTAATATGAACAGACTTAAGGGTTTTTTTATTATTATTATACCAGCATCATTCACTCCACTTACACCATTATTTCCATTTGAATCCCTTTTTTAAAAGGTATTTATAGCTTAGCCATTTCATCTTGATCTAAAGCTTGCTATGAACATTCTGACTGACTAATCCCCAAAGGTGCTGAGGGCCTGTATCTTCCATTGAATTCTTCACTGAGAGTTGCAGGTGCTCAATAATTCTCACAACTGGGCCTTTTGCCTAGAAGCTATTTTTCCTCTTTAGCATTTTTTAGACTATGCTTTCATGCAACACAACAGACCGAAATGCTACAATGTTTTCTGAACTCCAAACTACCAATTAATATTAATTTAAAATCCATCTTGCCCCCTTAATATAAGGAATATTTGAAAATAAATGTTATATATTCTCCAAAATGTATAAAGTGTTCAAGGTTTGTTTGTTTTTTTACATGTAGTGCTAGAATTAATGGAACAAATTCTGCTGATTTCCCTTCTTATAGTAGTCAGTGGTCTTGACTGGGGTATTTTATTATTTACCAGAAGATTTACCCAGAGTTGATCACATCCTTAACTCAGTTAATTTTTGGAAAATAAAATGAAAATGTACATGCATCATTTAAATCATTGCTGGGAGATGAGGTAGGGGATGAGTGGTTCAATATGCAGGCTGCTCTGGGAAAAGAAAACTATTCCAGCCCTCTTGCACCACAGTAACTTGGGGCCAGGTGAGAAGTGCCTCTCCATGCCACTAGAGCTCCAACAGGAATAGCCAGGAGAGGGGTGAATGTCCCCTGGCTTGGGCAGGACCAAGTTCTTCTGCCTCTTGCACTTTGCAGCCAGAGTTAGAAATGCAGCTAACTGTGTACTATCCCATTGCTCCTTCATGAAGAGGAATAGCCAACAAATGTTCCTGTACAAATTGAAGGGCTTCAGCCCCCACCCCTCCATACAGGACACCTGGGGAGTGGGAGGCTCAGGGCTGGGACAGTAAAAAGTATAAACAAAAGAAATCATATATTTTAATTCTTGTACAAGAACTCTAATTCTATCTTTTTTTTGTGAAAATTATTTATATCTGGACACAAAAAGAAAACAACTATATAAATCTTGATCAGTGATGAGCAACCTAGCCTAGTGAGTGGACCTCCTTCATCTTAGTAGACCACATCATGGTCATAACCAAAATGGTCTCCCAGGATAGGGTACTTTTGCTTACTGCACTTCTACACCTAGAATGTGTGGGGTGTACTCACTGAATCATAGAAGCACTTTCTTTGGACGCAGAGGTAGAACATAGCTCTCACAATCTATGTTGTATGCCTGCATGTCACTTTAGTAATACTAATAGGAAAAACACTATGTGGACAGAAAACAATGTAGTCTGAGAACCCTGAACTTTGGCAACAGTAAACAAAATGTCTCATGGGCCATACTTGAAACCCAAGGGGCTGCTTGCAGCCCCTGGGCCAAAGGTTGCTCACCACTGCTTTTGAGACTACAAGTCCAGTCAGTCCTACTTGTCATTCAGCTAATTGCTAAGAAAAATAAGTTTGTTTTTATTTTCTCATGATAACACTCCCCACTTCTTTATTTACAATGTCATATGAAAATGAGAACAGACATTTCCATGGCACCTTTGGTAGCTGACATAGCAAGATATTTACATGATGGATATGCTAAACATTCATATGCCCCTTCATGCTTCAAGCAACCTTCCAGAAGACATCCTTCCATGCTGAATTCAAATTGGTATTCTATTCTTGTTTAACAATGCAATAAAAACTGTGAGTAATCATTGCCAATTGTTTAATCTTGTGATTAATTGAAATTATTTTAATTGTTTGATAGCCCTAATTATTATTTATTTGTATTGCATTTATATTCTAGCATTGTAAGTGAATCTGGAGCTCTATTGTGTTATGGCAGGTAAAGACACATCGTAAGAAAAAATTCTTGCTACAAAGAGCTTACTGTCTAAATAAGCAAGACCAATATACAGTGAAGAAAGGAAAGATTATTATTCCCATTTGACAGAAATGGGAATTAGAAGGGTTATTTGGCTTTCCCTTGGATATTACACAGAAAGTTTATAGCATAGAAGACAAATGAACTAAGTTCTCCTGAGTACAGTCTAGTAGTTTAACCAAAAGACCATTCTTCCACAGCACGGACATTATAACAAAGTGTTTCCTTCTACCCTTAGATTGTTGTTATCCTTTGTAGCTCTTAGTACCTTTATGCCTCAAGTAGATCCGTAAATTTATATTATTATTATCTCTGTGTCCCTAATGTCAGAAAGGTTGAGATAGTGCTTCCCTTATTTAATTCTTTCCTCACTTGCCACATCAGAATATTATAACTCCCCCACCTTAGGGTATCAAGTTTCTTTCTAAGAACCTAGGAGGACAAAATTCAGCTCACAGTTACATCAATATAGAGACAGATTTACTCTGGATTGAAATCTTGTGTAACTAACATCAGAAATTAGTCTTTAATATGGTACCAATGGTTTCATGAAGTGATCATAGAATCATATAGAATCATAGAATACTAAAACTGGAAGGGATCTCGGGAGATCAAGTCAAGTCCCCTGCCCTCATGGCAGCACCAATCTAGATCATTCCTGATAGATGTCTATCCAATCTGTTCTTAAATATCTCCTGTGATGGAGATTCCACAACCTCCCTAGGCAACTTATTTCAGTGTTTAACCATCCTAAGGCTACACCTAGACTACACGCCTTTTTCGAAAGAGGCTTTTTCAAAAGATACTTTCAAAAAAGCCTCTTTTGAAAAAGAGCATCTAGACTACAATCAGTACTTTCGAAAAAGCAAGCTGCTTTTTCGAAAGAGAGCACCCAGGCAGTCTGGATGCTCTCTTTCGAAAAAGCACAGTTTGCATTACATAGCGCCTTTTTTCAAAAGGGCACTTTCAAAAAAAGGTATTCTTCCTCGTAAAACAAGGTTTTCCATTGTCGAAAAAACTGCTGCATTCTTTCAATTTACTTTTGAAAGAACATGGCGGCAGTTTAGACGCAGGGTAAGTTTTTTTTAAAAAAGGCCATTTTTTTAAAAAAAAACCCTGTAGTCTAGACATACCCTAAGAGTTAGGAAGATTTTCCTAATGTCCAACCTAACCTACCTTGCTGCAATTTAAGCCCATTGCTTCTGGTCCTATCATCAGAGGCCAAGGAAAACAATGTTTCTCCCTCCTCCTTGTAACACCTTTTTAGATACTTGAAAACTGCTATCATGTCCCCTCACAGTCTTCTCTTTTCTAAACTAAACAAGCCCAATTCTTTCAGTCTTCCCTCATAGGTCATGTTTTCTAGACCTTTAATAATATTTGTTGCTCTTCTTTGGACCCTCTCCAATTTCCCCACATCTTTCTTGAAATGTGGTGCCCAGAACTGAATTAGTATTCCAACTGACGACTAGTACAGATCATGGATGTTGCTGGACCAAGGAGTCCTGATTTAGGGAGGTACAACCTGTGGTCATTGAACTAATCTAACCCAGTGTTAGGTCATATAAAATATGTATATATATATATATATATGCATATAGTCATATATTCTCTGGGTTTATGTATTATTCTTGTTATATATAGGAACTAGAAAGTCCATCCAGAGATGGGAAGTGAAGCATCTGCAATAATGTACAGACTACACAAATAGAGATTTGTGTAGTCATGATAACAGGATTGCTTCAATCATGAAGCCAGCTTTTTGCATGACTTTTGACATTCCACTATGTTTAATTATTTTTTCACCCCTCAATGAAACAGGCAAGTTTGTTTCTTATTCCTGGAAAATGTAATTCTTCCCAGTACTCCTCTCTTTGTACTGTATGCTTCTCTTTAGAACAAAATGATGTAACATTTAAAAGAAGAACCTAAATAAACAGAACCAAGAGCAGGTTTTTCTGAAGCAGCAATAACGCTTCATGTGGATCAAATGTTACTATATAAAATGGTGGCTATGAATATCAAATAGCTTCAGAGTCATTCAGATGCAGAAGCTTGGAACAGGATCATTGCAGTATGCCACTCTTTGCTCTGGATTCCAGAAATCTCTCCTTTTAGCTGTAGCAGCTGTTGATCCATATTACTTTTGGGCTTCTACAAAATGGCTGCAGCACAGCTCTGATGCTGTCTGAAGAATAAAAATGTGTGATCTAATTAACATTATGCAATTCCATGTTCTTATCACTCAAGAAGATGTGAACCTGTGGTCAACAACCATTGTTCAGTGGACATACTTCCAGCAAGAGAAGATTAATCTTGTCTTTTATGGAAACAATTATTGCAGCATCAGAAAGTATACACAAATGAGAGAGTTTTAACCAAAAATGATGTGAATAATATTAGACTGGAATTGATGTTATATGGCAATTGTTGTAATCCAGATTAACAGCAGATTTATCTTGAATATTATTTGTGATCTTCCCTTTATTGTTACATTTCTAGCATTTTCCTCATAAAATAGTTCTCTAAAACCAATCAAGGAGTGAGAGAGATAGCAAAGCATGCATGTAGTTTCATTAGAGTTGCATAGTCTTCAGTAAAGTTTAGTGCTTTTTTAAAAAGTCTTACTCGTGTATTTATTTTTTACACCTTATTTCAGTGACCAGCTGTGTTCAGATGCAGGTGCAGTGAACTTCCGGTCTAAAATTTGTGGCACTGGACACTCATGCTTGTAATAATAAAGGGTGCTTATACACCAGAGGTGGGCAATAATTTTTGAACAGGAGCCACTTCAATAATTTTTGAAGTAGTTGCAGGCCGCCCCTGAAGGGGTGAGGTCTCGGACGGAAGGGGCAGAGCCTTTAAATATCAGGAGTTGAAAGGGCTTACGCTTACGCTGCAGCTCCCATAACTATAGCTTTAGAAAAGGAGGATGCCTAGGTTCCAGTCTTGGTTCTAGCTCCTATTCAATTATTCATTCAAAGCAGCACAGCTTCAACTGGAGAGATTCGAAAATGAGTTTTACCTGGAACATCCAATATCTGGGAGTTAGGGTACCGCCTGTGACGTATGGATACCTGGGTTCAAGTCCATGCTCCATAGTGGTGATCTGGACCTCTGTATCACACCAGTGCCCTAAACACTAAGCTGCTAAGCATAATGAAGGATACATCCTACTATGCCATTTTGGGAATAGTGCCTAATTTTTCTTGTGAATCTTGCCCCCCCACCAAAAAAAAAATCACTGCTGTTCTTAAGGGGACTTTGTGGGTTAAAGCACATTTGTCTGATCAGTCAAATGCTTTCTGAGGTTCAATTTGTTGCAGAGCAATTATCAGAGGAGGGTTAATTGCGAGACCATCTTTTATGATAAGCTGAACCTAGCTGAGTTGCCTTGGACTTGGGCATTTCCCAAGTGAAAACCCCAGAAGTAGAGGCAAAAACAGAGATCAGTGCTTAAGCTTTTTGTGGCAATGATCTGACTGCCTTAATCTAGGATTGTGAGGTTATCTGTTTGTTGCAGATATCTCAAGGTAAAAATCCCAGCAGACCTCAGGCACAGGTAGTTTTTAACTCTGTTTAATGACTTAAGGTAAACTGCAGTTAGGGTATGTCTACACTAGCCACCCTAGTTCGAACTAGGGTGGCTAATG